>JAWNNX010000378.1:0-114724 GCA_035044505.1 Zaprionus lineosus
ATGCCTTGTGCAACTGAATTTATTGGCTCTGTGGTGGGTGATTTTAGAGCCGCTCCGAGTGCTTCTCCAATTGCTTGACAATCGGACACCAATGTTTTTTTTGTTCTAACAGTGTCTTGAGGCATTGTAAATTCTTTTATTGGTGACACCTGAAAGAATTCAATTAATTTAGGTACCAAGAAGTATGCAATAAAAGTTCCTGGCTAGAGCTTTAGAGCTTTTGAGTAGACAGCAGCTGGTGAACAGAAAGCGTGGTTGCCGGCCAGTGGCCGGCCGGAGCCCGACTTGGTAATTTCCTAGCACTATTACTTATCTTTACTTTCTCACTTGTTTTCCATAACACAGAAACCTATAAAGGGTTCTGTGAGATGTTTACTGCCACCGTTATGGTAAGACCAGTCTAAAATGTATTTGTAGCGAATTTTATAGAGGGTTTTGCGCACGCGTGCAAACACTTTGAAAGCTTTTTGTTGAATTGCAGCAATAGGAAGGTAGAAACGATGCGGGTCATGTAAATGGAACCCAAGTGGAATCTACCGGCTCCCTGAAGTATTTAGGAGTCATAGGGCGTCCTTTCTTAAGGAAGCTAGGGGGGTGTCCAGAGTTATGGCCCAAATATCCAGGAATGGACGGGATGCAGATATAGGAACTGTGACTACCACTTGACACAGTTCCTCAGTGGACACGGCTGCTTTAAATGTTAACTGCTATTAAAATGCTCCTGGTTCCACTCGGACCACCGCAGACTGGAGGTGTTGATCAACTCACCACTGTCCCCAAGAGCGGTGGTAGAGGCGATGCTTTCGTACAAGAGCAAGTGGATGGTGGGTCACTCCATCATAATTGAAACGATAAAGAAGGTCCGTGCGGACGAGACAGCCAACCGGCTGTCCCGCCATAGATAGTAGCAGTAGTATTAAGTTATACATACCAGGTGCCCAACGAAGTTATGTCTCGATTGACAGTCCCGGTGGGCACATGTGCATAGCCAGGCATATCTATAAGTACAGGCAACTATCTACGTAGTTTTACTTTGCACATAGTTAAGAAAATAATATAATATAAATAAAATAATATTTTTTTATTAATAGCATTATAAACGAAGCTTTTATTTTCTTAATACTTAGTTAAGTTAATATTAAGCATAGTTTTTAATGCTATAATAATAAAATATCTGAATACATAAAAAAAAAAAAAAAAAACTTTCTCTGGAGTGAGAACAATTGAGAGCTAGTACACACAACGCTCTGCGAAAATCGTGAAAAATCTATTGTGATCAACCGCAAAACTACTAGTTCCCAAGAGTACCAAAACCCGGCCGGAAGAAGAGAGCCAAGGCGCAGCTGAAGGCAACCCAAACCACTACCAGTGGCAGAAGGTCGAAAGGAAGCATGTTTGCAAAAAAAAAAAACCCGACGCTATTATAGTCTCCAAAACGGGAAACGTATCATATGCGGACATTCTGAAAAGAATCAAGAACGACCCGAGCCTCACAAACTACGGAAAGCAAGTACGTGGAGTCAGGCGGTCCCAGAAAGGGGAACTTCTAATAGAAATCAACGCCGCGACGACAGGAAGCGTCGGTGCCTTTCGACAGGAGCTGGAGAAATCGCTTACTGACATGGTGGTGTTGCGGCCCGGATCACGGAAAACAGCGCTATTATGCAGAGGCATGGATGAAGCCACCACAGTGGAGGAGCTGTGCTGTAGCATTGCGGAGCAGTTTACCGACACGGATATAAGTCCCAAGGATGTACGAGGACTTCGAAGATGGCGGGACAGGACGCAGTCAGCCACGCTGCTACTGACCACCAAACTCCTCAAGGGTGGAGCCATCAAAGTTAGCTGGTCACGCTGCCGTATTTCGGAGGACACCACGTAGATGCTTTAAATGGCTGGGTTTTAGGCACATTGCGGCTGCCTGCAAAAATGAAGACCGCTCCAACTGCTGCCTCCGATGTGGCGAGCAAGGACACAAAGCAAGGGAGTGCGCGGCCCAACCCAACCCAGCCTTTGGAAAGCTACCACACGACGGGCGGACAGGCATGCCCCGTGTTCCAGAGATCATTGTCGAGCAGATGAAACCCCAATAATCATTAATGTTCGTCTCTTTCCTGCAGGTTATTGTAAACCACTGCTCTGCGGGGCAATGCCTCTGGCGCAATCAGCGAGAGAGAGGAAAGCGGAGGTCATCATACTTAGCAAGCCTTACATCCCGATGGGGGCGACCTCAAATATGATCCTCGATGCGACGGGGAAGGCAGCTCAGCAGCGCGACCAACACGCAAGCGCAACAACACCAACGGCTACGCGGTACCGCCTTCGCAAAAATCAAAGGCGTAAATGTGTACAGCTGTTATGCACCGCCAAGCGATAACCCGGAACAGTTCCAGGAAATGTTGAGCACTCTAGTTGAACACGCACGAGGACGATGCTCCACCGTCATTGCAGGCGATTTCAGCGCATGGGCACTAGCATGAGGAAGCAGAGCAACCAACGCTATGAACCAGCTCGTACTGGTTTTGCTCAATGGCGGCCAGAAGCCAACGTTCAACTGTAAAAGAGTGTGCTCACACATCGATGTCACCTTTGTTAGCAGCTCGCTAGCACCCAACGCGACCTGGAAAGTGACGGACGCTATCAGTCTCAGCGATCACGACCTGATTGCGTTCGACATAGGACGCAAACAGAATACTACGAGGCTAAAAACGAGAACCATAGCTCCAGGATGGAACATCAAGCGACTGAACAGGAACATGCTGGCACACGCCGCCAGCAATCTAGAAAACCCCTCAGGGTGAGCAGAGATGATGGCTGAGCAGCTTAACGATATGATTATATCGACCTGTGATACGGCGATGCTGAGGAGGATGGTGGGAAGCCGCAACCCTCCGGTCTATGGGTAAAACTCGACAATAATGAAGTTGAGGCGGAATTGCTTCAGGGCTAGGAGGAAAGCACAAAGGGCCCAAGGAAGTGTTTTGGGAGCTTCTAACAAACTTCGAGTAATATTCGGATGGCAGGTATGATCCCAGTGGACATTCTAGCTTTGGAAATGCAGGCGATATATAGCACTCGCACTGCAGGAGGAAACACAGTACCCATTGAGGCTATTCGGAAGAGGGAGAGGCAAATGTCTGTGGTTTCCTGGCAAGCAAGATTGGAAGCAGGAACCAAAGGAAGGTGGACATACCGGCTTGTTCCATGTATTGATACTTGGCTGGGTTGACGTTCAGGAGAAGTTTCACCTGACTCAATTTCTGACGGGCCATGGCGGTTACAGGAAGTGTACACGCGCACACACACGTGTGTCTGCGGAGTGCCTTCGGAGGAGCACAGATTGCTACCCTAAGGTCACCCGCGAACAAAGCGCGTGTGGTACTGAAAAAGGGCTTATTAAGGGTTGGTTGGATTAGTTCAAGGCTACGTGATCGTACCCAACTAACCAAATGTTTTAAATGCCTAGAATTCAACCACCTAGCTAGGAACTGCAAAAGTGAGGCAGATAGATCTAGGACCTGCAGACGCTCTGGCTCTGTAAGACGCCAAGTAAAGACAGCAAACACGTCGCTGGAAGCAGCAGATGCCAAGCTTTCAGGAGAGTCCTATTACAAAGAAAATGAAGTGTGTCCAGATAAATTTAAATCATTACGAGGCTGCGCAGGCCTTGCTTCTGCAGTGTGTGTGCAATATGAGAGCACAAGAGGGAATTAGCTATCATCATCGAGCCGTACTGACCCATCACAGGAGGTAGCTGAGCGGCCAGTGGTTGTGTCAAAGCAGCTATTTGGTCCCTCGTATTTCCACTGTACGACGTATATTCCAGTGAGGAAGGTTTCGTTAGAGCCCGTTTATCAAGCGTTACGAAATATAGCTGCTATGCCCCCCCGATCTGGAATCTCCATAAATTTCGTCAAATCCTGGAGAGACTAGTAGACGACGCCCAAGGCAGGGCCCCGCTTATAATTGCCGGAGACTTTAACGCTTGGGCAATAAATTGGGGAAGCAAGGAACCCAACGCCCGGGGAGCCTCCCTCTCTTCTCCCGACATCAGTTTGGCCAATGCTGGAAATAGCCTTACTTACTACAAGGCAGGCTGAGGCTCGATTATTGACCTTACATGGCTGAGCAGCTCGCTATATAGGACTTCCTCATGGAACGTCAGTGAGGAATTCCCCTTCACCGACCACTTCGCAATAAACTTAGAGTTCAACAGCAAGAGAAGTTATATAATACCGCCAAAGAGCTCCGGCCTTAATTGAAAGAAAGGGTGCTCGATGAACGTTTCTTCATAGATGCTTTTTTCAAAACCGACTGAAGCGGTGGATGAAACAGCCACACAACTTTCCGTAACGGTGCGTATTGCTGGCGATGCCTCCATGCCGAGAAAAATCCAATCTAATCGAGGTCTCCCATGCTACTGGTGGACGGAGGAAATCAAGCAACTAAGGAGAACACGTCTAGCTGCTTGCCGCTAGGCTCAAAGAGCAAGGCGGCGATCTTCCTTCAGTGATTTTTCGGACATATAAAGAGCAGCCAGACAAGAGCTGAGTCGAACGATTAAGATAAGTAAAATTGTGTTTTGTTTGAATATATGTAATTATAAATGTCAATATACGTCAATTTACAATAAAAAAAAAAATAAAATAAAATAAAAATAAAAACTTAAATTTATGAGTGTATGCGTAAAACATCGGTGCATTTGTACATTTATTCGAATTAGCGAATAAAATGTGAGTCATAAATTTATTTTATTAAATTAGCAACTGGTTCTTGGCTAAAAAATTTAAATGAGATTATTAAAGCGCTGCCGCAGAACAGCTGCCACAAATTTTTGGGTCATCATCGCGTCCACGCCGACTGCAGGTGCCTTCAACCCACAATAACTTCGCATCCACGCGCTGCTAGTGTGCGAGTGCATTGGGAACCGGCGTAGAGTCTGGCTGACGTTTTGATAAAAGCGTAAACACCAACAATCTAAAATCTGCCGGCAGTGGCCGTCAAAATTAAAAGAGTGACATTGTAACGTTCTCTTAAATCCAGAGAATATTGCTCTTTAATTGAAAGCTTAAATTTAAGAGCGCCGATAAATGCGAAAGCTTTAAATTTCACAACACTCTGTGAGTGTGGGGAATTCGAGTATTTGAATTGAAGCCGGTAAAAACTATAAAAGCTTTAACTCTTCGACTAAACTCGAAGAGAGCAGATACACGATAAAATTTATTGATAAAAACCACATTTACGTTGTTACTTGCACTTAAAGAGCTTGTTACAAAAACTCAAACCATTTATAATATTTTATTTATTATTTTTTTTTCTTTTATTATAATAGGGTATTACTTGCTCTTTTTTTTTTTTTTATTTGTCTTGCCGTTTTTTTTGGCTCCACTGCTTTTGCTGGTCGTTAAACAACGAAAACGCTGACTTTGACGTCGACAGCGGGTGTAAACTTAACCTTGACCGTGAAATTTAAATTTAGAAGCTACGGCCGGCTACGGCGTAAAAAATGCAAAAGCTTTCTGTCGCTCCCCTCTACCTTTTCTTTCTATCATTCAATTTCTTTGTGCAAATGCGAGACACATTGGGATGCACGCATATACATACAAATACATATACAAACATACAGATGATTGTATGTTTGTATAATTACAAGGGGTATTTCCAAGCATGCCGATTAAACTGAGAAAAAAGGGTAGCGTGTAAGAAAATTTGGGCCAAGGAAGGTACTACTACTACCCCATAAAGTGTATATAAGATAATAATTAATAGATCGGAACAACACCCTCGTTTATCCATATGCAGGGCATATGATTGTCGTTTCTTAATACTAAGGAATATTTAGCCGTATTTCATATTGATATTTTACGACGACAGCAGAAATTACTACAAGTATATCCTGACCAATAATAAACGCCAACATAATCATACAATGAATGAACGTACGTTAGGGTTTGTCTGTACATATAAACATTATATTTATATGGATGTTCTTTATAAATATTTAAGCGCACACAGATATTATCTAATGAAATTCACATACGCCATTTATACACCTCATGTGATTTATAAGCAGCGTACATATAAATAATATATATACTGTTATGAGATTTGATGATTTTTTTTTTCTAGCAGGAGACACCAGTCTAATTTATTGAAATTTAATCGTGTTTTTTTTTTTTGAAAAAAAAAGTACTAAACTAATTCATTTGTTTCTGCGATTAATCGGAGTAAAAAGCGCTTCAAAATGTAAACTAGACTTTATAATAAAATTTCTTTTTTTATTTTTAGCTTGGCAAACGGCTTGTGCGCAGAAGCTATCCGGTAAACTAAGTTTCGTTTAGCTTAAATGAAAGCCACGTTCTTAACCAGTTATTTTCGTTAGGTGAGTATTCGTTTTACAAGTTTCGTTAAGTTAAGCTGCGTCTTCGCTACAAGTAACACCAAACACGACATTATTTGCTTCGTTTGGGGAATATATTTGCTAATTTTAATTTTTAATAAAAAATAACTTTTAAGAAATAATTTTCTTGATATTTATATGAATTGCAATTTTAAAATCTATTTGTATATTTTGTATTAACTCATGTCTTGAATTTTAATGTAGGTTGTTTTATTTATTAATTAATCCTAATTGACAATGTATTACAATTTTTTATGTTTTTACACCTGACCGGCAAAATTAACAATTTTACAGTACACATTTAATATATGTAAACAAATTTAAGTATAAACCTAACCTTAATTAAATCCTTTGATAAAAATAAATTTAGAAAGTTTAAACTTCGGCCGATGGTAATTTATAAAGAGCATAAAATGACTTTTTTATTTAACTGTATTTAAATTATTAAAATAAACAGCTGTGAGTCAAAGGTATCGATGCTTTTTTATTCGCAATAGATCGATATATGCTCAAACTCTCGATCAACAGTACAGGAATGATGAATAAAATTTAAAGATTTTATGACAGAGTGGAATAAATTTGAGGACATAGTTTCTTGTTCTTTAACGACATATAACATAACAATGAAGTCTGCTGCAAGTGGAGAAGGGAATCAGAATTTAAAACAGATAAATTTATCAATATAATCTTAAAAAATTGTTGTTATATCGGTAAATCTATCAGAACGGCAACTGAAATGACAGAAACGTCAGTCGTTTCTATAGCAACGTTTCAAACGATTAACCTTTTAATTTCCACTCAACAAAGTATAATAAAAATCATCACGTACGAAACGGAATCGGACATTTAAAAAACTGCATCATGGACAAGCCTCAACTTATTGAACATTTACACGAGTCTGTCAACTACACAGTCTACGACACCAAATGGTTACCGCTTTCAGCCAAATTCGTGGTACTTGGTTCCAAGTCGAACGGACACGGAATAATGGACATCTACGAGCTGGATGAGGGCAAACTTACCAAAGCGAAGACCATTGAGAAAAAGACTGCCTTCAAGTGTGGCACATTTGGTGCTACTTCACTTCGCAATCGCCACATGGCCATTGGTGATTTTGAAGGGCGGCTGCAAGTGATGTAAGTATCATTAAATTGAGCTTAGGTGCACCTTCCTGATGTGTTTCACTCTTTATAGTGACCTGGAGCATCCCGATCTCGCCGTGTACAATGTAAAGGCACACAGTACAATAATTAACTGTATTGATGCCATTGGTGGCACACAATTGGACTGTGGAGCTCCAGAAATTGTGACCGGCAGTCGTGATGGAGCTGTTAAGGTATGGGACATTCGTCAGGGCCAATCACCCGTGGTAGACATATCACCACCGCCTCAAATGGGCGATGGTATAAATCAGACTAATCTCCGACGTGACTGCTGGGCTGTGGCTTTTGGCAATTCGTTCAATGAGCAGGAACGCGTAGTTGCCGCTGGCTATGATAACGGAGATTTAAAACTATTTGATTTACGTTCATTGTCCATACGGTGGGAAACTACAATTAGGAATGGCATCTGTGGCCTACAATTTGATCGAAATGACATACCCATGAACAAGTTAGCAGTGACCACTCTGGAAGGCGGCCTTCTAGTCTACGACATGCGTACACAGCATCCGAAGAATGGATTCGCCTATGCAGAAGAACGCAATGCAGGTCGCAGTGTGGGTACAAATGGTGTCATTTCTGGGCCAAAAGCCACAGTTTGGACAGTGCGTCATTTGCCCCAGAACCGTGACGTCTTCCTGACCGGTGGAGGAACAGGCTCAATACGTCTATGGAAATATGAGTATCCCGTCCATCGTGCTGTTGAATCTGATGATGGTATTAAGGAAGGGATTGCTGGCAAGTTAAATATGGTCAGCGCAGTCACACTGAGTTCCCAACCGGTTCATAGCTTTGACTGGCATCCAGACAAACTGGGACTGGCCGTGGCCGGGGCGTTCGACCAAAGCGTTCGTGTTCTTATTGCCACCAAGCTAAATACTTTATAAGATATGCTTTTATTTATAACATAAATTAACAAATATATCTGCAGATGAACAAAAAAGAGGGATTTAATTTCGTTGCATTCGTTGCTGCAATATTGTGGTGAGCTCTGTGAGCTGCTGTTCCAGTTGATCCATCTTATCCTGCTGTTCTTTAGGGACCTCCACGAGGCTTGTACGCTTAAGTGCGTTTATGCAAGAGGTAGCTGCCAGTCTGCTTGAGCTCAGCTGTGAGGTGATCATAACCTCACTTTCATCTGCACTGTGCTCCTTTATAGCAGCGAGGGACAGTTCGGCGACTTCCAGACAAAGGGTCAAAGCTTTTTTGGCATGTGACGGTTTCGTTTCCCAACCGAGCTCCTTAGCTGTGTATGCTCGATACGATTTGACAAGCCGCTCTGCCTTTTTAAGAGGCGTAACTGCAACCAGGGCTGCCAATTCCCATATCAAGGGCTCGTTTCCATGTTGTACGCACTGTTGTCCCAAAAGTTGAGTTATGCGTCGCTGCAACGAGCTGGACTGAGTTTCGGAGGCATCATTGGACTGCAACTGCCTGGCAATGCCGTAAACGATACGCGTAAGCACCTCCTCGTCCAGAAAATGCTGCTTGAGTTCACCAAGACGCTGATATGAACGCATTGCATCCTCCCAGTGACTTGTGTCAACCGAAACCAGCATATAGTTCTCCCACACCTTCCAATTGTTGTAGTTACATTTGAGGGACTCGCCAAGTAAACGATGAGCACGTTGCTTATCTCCAATCTTAATCAGCGCTTTTCCCAGGTTGTTCCAAGATTCAAAGCCATTTGGTTCTAAGTGTGTGTACGCCAAGTAACTCTTGACAGCTGAATCCCATCGTTCCAGTTGTATTGCGCAGTAGCCGCAACGGAGCAAGATCGACTCCTGCAGTGCGTTGATCTCCAGAGACAACTCGTAGTGGCTCATCGCTTGGGCGTAGTCAGCACGCCTGTAAAAATAGTTACCCCAATAGGCCTGTGCCTTGCCACTGGTTTCCTTAGAGTGCTGCCACGCCTGTTCGTAATACTGTGGTTCGTCCACGGCATCTCCCAACAAGCAGTATAGTATTGTGGTCGGTTGCTTTTCAATCTCCTGGCGTATTATCTCGGCTGCCTTGTGACGAAGCTCCAGGCTGGTGTAGCACTCAATGACTTGCTGCCACGCATGAATTTTAAGGCATATATCTAGTGCACTTTTGGTCATTCCCAGCGAGCGAAGCAGCTCCACCAGCTGCAGCTGCACTTGCCACTTTGGCTGCAGATGCGCAGCAAAACCATACGATAGGCGTGTTCTTAGCGAATGCTGTTCGACAGAATTCAGCATCTTAACACACTCCTCACACTGCTTCCAACTACGTTCGACAGTTCGCCGTTGGTTAGACTCTTGGTGGCAGTTAAGCAAAAGCGACGCTTGCCGAACCTGCAGAGGTCCATGCTCTTGATAAAGAAGCGTTTGCGTGTAAGGCTCTAATTGCTCATCGGCCAAACGATCCTTGGGTTGTGAACGCTTCAACTGTTTCCTATA
This sequence comes from Zaprionus lineosus, assembly GCA_035044505.1. NCBI lineage: Eukaryota > Metazoa > Arthropoda > Insecta > Diptera > Drosophilidae > Zaprionus > Zaprionus lineosus. The sequence continues at coordinate 9,984 of JAWNNX010000378.1, forward strand.
ACCATGTACCATTTAAGGAATATTAGCAAAGTGAGTCCGCTAAATAACATGTATGTACTCACACCTTGGCCAGCACAAGCGCTTGAAGCACACTAGGAAGAAGCATCACATCATTGTCTTTGGGCTCTATGAAACGTATACGCTCAAGTCTTGTGTCATCTTCCAATAAAAGCAGCTTTGGTAGATTCGTTGTCTCATTCGAGGACTGTGCTGTTGGCAGGTACTGCTCTGCGGACCTTTGTACTACCTTCAGGCACAATTGAGGCAATGGCTTTTGCTGAAACTTCGTGCGCACACCTAATAAACCCTCTACTAGCAATTCTACGTCTAAATGACGGCAAACCTCGTCCAATGCCTGGCACGCCAAATCAGAGCGATGAAATTGCAAGTATCCATTTGCAATCTCAAGTAGCAACACTGCTTGCGGCTCTCTGCTGTTAAAAGACGTCAAATGAGGACGCAGTGTAGCAACTGTTAATTTGAACTCTTCGTACAAGCTGCCAGCCAAATCATCGAGTACATGTTGATGTAAACAGATTAAACGAAGACGCCACCACATGAGTACCTAAAATATATAAAATTATTTATAAGTATTAATTGAAGGCATCCTTTTAAATATATGAACAGTCATTGATTTGGAGTTATGAGAGTTAAGTTATTAAGATATGTCGAATACCTTAGATGTAGGATTTTTAGCAATTAATGCGTCCAGTATTTCCTTGGATATAACCAGAAGCAGCGCAGTCTTAACATTAGGATTGAGCTCTTCACCGCTAGCCTTGAGTTTTTCAAATGATTGGCATTGTCCAAGCTGAAGATTTGCTAAAGATTCTGTGCAAGATTCTAGCTTATCAAAAGGACCAGTAAAATTATTTTGCACAAACGCTAAAATCAGTTGCAAGAAATCGTTTAGTAATTCTATGGACCCATCTGTGGACTTTAAGTTATCTTTTTCACAGCTTTGCCACCTCTTTATGATTTCTTGAAGTTCAATTACATTCCACAGCTCATCGCCGGTCCAAAGCATCCGCAGTCGCTCATCGCTGGGTAAATCTACGAGGTAATGTATTAATATATATTGGTAAGGCCCGTTATATACGTTACCCTCTGGTTGGAATGTATCATTAAAATTGCACATGTAAAAATTACTAAGCCCTTCGTCCAGCATTTTGATGTGGGATTTAAAAAAGATAAATTGGGGTTTATATGTACGTTGTTATTGTTAGCTATCCACGTGCGTATTTTTGAATTTTGAGTTTTCTTCACCGGTGAGTAGATGAAGTAACCTAAAGGTTTTTGATAACGGTTCAATTAAATTAATATTAATATGTAACTTTATGTATATGTAGTGAGAGGTTTATCAGTCCGGCTTAACAAAACGTGGGTGATATTATTGTCTGAATATCAATTATTTAGATATGGGAACTTCGATTATAAACAACATTATAATTGTGAAACAGTTTGAAACTATCGATGTCTTTATTTTTATGACAGACTGTGTTTAGGCTATCGATTATTAAATTTTATTAAAATAATCATTAACATAACGAAATATCCTAATAATTTATTTATTCAAATATTATCTAAACAATTTAATATAATTAAATATAGGTAAATATTAATTGTCGAAATGTTTGGAAGTTGTATATTCGATAATTATGTATGTTGTGTATGTTCTTTTCCTCTTATTCACGTCTATAAAAATCAATAATTAATTTAACAGTTACATTTTTAAGTTTACTTTTGCGATTTATCTTTACTTAAAATATAATATACTCTTAAATTAAAAACACTTTTTGCAAAAACATAGAAAAAGGAAACAAAATCACATTTTTATTGGCAGCATAAAATATAGAAGCACAGAGAGAAAGACAATATAACAGTTTTTTCAACCCCCACTTTACTATTAATTAAATAATAAATGTAAATTGAATAAACTGATTTACAATTTGTAATTAAAAAAAAAACTTTTATACAGAGTGAATAAAACAAATGCAAAGAATATTGTACATGTTTAACGCGCATAGATTAGAAAGAAACAAAAGTACAAAATGAGAGACAAGTGAAACTACACATTTTCCTATTTATGTATGTGCTAGTTTTATTACATATAATCCAATAGAAATTGTGATAATTATAATAAATAATTTATTTACTTTTAATATTAGAAAATTTGACATTTTTTTTTATACGTAATCTGCTTAGTGATATTTGAGAACTAAATCAAATTGTTTTTACATTTAACGACGTATTTCATAGCGATATTAAATATATTTCTTTAAGGCTCATTAAAAACTTAAAGATTCGCTTGTGCTTTCTTTTTGTATAAATAATTTAGTGTAAAAATATTAAAGCCAAGTATCTTTTAAATAAAGCCGCGCTTATCGATATCTAAAACGAATGTCTTTTTAGGACATAGCACATTTTTACTGTAGTCATCGATAGAAGATACCAGTATCGATAAATAACAATCATTTGTTATATCGAACGTGATTTGATGCCGTAACAACTAAGAAATAACAATTTTAGTAAGATTTTTAAAAGAAAACCAACAGTATCTTCAAGAATGTTACGTGCCAGTTGTCAGTTGCTGAACAACGCATACATCCCTACGTCCAAAGCTGGTAGTAACAGTTTTGCACTTGAATTTGTACGCTGGCGACGAAAGCCGCGTTGGTTGCCGGTGGCCAAAAGCAAAGTCTTTCGGGTGCCCGAAAGGAAAAAGCAGTCGCCAGAAGAGCGCACTGAGCTTATGAGACTGCATAATAACTACAAGTGAGTAATGGAATCAAAGGTGTTTAAGCACTCATTGACTTTATTCGCTTCATTTTAGAACTCAATTGCGATCTGTGCGGCAATACCTGCGTGAAGAAGTGATAAGATTTGAAGAAACATCGACGGCGGATCACATCGTGCTTACACCTGAGCAAGAAGAGGAAGAGTTCCAGCGCTGCCTTAAAATAAATGACGAGTGGAATGCAAAAATCGCCAGTGAGCGCGAAGTGCGTTTAGCCCAAGAACGTCAAGAAAAAATTGCTTACATTCAGGAGCGTCTCGAATCGGGCAAATTGCGAGAAGAAGAAAGACTCGAGCGGGCAAGTGAACGTGTTCGCTTTGAAATTGAACAGTCCAAATCGTTTATTACACGGGAAAATCTAGATGTTGCCATTGAAACTGCTCTGGCCAATCCTATTGATTATAATTTTGCAATTGACTCCGTTGGCAACATGTATAAGGGGCGTGCTACGAATACGTTAGAATAATTTTAATATTTCAATCAGATTGTTTGTTAACCCAATTAAAACCGTTATTGTCGGTGGGTCCATTTAAATAATTTAAATGATTTGCCACTTTTATCTCCTAGAAAAAAGATTTATTTTTTTCGGATGTGATATGTCAACGCGCTTTAAACAGGACGGATTTATTAAAAAATGAAACTTGATGGCGCTTCAAATTGCAGAATAATAATTAAGATTATTGCAGATGAGACTTTGACTTTTTTTTGCATGTGATCTGTTTATCAAGGATTCAAAAGTTGCTGCAAGTTGGGAACAACTTTGAGCTTTGCTTGTATACGTCCTAGGTTAATCATATCGCCATTACGCTCCTTTTGATTGCAATGAATAGACATCACCTCCTGTAAAATTAGGCTGTGACAATATCTCAAAATCCATTATAACAGTTATAAATATACCTGGTAATTCCCAGGATCAATGCCAACATCTAAATCAAAGAACAAATCGCCCACCAAAAATTTGACTCGTCCTGAACGATAGCGTAGTATCGTTCCAATTTTTCCCTCATTCAAATGGGATGAAAGATTGGGCTTGTCTCCATACATAGATGAGTCGATAATTTGACTTTTCGGCTGAGCCTTAGATGTATCGGCGACTGATTGCCCGATGGCTTGTGCCATTTTTGCATGTGTGATTGGCTCGTATGGAAGATCGTATGGTAATTGCATGACAAAGATTTGGGGATGTGGTGCATCGAGAAAAGCTTCAATGCTTTGAGGATAGTTTGCAAATCGAGAGGGATTTTCTTTTATAGAAATTGGTTTACAATTAGATTCAGGCTGGTTTAGGTTAATTTCGTTTTCGTCGGTTACTTGATCTTCATCAGTGAGGTCGCATTCTTCGAGAAGTTTCCACATGTCTTCAATTTTTTTGTCTCTGCGTTCGTTTCGTTTTTGTTTTAGAGCCAAATCTTCCTCAATTCCGATTTGAGTTAAACGTTTACTAGTGTATTTGGCTCCAACATCTGAAAATATACCAGTCGTTTGCACAAGTCTTACATTTTTAGCTCCACGTCCTCGCATGACTTCGCTGTTTCCTCGCTCATTTTGACTACGGTGTTGTTCAGTAAAGTCCTTTGAAAGTTGCACATTCCTACAGTTAATTGAAACTCATTTATATTGAGCTGTTAAACATTTATAATTAATTGATAAACTACTAACTTCTTTTTGTTTCGCCCCACATTTAAATTGGGCGCAAAGGTCTTCTTTAAAGGTGGTCCACGACCACCCAGTGTCAAGTCCCTCGGAGGCCTAAGACGGGTCAAAACTTCTCCAGCTTTTGGAAAAATTAACTTATTTGTAACAGCCGTCTGTGCACCGACTTTGATTGCATCAGCCTTTGCAGTGGCTGTAGCTTTGGAATATACCTCCTTGCTGCTAGTCCCTGACTCAATTTCTGCGACTGGCAACATTTCTTTGGCTTGCATCGGATTTATAAAACAGAAACAATCCAACCGTTAAACTTAAATACTGATAACTGTTTTACTTGTACACCTTCTCTCCAGCGTTTGACATATTACGATAGGTATCCTGCGTATTCTTTAAAATATGTTACACGATATCGATAGTTGCACGTCGGAAAAGCATCCGTGCGCAGTGAAGGGAGAGCAGCCATTGTATCAAATAGAAGAGGACAGTGAAGTTGAAGCTTTCGTGTTAACTGTACTTTAACGATCAAGTTCAATAAACATAACGTTCACACATAAGTCTTGAATACAAAAATAGTTTAATAATTTTACTAATGTGGCCATTTAAAGTTTTATTTAATGTAGTTTTGTTTGTTTTGTTTAATTTGAGCTTGCGATCAATGTTCTTAAAAAAGTGTTAATTAAATAAAGTCATATTATACGTACATTCAGGTCAGTTTTTAGTTTCCCTTTTTTCAACAATTTCCCTTTTGAGTACTTTTCAAACGATCCACAATCATGAAATAATCATAGAATATTGTTGAAAATAGAAAGCTGATGTGAATCATCTTGAAAGTTAAAGTTGAAAATAGACCCGACAATTTCTAAAAATAAGAACACTCAACTGTCTAAGAATCATCTTGCAATTGAGGTAAGTGGCAACTACGCCGTGACGGTGCGATTTGTTTGTGTTGGTACTGTTGATGATGTTGTCGTTGGCGTTGTTGTTGTAGGTTTTTGTGAAATTTGTTCCTGTTGCTGAAATAAATGCACCCAGTCCGGGGAAGCTTTTAGTTTGGCTTGTATTGGGCCTAAGTTTATCATATTTCCGCTACGCTCTTCCCTATTACAACTAACAGACATAAGTTCCTGTATAGAAATTAATTACAAAATATAATAATATCATAATAGTTTTTGTATAAAAGTGCACTTACCTGCAGAAAACCAGACTCCAATCCCATATTCAAATCAAATTGCGTTTCACCCAAAACTAATTTTACGCGTCCCGATCGATAGCGCAGTATCTTCCCAATTTTACCTTCCTCCAACTGAGTTAACACACTCGGCTTAGGTTTACCTGATAAAGTCGAGTTAGGGTTGGGGCTACAAGGTTGATCCATCGAGGAGCTTGCAACCGATAGCTCTGCAGATGTTGATACACCTTCGGAGTCGCTTAGAACACATGGAAGTTCGTTGGGCAGTTGCATGATAAAGACCTGCGACTGCTTCCCATCAAGAAAACTTTCAATGCTTTTTGGGTACCGCCCGTATTGTGGGGGTGGCTCTTCCAATTCCGTTTGGCAGCGAGCTTGTTTTTGATTTGGCCATTGTCCTTAAGTGAAAATAAAACACTAATAGAGTTATTCACAACCTAGCATGAATAAATAGCTTACCCTCGTCTAACAGCATTGGATTTAGAGCCAAATCAGCTGGATTAAGCTTGGCGTTACTTTTAATGGCGGACTTTTCCTCTTCGCTAGAGTCGCTGTCACCAAGCATATCCAGTGCTTGTTGATCCTTGTCATCTTTTCGCTTTCTCGGCACAGCTACTTCTTGACCAACATATGATGAGCCACCACTTGAAGATTTTCGTACATGAAGAGCACCAGCGCCTTCGGAAAAAACACCAGTCGTTTGTATAAGTGAAGAGTTTCCGCCTCCACGGCCCCGTGTGGATGGGCCATTGGTGTGTGCCCCACGACGACCGCCACGTGATTGTGTAGGGTTCTTAGACGTTTGAACGTTGCTGGATATAATAATTTCACTCGTCATGTTAACATAAATTAAATTATACTTTTTTGTAAATACTTACGAGTTCTTGTTTCGCACTGCATTTAAATTGGGTGCAAAGAATTTTTTTATGCTAGAGCCTCGTCCGCCCAGTGTTAAGTCCCTCGCCGGTGTTAGACGGGCCATCCCGTCCACTTTTTTATTTGCCGAAGAAACCGCAGCTGCTGCAGCTATACTATTGTTGTTGCTATTTATCCCACCAGCAACAGGCTGCACAGCCGTTGTGGTTTTTTTTGTTGGCATTGTTCTGTTGGACACTTTATCTAGATCATATCCAGCTGACACAACTCATAAAATATAATTTTTTTTTTTTAATAAATTTACGTCTCTAATTCATCGATTTTAATAAATAGTTGATTTTTGTGCGGGGAGCTACAATGACGTAGAGGTTAATCTTTTAGACTGAAAAACTATGGCAAACACATGTGAATGAATTTATTGCTATCGATAATTTATAAAGCAAACGGTATCAACAGGTAACAGCTGTTCGTACGCATTTGTAAAAACGCGACATTTTATTGTTATTTGTATATTTGAAGATTTGTTGATTACGTTAAGTGTCTATTAAATATTATTTCGAACTTGTATTATTTCTCTGGGTTCCACACAGGAGTAAAAATAAAATTTGATATGTTATTGGGCTTTGCGCGCTTTTTCAATTATTGTTTAATTTGTAACATTTTAATGGCAATGATTTTTTAAACATTATAAAATATTAATTAAAATGGAAAAATATTGTTAACGTGAAGCTATGTATAATTGGATATATGTATATAAATTAATGTGACCACAATTCCGATATGTTTATTACAAATATCATGTCTGATTTTTTGTAAAACAGCGATATCGATTATTCTGAGAATTCATAGTTCGTCTTAGCTCATATCTAGTCGCGCGAAATTATTCTTTCATTGGAAAGTGAAAATTATTGTTTTAATAAAATAAAGTTTAAAAATGATAGATAAAATTAAATTAAATGTTATTTGTGTGTTATATTAGTTGATATATTTTAAGTTTTTGTTTATTTCTGTCTGCCAAAGGGTAAGTCCTTATACATTCTTACATTTATAGTTTCCTTAATTCTAACCAGAACCCATGGGTTACCATATTGCAAAATAATTTATAAAATTGAATATTTTTTTTAAGATCCTATAGGGAGTTGTAAACATTTATTTTTTATTTTCAAATTGGGTAGTTTTATAATGTAGTTGAACATTAAAATTTAAAATTTCAAATGCGATTGTATGAATATCATACATATGTACACATATTCGTACAATGATAGTACTGCGAATTTATAACTTTCATTCAATTCTTCCAATTGTACATTTTTTAAGAGTTCTTCTTAGAAGCATTCAGTTGTTGAGTAAGCAAAAATGCATGGATATGTTTTCTAAGTCTGTATGTACACATGTGAAATAAACAGACATGAAACTGAATCCCGTAGTGCTTTCATTCTTGCTGAGACTTCAAAATATTGCTTATTTGACAAAACATAAACAAACATTATGTTGAATACTTTTTAATAGGCTTGCCTTTTCTATGGACAGTACACTGATCGAGTAAAAGGAATATTTTTTTTATATTTATATTATGTATACAATATGTATGCATTAATAAATTATATTATAGTGTATGAATCAAAGTGCAATTTTAAGAAAGAGTAATAATTTTAATACGTGTATAACATGTACCAAAATATGTCATAATTTATCAGGGCTTTGCGGCTATGATTGCGATCTTAGCTAAGTGTATTCAACTTTTTTTGTACCAACCTACTCTCTACTGTTCGCTGTTATTGCGTTAATATAAACAAGTTTTGTTTACAAAATTTAACATTTCGTTTATGCATAATATTAATATATGTACATTGGAGTTTGGAAATATCTGTATGGAATTAACATGAAGCTTAATGTCTTTTAAAAAGTATTATTTAGTAACAATGTGAAGCTCTTAGTGGCGTCAGTTTATCTTTGCCACTAATAATTTCGCACAGAGAGAATTTTTATTATGAAATTGCTTCTACGTCTATCGCGGTCATGAATTACAACTGTTTTTATAAGTGATAAGCGTGAATGCAATCGCGTGCTCAATTTTGTGAATGTCATAACCCTTAAAATATGACGATCAGTATTCCGGAAAAATTGAACGTCGTCGGACGTATGCGGTGTAGCGCTAGACATGGATCAAGGGAAACAGCAATTAGTTGAAGCGTCATTAGCAAAAGTTCCATACTTTAAGTACAATGTTCAATACTTGGAGAACGCTTTGGCTATTGCATACAATAGCGAAAGTTTGCGAGTGAAGAGTTTTGAGAGCGAGGCCATCAACCAAAGTGGAGAAAACTTTTGCAGCGTCATCTATCGCCTACAAGTGGTATTTAAAAAAAATGAAAGTGTGCCCGAGGAGACTGGCAAGTTCATAGTTAAAGACTTACTTCCCATGTTGGCTGCAGTGGAATCAAGTGAGAAGCTTATGTTTGATGAGCTGCTGCCAGCCTTGGAACATGTATTAAACAAGTCACCGTTGCCTCTCGAGCAAAAGAAGTTAAGCGCCTAGTGAGTTATTTTATCACTTTGCCTATGGGAAACATATAACACAATATAAAAATATAAAATATTTATAGCTGCCTGTATTCCGATCGTGGAGATGCCAGAGAAGTGTATTTTTTGGAGGATCTTGGCGCTTTAGGGTTTGTTTCATTAAACCGCCATACTGGCATATCACTGGACGAAGCACGTGTGTGTATCCATAAAATTGCACAGTTTCATGCATCATCTATGTTGCTATTGCATGAACAACCGTCGTTGGTGTCGAGACTTTCGCCCTCCAATTATGCAAAAAGCTTGAATGATGGCTTTTCTAAAATTATTGTCATAGATGGCGCTGTCTTTGGGGCAGATGTGGTGGCAGCATTGCCGGGCATGTCGTCGATTGCTGCTAAAATGAAGGCTCAGTTGCCAGAGGCTTACACAGCACGCATGCGCGCTGTAGTTGATCCCAAATTGTCTGCTCTTCAAGTTATCGTGCATGGTGACCTCTGGTTGAACAATATGTTAATCAATTTAAACACAAAACAAGCAATAATTGTGAGTATTAAAATCGTTTGCAAGCAATTGCTTCTCACCTTTTATGCACCTACATTTTCCATTAGCATTAAAGTAAGAAAAAAAAAAAATTTATTCTATCTCGAGGTCAATGAAATTCCATTTTGCTGACTACACTGAGTCTTAAAACTTATCAACTTCATATATGAGAAAATTTATGCGAAATGTACTACTTGCTCAAAAGCAGTGTGCTGCTTGCTTCATAGGCAATGCATTACATGTCAAGAATACAGTGTACTGCTTGCTTTGTACATATTGCCATTTGCTCGAAAATTTAACTGCTTTGTTAAACAGCTGTGTCCAAACAGCAGTGTAAAATTTTTGTGTTCTAGTAATTTAGACTTAATTGTTTGAAAAGAAAAGTCGCAATCGCGTTTATCCGATGTTCCTGCCGAAAAAGGAGGAAAAAGAATAGAGAGTACTTTGAGCCATCGCACAACACATTTCAAATATATTTATTTATGTTGAGTTATGTGAAGCAATTGCCCACACCCTTTGGTTAACTTTAGATCACTTCAATAATTTCGTTAACTGTCACTTAGGGACACTTTCCCTTTTAATATATATATGTATATATACACACGCGAGAAAAATAATAGTAGTGCAACATTAGAGAAAAGAAAAGCCTTTGTTTCCGATACTTTCAGTCGCACAATTTTAACAAAAATTTACAATTATTTAGAATGGAATGTCTGGAAGAGAATAACAAAAAATTCCCGTTAGATTTTCATCCCTATAATTTGTTATTGACGATCTATGACCAGTTCAACCAAATTTCGCATAGAAAAAAAATAGTAGTGCTGCACTTATTGTTAGGAAAACAGCTCGTTGGATGGAATTTAGCAAGTAATTTATGTAAAACAAAGCATTATCAGTAAGTTTAATTTATTATTGAATATTTTCATAAATTTTATTAGTTGCATTCGCAACATAATTTGAGTTCTAGTGGGTAGGGGAAATCCACGCTCTGCAGGAAAAAGAGAACTGATATTAAGACTCAGAAAAGAGGGAAAACGTACAAAGAAATAGAAGGATAGGATGTTCACCTATCTTGATATTTAAGGCCATTAATATTAAAATTAAGCCAGAATCTTGTGGCGGGAAGCGCATAACGACCGCTTTAGAAGACAGACGCATCACGCGCATTAGCAAAATTAACCCGTTTGCCTCTTCTAAATCTATTAAAACTGAATTAAATTTATCAGTCAGTAAAGTCACTGCTTGTCGTCAACTATTGGAACAAAAATTAAGTGCCAAAAGTCCTCGAAAGGTACCGCTGTTGACCAAGAAGCACCTGGAAGCACGGCTCATATTTGCAAAATTTCATTTGACGTGGCCCGTAGAGAAATGAAGTAACATACTTTGGTCAGATGAAAGTAAAATTTTCTTATATGGTAGCAGTGGGTCTAGGCAGTATGTACGACGTCCCCAAAATTCTGAACTCCAACCCAGGTACACAAGAAAGACAGTTTAGTATGGTGGTATGAGCATCATGGTTTGGGCATGTTTTTCATAGTCTGACGTAGGCCCATTACATATGATAGAAGGTATCATGGACCGAAATGTCTATGTTGACATATTGACAAACTCAATGTTGCCATATGCCAGTTGGGATATGCCATCAGCCTGGACATTTCAACAGGATAATGACCCAAAACATACTAGTAAGCTGGTTAAAGATTGGTAGGCATCAGAAAAGATTGACTTGATGCGATGGCCAGTTTAGTCCCCAGACCTCAATTCGATAGAGAATTTATGGGGATATGTATAACGAGTTGTGGCAGCCACTAACCCTGCAGCCAAGCCCCAACTTTGGCGTGTAGTCCAGGAGGCATGGTCAAATATCCCCATAAAGCGTGGCCAGGACCTTATAGACTCCATGCCACGCCCCTGTAGTGCAGTCATAGAAAATATTGGCTTTACAACTAAATATAAGATCCATATAAACATATAGAGTACAAAAATTAATCAATAATGATGCTTCAGGCTTTTTTTTCTAGTTATATAGGTCACTACTATTATTTTTAGATGCAAATTTTTGAAATGTTCTTACATTTTTCGTCCTTGCTAATCAAGCAATTTAAAAAAAAAATACTATGAATTATAAAACAAATATGTATATTAAAATTTTAAATTAAAAATTTTTGCATATATGGTTTCTGTCTATAAGTTTTCTTAAGCAACATTTTGAACTGAAAGGCACTACTATTATTTTTCTACTCGCAACTGTATATATATACATACAGTGTGTAAACAGTTTCTTGACAAACTGTATTTACATACATATTGTTTTGTTCTTTTTTTTAATTATGTGTACATTTTGACGATTCTAACTTGTAGGTTGACTTTCAAAACTGCTTTGTCGGCAGCCCAGCAATCGATATATTGTTCTTTTTTTATACAAGTCTTCGCCTAGAAGTACTGCAAGAGCATCAGGAACTCTTGCTGAAATTTTATTACAAGACTCTTTGCGAAACACTTGAGTCCTGTGAATACCAAGGAACTATGCCCAGCTACGAACAACTGGTAGATGAAATGAAGCGCTGCCTGTTCTATGCGTATTATGCAGTAATTTGCGAGTTGCCAATTTGTTGCGCATCCAAGGAGGACTCTGAGGATTTTACGGCTAAGACATTTATAGAACCGGAAGCCATTTTGGCAAAGCGGAAAGAACTATTCTCCAATAAGCGAGTGAATGACACGTTGAAAGCGACCTTGCAATATTTTGATAAGGAAGGACTCTTTGATTTGTAGTGTTGTTGTAAAATCTGGTTTACCCAGAAACAACACATTAACACATTACACTCCATATATTAATTGCACATATCGTACACGCTTCCAATACACATATAATTAACTTGTTATATATTTTTATGGTCAAAATAAATACGAACAAATTATTTTATTCTTTTAGAGTGACGAACATAATAATAAATACGTGTATATAAAAGTAATGTATAGTATTATATTTATTTATTTTGTTATGTTTAATTAAACATAACAATTAGATTCCCAAGATAAATTAATCAAAAGAGGAGCCCTTAGATTTATTTTTTTACAAATTGTTAAGTTCCTGGAAACATAGAAATCTGAAAACGAATGTCCTTGTTGCTCAGCAATTTCTCAATTTCTCTGATTTAATAATTTATTGAATGCTGGCACATAAATAAATCCTTCAGACTTTTATGAGAATCGAGCACTCTTCGCGGTGTTAGGAGTGAGTATTGCTTGTTGCCTCCTGTGCATAAATGATTGCGGAATTATCCTTTGCTTGGGAAGTTCCTGATATCCCTATGACAGCTACACAAGTTGCATTACTCAAGTGTAGCTTATTGTGTTTATAAATAAATTTCATGTCTGCCAAAGTTTCTGGTCAAGATTTACGAGTATGTGCCGGCAATTGAATGTGTGTGTGTGTGTGTGTGTGTGTGTGTGTGTGTGCGTGCGTGTGTATACTGTTGGAGGTGATGCATGCGTCTTGTTTGGCTGCACAGAGTGCGATAAAGTTTGCATCTCAGTCTCCACACCCCCGGCCGGGGGAATAGGTGCAAAATATGCAAATCGCTTTGCAGTTATTCTTAGAAAGTTGTAAGTTTCGAAGTGAAACTAAGCCGAGCGTGGCAAAGGCGTAGGTGGCACGTTGCTGCTAAACCCAACTGCACTTGACACCACCCTGCCACTTGTAAGTTGTAAGTGTTTAAAAAGCAATTTATTGTTCTGCCCCAAAGTAAGCAGCCAACTGCCCTACCCGTCACCATCCAAAGGGGAGTGGCTTTTCTCAGTCACTCGAATAAATGAACCCGTTCTATGTGTGTTCAATGAAAGTGTGTGTGTTGAGTGTGTGCTTTTGTTGCATGTGTGTCTTCCTTGAATGTGTCTTCTATTATTTAAATATCAAGCTCTTGATTCTATTGTCTATTGTCTGATCTGAGTACATCGCGATGTCATTCATAGTTTTGTGAGTTTGTTTTAGTTGAAAGGGCCGAATGCAGCTTGGAAGTGGCTCTGGTTGGGGCTTTGGGAATCTGTTCCCTTTTAGTACATGTGTCCGTTACTCTAACAAGGCAATAAACCAAAGAGTTGCATTTGATTTGCGCTCCTCAGTTCCTCATTTGCCATCAGTACAAAGCTTATTCGCAAAATTTTCTCCCTGATTTATTTTTCCCGTTTCCCTTTTTGCTTTGGCCGCAGCAGTCGAAATGCAAATACAAATCAGAATCACGCATCCCCCGTGTTTACCGTTGGTCTGTGCTGCTTGAAGGCATTAATTGCATTCTGCAGCATCACGTTGCACTTTCAATTAGTTGCAAAGGCCTCGCCGTCAACTCCTCGAACTCAGTTGCCCAGCCGCCTCCGGAGTCGACGGCAAAGTACCAGGAAGCGGAAGTGCTGATTCGAGGCGTTAAGTAAAATCAACCCCAAACACCCTTCGGGCTAAGAGATGAAAGCAACAAAGCAACTTTCCAGTCATGACATCGGAGAATTATGCATTAATTGAAAGGTGATGTCGACTTTAGGGGCTTGCATTTGTGGCCTGAGTGGGAGGTAAGGCGGCAAGGTGCACAGGTGGTGAGGTGGCGAGGCGGCTTGACTTCAGTCTACGAGAAAGTAACATGCTGCATTTTACTTTGACAGCGAGTAGATTTGTTTTGGCAGCTCCTTTTGGTCAATGCAGAAAGTTAACCCATGTATCGTATGTCTGGACGGTCTTCCGCCTACTGCGTCCTGAATGCCCCAAAAATTTCCTTGGCACCCCCTAAAAATTTGCATGCACTTTGCTGTAGGGCATTTCGTGCTTCCAAAGTAAACTTCATTTCGAGTTCCGATGTGGGTAGTCGCTCCAATCTTCTTCAGTTGTCTAATGCATTTCAAAATGGATTCCAGACTTGTCTCTCCTGGCATTGCATTTGCCACTGAAAGACAGACAGGATATTGGGCCTCGGAGGATATTTGAGGAATGGTGGTTTGCGGTTGAAATTTGTTTGCTTTGGATGTTAATTAAGCCTTGCGATTATTAATATCGACTTGGGAGCCTTTTTATACGCCATGTCCAAGCAGTTGATACTTTCCTCTTAAATGTAGTAATCAAGAAGGTTGCCAAGCAGTTAAAAGGACATGGGCAAAATACGTTAAAAAAAAAAATGAAAAAAATACCACTGAAAATTGAATCCTCTTATCTGAGAAGCGCTCCATAGCATTTTCAATTAGCTAACACCCGCCGATGGGATTAGGAGAGTGGAGAGAGGGGGAGAGGCCATAAGTAAGGGCACAATTAAAGGCAATAAATTTGCTCTCAGGACGATAAATCAAATCCTGGTCATAATCGCAAGGCACTGAAACAAAACAAAACAAACATGAAGAAAAAGGAAACAGTGGCAGGAAAAAGTTTGCTTCCGCTGGCGGCTATCGGGCTTCCCCCTAGCCGAAGGGAGACCCCACTGACCACAAGAGGCTTTGACAACGCTCGGATTGGTTTGCTTCGTTTATTAATTGTCCAACTGTCTCCAATCATAATTAATGAACTTTCCGTACATCCTACGGGCGCCACTGTCCGTCCGGGAATTCAAATAAAACTCAAATATGTAGGAAGCGCATAAACACAAATGTATTTTGACACTCCATAAATCTTCCGTTTGGCAAATCTGTTCGGACTCCGGGCTTCCCCGGGTTATCGTGGGTTATGCTGGCTTTGCCATAAGTATTTGCTCCTTAATGGATGCTCCTTTCAATTAGGCACATTAAAGGATTTTCTCCGATTTCGTTTATATTTTCACAGCCTTTCTAGTATGTGATTCTATTAATCTAATTGTATTATATTTATGTAATGTTTATATTCAAAATTCGTTTGCTTTTCATGTTTTTCCTTTACACGAACCTAAAGGATTTTCAGGGATTACGTTTATTGTTTCATGAGCTTTCGAGTACTTAATTAATTTGTGATTTAGAAGGTAATAATCATAAATATTATTATTATTATTATTGTTATTAGTATTATTAAATATATAGTATTATTACTATATTAGTTATAGTATTATTATTATTATTGTTATTTTTATTATTATTAAACTTAATATTATAATATTAGCATTGCTTGATCCTGGTTTGAGGTCTACTTTTTTTAAAATTATCGCTAGAATATTTTACATTTCTGTGTTAACAGGAAAATGTTAATGTTAAAAATACAGCCTCTGTTAAGCTCTATTAAAAACATGAACCCAATGAAAATAATACGGATAATAATAGATAATAAGTCATTATCCTCACATCGAACTGCCTGTGTGACCTTTTGCGTTTACCTTTGGTCTTCGTATTTCACCTTTCGATTGAGCCACATATATTTTTAAGTTGAATCTCTGGATTAATTACTTTTAACAGAACTCCTTCTGGTGTACAGCTGCTATGTTATCTTTTTGGACGTGGAATATATTTTTCTTCTTCAATAATTTTAAGAATAAAAATCCGTAGTTTCTTCTGAAATGAGTACAAGTGAGGCGAATCCGGCAAGAGATTTGAGGGGTAAATGTTGGGTTAAAAATTATGATTGTGTACTTGCATATATTTTAAATTTAAATTAAATTATTAATTTATCGACTGACTAAATTTCCCATTAAAAGCTAATTAGCAGTCCAGTTGGCTAGCCTTTGGTTGTGTCAGTGGGCTTCAGACTTAAAATGAATTCCTAGACACAGATTTATGGGTAGAACTACAGATACATTGAATGAGGCTTCATTGGAGTGTCTTATGTTCAGCTGCGAAGTGACTGATTGTGTGAATGTGTAAGTGTGTAAGTGTGCAAGTGTGTAAGTGTAAGTGTTAGACTTTGGGGATCAGACACTTAAAGCCGGCTGCTGCTATTGCTGTTTCATCACCAGTCGATGCGAATCTCTGACGTTAAATAATTTCCTACAAGGAATGATATGTGGGAACACTTGACAACAAAAGTTCCAAGGCATTTGCATATGAATGCAAGTAACAGCTTTTGCAACCCCCAAAACCGAAACCAAAACCAAATTCGAAATCAGAACCAGGACCAGAACCAGAACCGAAACCGTAACCGTAACCAGAACCTGACCCAAACCAAAACCCAAACCCAAACCGGAATCCGAATCTGAAGAAGAATCCAAACCGGATGATTGCGAGTGTGAAAAATTGAACAGCCATAGATGACAGTCGAGAGCACACATGATGATTGCCATTTGAGCTTCTGTTAAAGTTGGGTTAGGTACTAGCCATCTAACCATCTACACACCTCCCACTACCCACAACCCTCCACACACACACACACACACAGCGAGTAGCCCTTTCGGCTGCTAATGACTAATGATGCCAAAATTTATCTTGTGCTGTTTGTAAGCGAGTGTTAATGTTTTTTAATTTAGGTAACGGTCTTCTTGCCATGGGGCCACACCGTTTCATAGCCCACTATGTGCCATGCCATACCACCCCACTCCGGCTGCTTATTCCGTATGTGTGCATAATTACTTAAAATAAAACTGAGTGTGTGCAGAAAAGAGCTTTTGTCATCATTTTAAAATTATTTAAATTTCTTCAAATGACTAGCTGACATGACTGATAAATGAGCAACTGACGCAATACACCCACCAAGCCGCTGAGCTGCTGAGCTGCTGAGTCGCTGAGCCACCCGTCCATTCCACTCCCCCAACCAGTGCCGTTAACCACATCGTCAGATTCATTCAGGGAATGAAAAATTAACGCAATTTTCTTGTTTGCTTTTAAGCTCTGTTAGCGACTTCTGGATCCCGAATCAAGTGGATGATGGTTCCTTATTTGGGATCTTCTAAAATTTCGCTGGTAATTATATGAGATTTGCATATGTAATTTTCCACATGAACACCTGTCACTGCCACTCCCACTACTACTCCCAGTACCACTCCCAGTCCTAGAGATCCGAGTGGATAAATGGAAAATCTTCCAATCATGGGTTCCTCCTCCCTTTGAGTTACTTCACATGATATTTGTAAAAGTTTTGAAATTGCGTGTGAGCATTATCTGGTATAAAATTTATACTCTTTTACACACTCACACACACGCACACACACTGACACGCACATATCCAAATATTATGTGCAATATTCTCAACAACAGGGAGAATAAATCCATTGCAATTACCTTAAAAGCGCCAGCGATAAAACCCATATTCCAGCTCCCTATTCGAATATATATATGTGTATATATATATATATAGATATACATTTCACTATATATATTTACACATATACATAGATACGCTCGGTGCATTTTACATATCTTTTTATGACATTTACGCGCAGCAATAAAAACTAAACAAATCCTCCCATTTTTATCAAATGCTAATGGCGCCATCACCAGACAAGAACCTCGCCTGATTGATGGATTGCTCGTTGGATTGAGTTCGTTGGGAATAGGAATTTTAAGTGCTTACAGTCGATGTAGTTGGTGGGCGGGAGAGGCAGGAGGGCGAACGGATGGGTAGTGTTGGTTGTGGTGGTGGTGATGGCAGAAGGCGGTAATGTTGCTGTAACGACATGGGGCAGAACTCCACAGACTGAAACGATGGACATTTGGACAGGTTTTATGAGTTCCGCAGACATTGGCCAAAAACTAATTACCTTTTCTTTTTTTTTTTTTTGTGTCGAACCGCAACCTGAAGTCGGAATTGGTCCCTGCGCCGGCGGTTCGGTTGCTGGTGCCGGTTCCGTTCTCGGTTTCTGTCCGGGCATAAAGCTCGTCAGCGTTTTACTGCGCACACTTTATGGACACATCGGCGACGTTGGCCACTGTTTTGTGTGGCTTAACACTTTCGATATGTATGAGCATGTTCGGTGAACTCCTTGTGCATATTTTGAAAGCATTTTGCATACCATTTAAATTTTGTTTCTTTCCTTCTGACTTGATGCACTGCATCGCCCTCCACACTGCCCCGTCTCTCTCCGCGCCATCCCTTGGCGTCCCTGGCATCATATTGGCTTGGATCAAACTGCGACTCTTTTACGGCATTTACGGCATTTACGACATTTTCTGGCATTTTCCGACAGCCGCCGAGCCGGCAAATTTGGCGCATAAAAACGCATCGTCGCCACTATAAAAGTGTCTTTCCATTTTTCGGGAATGTGTAACAAATATAAATGTTATTCATACTGAAATGAGTGCGCTGCCCCCAACCCCCAACCCTCAACCACCAACCCCTAACCCCTAACCCCTTACCACCACCCACTATCCACTACCCACTACCCACTACCCACTTTTCACAACCCACAAACCCGAGAACCACATCTCACATCCGGAGAAATGGCAAAACTCTATGATAGATACGAACGTAAAATGTGTGAAAAGGTTTTTGACACTTGTGGGCGTCACCGCAAAATTTATGACTCGCAAGTTGATTAACATTTTTATAGACGTTGTCAATCTCTCCATCCTGCGAAGGGATTTTAAACAGATAACCCAATTGAATTCGTTGACCGGATTTCAATAAATCTGCATATCTGTATAAGGAGATGAGTGGATGTACTGAGAGCGAGAATATCCCATCTGCATCTGTATTTGTATCTGTAACCGTATATCTGTATCCGTATATCTGTATCCGTAAATGTATCTGTATCTGAATCTAAATCTGAATCTACAAATGTTTATTTATATGTATCTGCATTTGTATCTTTGTCTTTATCTAAATTTTTAGTTTTATCTGCATCTGTAACTGAATTTTTATAAGTATCTGTACCTTTGTCATCCGTGTCATCCGTAAATGTATCTGTATCTGAATCTGTAATTGCATCTTTATCTGTATCCGTAATTATATCTGTATATAAATCTGTAATTGTATCTTTATCTGTATATTCATTTTTATTTTTATCTGTATCTGTAAATGTATCTGTATCTAAATATGTAAATGTATTTATTATCTGTATCTTGTAAATGCAACTGTATTTTTATAAGTATCTGTACCTTTGCCTGTATCCGTAAATGTATCTGTATCTGAATCTGTAATTGCATCTTTGTCTGTATTCGTAATGTTTCTATATCTGAATCTGTAAATGTATTTTTATCTATATCTTTATGTGTATATTTATCTGTAACCGTATTATAAGTCTCTGCATTTATATCTGTATCTGTAATTATATCTGTATCTAAATCTGTAATTGTATCTTTATCTGTATTTGCATTTTTATTTTTATCTTATCTGTATCTAAATATGTAAATGTGTATCTGTATCTTTGTGTGTATTTGTTAATGTAACTGTATTTTCATAAGTATCTGTACCTTTGCCTGTATCCGTAATTGAATCTGTATCTGTATCTTCGCTTGAAATAATGTATGAGTACATCTGAATCTACACGTACGTCGCTATACCTGTGCCCGAGTCCATCCACATCTATGAATATAGTTGTATTAGCCAATGTTAATGAAAATGTATATATTTATTTGTGAATGTACACATACAAATCATTCCCTCACGCTTCATTTACTGTTTTTGGCTTTAAGGGCAGATTCTGAACAGTAAAAGTAATGCCCATTGAACGCTAAGGTTTTTTTATGTGCTTTGACTGTGTGTATACGTGAGCTGTGTATAGTGTGTATGTGTGTGTGAGAATGAAGATTTGCGTTTATTGCTCCTTATTTATTTGGAAGGCATCAGGAGCGATACTCTGGTCTTCCCATTTGCAGTCTTTCTTCGGCTTGTTATCCTTTTCGCAGGAAATGTAATCGCTCGAAGGCTTGTCCACTTCACCATCCAAGCCTTTGGTCTTCTGCAAGTTAGTGGATGAAATAGTCTGAGGATCAACGGTAGCAGTCGGTGTGAAAGTTACGGTCTTTGTCTTAGTGTAATTGATATCTTTCTGAAATATACGAAACTTCTGCAGTTGTGTTTTGATAAATGGTTTCTTCCACTCGTAGAACTTGGGTATTATAAAGAGAAGCACAAATCCTTCAAAGCATTGGTATAGGTTAATCAAAGAATCTGAAATGGCTTCGGATTCGAGTTTCAACCACTTACCAAATACTAGCACGGTGTATCCATTTATGTAGTCACCAATTATATTCATTGCGCAAAGAGCCATTAGTAACTTTAGGGAATCAAGTGGATCGTTTATAAGAAACAACAGACGTAAACGTAATAGGATCGGGTTTAATCCACGGACAAAGAGACGTGCGATATGCTCTGCGGACTCCTCTGACACATTAAGATCCATATCCAAATAACGCTGGTGGGGATGATCCTCCAAGGAGCTCTTTCGCAACTTTTGCACAGCCCAGACGAAGCAACAGTTGCACACGCTCAGGAAGAGCAGCAGGACACCAGCAACACTGATGACACTTATAATCGAGTTGTTCGCTATGTCCAGCAGTAGAGTGAGTACAATGACAAAGATGAGCGCAGACTTGCGCCAGTTACGCCATAGGAAAATGTCCTGTACCAAACCATATGACCATGTTTCCATTTCTTCTGGCTTTTCCTTGTTCACCTGCTTACGTTTATTGTTATAATCCATATTTTTTTTTCCTAAAATATACTTTGTAAATTAAGCTCGACTAGGCACTGGAATGTCAACTTCATCTACTGCCTGAAGCCTACGCCTACTAAGCTCCACACTCGATTCTCTTTGGTGAACTTGTACAAATGTTTATTAACGTGACATTGAACTGAAACGTACATGATCTGTCACGCAGGTCATGAATAATATACATAATATACATAATATACATAATAATTTAATTATTATTTATTTTAAATATATGCATATTTATATATTTATAAAGAGTTTTCTTTCGTATTTCCTTCCAAATTAGTACTTCCTACGCAGAAGGAAACAAATAAACCAATCAGATTCTTAGTGTTTATGTAATACATATACTAAGCTGTATTTATATATATACAGTTATATAAAATAGTAAACGTGTTTTACTTCTTCAATCAATCACGTTCACTCCTCGTCTTGGCCTAATGGGAAACTCCTTCAACTTCCTTCCATATTTAAATGTGTATTCAAATTTAGTATTTCTTTTCTTGGAGTTTGTTGTTTGTCGGCAGTGAATGCATATGGCCATATGGCGTATGGCATATGGCAGGTTATGATGTTATTTGGTATGGACTTTACATGCTTTTTTTCACATCCTTCCGTGCTCGATTAAATCTTCTTTCTTCCAAGTCTTTCAGCTGACAGGACAATGTGTTACCAGGTGCCGCTCGCCTGCTGGCAATTTCCTGCTACTTGCGTGGATGCGGAGATGTTTCTGGGAATATGCACAATAAATTGGTGTTTGGTTGGCTTTCAGGTTGCGTGGTGGTTGTGGTTGGGAAGGAGTTAGAGCTTTTATTTTCGTTGACAGAGGCTGCCTTCTACCGTTGTCCCCTGTGGGTTGAATTTGTGTCTATTTTGCATAAAATTGTAAAAAGTGGTTCAAGTTTCTTTGTTTATTTAGAAACTGATTGATTTTGTCCTTTGGCATGGAAAAATAAGTTCCTCTGAACTTTAAGTTCACAGCCTTGTTGCGTTTGATCTGTTGCGACAAACAAGTGTTCCCGCTGAACACTTTGCTGCAGCCTGTCAACTCTGTCAACTCTGGTGAGTCTGGTGAGTCTGGTGAGTCTGGTGAGCCTGCCGAGTCTCAATGGCTTCAACAAACAGAACTGTGTCTAGGTGTTAGCCGTCAATGGGTCAGTAAAAGCTCTCAGCCTTCTGTGGTTGCGTTAAGTGTCATTTGTCAATTGATTTGTCAAAGGAATTACGTTCATATTTTGGGCAAATAATACAAATCATTGGCGTTAAAACACCGTTAAGTGGATTGCTTTTAAGTTGATATCCACCCTAAATTTAAAAACAAATAAAAATGTTCAGTACGGCGCAAATTCGTTGAATTTGTTTGCCAGACACGCAATGTTAAGTACTTAAGCGCTTGTTGAGTGGGAAGTGAGAAAAATAAATAAGAAGTATGTACTTTTCCCTAATAACCCCATTGAGGAGTACAAAATAAAAAATCAAAAATCAAAAATTAAAAAACAAAAAACACAAAAATTGTAGACTTTTTCAAAACTGTATTGACAAGCGTTGGTAAACTTGTTTTCCAAAAGTCTACACTTTAAGGGAACACTTTCGAGATCAAACAAATTCTACGTAAATAAATCTGGATAAATATGTATATATATATGTGTACATGTATATATATATATATATATGTATGTTTATATGTATATATGTGCTTATATTTATATATGTATATATATGTATATATCTATATATGTATATGTATATATTTATATATTTAATTTTTTAATTGGAAGTATGTATTATTTATCAATGAATCGTATTAATTTAGAATAGAAATTTCCATCCAGGACAACTCGAAGCTTTAAGAAATGCTCAAAATTTCTTTACTTTCGTTTGGTCCTTTTTTATTTGAGTTTAAATTAATTTAAGCAAATGCGACGGATCAAAATGATTAATTTTAGTACCATTTTTTTTTTCTTTACGTAATTAAAATTCAAGGAAGTTTTTGAGGCTTCAAAATTTCCAAATTATTGGTTTCCAATAGATTATTTTCAGTGAATAAACTAAGTTCAGACTGAAAAGGATACTCATACATAAATATCTATTAACTGAAAAGCTATGGATTGTATTTGTTATATATAATCTGTACTTCATTCAACTATATAGCTATATAATAACAATTCTTATTAATCGACTTTAAGATCTGGGAAATAATCTAAATGTTATATATAGATATAGATATAGATATATAGATGATATAGATTTATAAATATGGACAGCTGTCTAATGTAGAACCCCATTTAATTTTTGTTTTTTATTATTTATTATTATCTTTATTATTTTAAGTTTATTAAAAGTTAAGTGCTTCAATTAATTAAAGGAATTAACTGAATGGATTAAGTTTTGTATGTTGATCCTTTTCATTTAAAGATTATGTTTAATAACGAAAAAAATAAGTGAAAAGAATGATGAAATATGTGTACCATTTGGTATATATATATTTATATACCATAAATAAATCTAATAAAAAACAAATACAAATAAATAATTTGGCCAAGGAATAAGAAGAGTTTTTTAATTTGTTTTATATTTAATAGTAACTCTCATTATTATAAATAATAACAATTGCAGCTTCAATTATAATTTTATATTATTAACTATATTAATTTAAGCAATAAAAATGAATTAATAATTGAGCAATAAATAAATATACAATGAAAAAGAAATCATTCTTTACTAAAATTAAATTATAAACTTTTTTATCCTTTTTATAGTCATTCTTATTCATGGTTTATATATTTAATTATTTATTAATTTTTTAATTTTCAGTTTAGAAATATTGGGCTTGTCTTCGATTGATAATTAATTTTCGTATAAAGCCATATGAAGGTCTCTGGTTGGAATTTTATGGATAGATGAGAGTTAAAGTTTTTTATTATTTATTTTTAGGGATTTATTTTTCAATACTGCACATAATCTGTTAAGGACTTGCGGATATACGGAATTATTTGTGTTTTCTAAAAGCAGTATCTGAGACATTAGGCCTCAAACTTAAGCAATTTACCCCATTTCCTTGAAATACAGAGGGAACATTTGAAGCAAGGTATTTTATGTCCTTGCATCAAGTGTCACGAAAATCAAATAGCACGGATGTCAATACTGCTTCGACGTACCTATGCGTGTGTGAGTGTGTGTGTGTGAGAGGGAGAGAGAGAGAGAGAGAGTGTAGGGGGTTGACGTTTACTGACAATCGTTGACCATTAATTTAACTAATATACAACTACCCAGAAATACCCATCTGCCGGGCAGTCACCCAGCCACCCACAGGCTCGAGAGGAATGTGCCACAATAATCAAGCTGAAAGCCTGGCAAAGGCGAACTACGGCTGGACAAGCATAGACATTGCCTGAGTCGCTGGCGAAGATGAAAGCGGGGTCTAAGTCACAGTTACAGTTACAGTTATAGCTACAGTTACATTTACAGTTACAGTTACATCTACAGCTACAGCTACAGCTACAGTTACAACTACAGTTGGAGCTACAGTTAAGGTAACGCATGGCAATGGCCATAAAATGACACTGAGTGTCAGTTTCAATTAAACATGTTGACAGCTGCAAAGGGCAGGCAAATCCAAATACTTCTCATGTGCACAACATCTATAGGCAGTTTATGTGTGTGCATGGGTGTATGTGTGTATATATGCGTGTGGGTATGTGTATGAGGGTTGCTCAAGCAATTTCGATTTTAATACAACAAATTCCAGGCATTGTCTGGCTAGTATGACTGCGGATGTGGGGGATGTGGTACAGGACGAGGGAGCGGGATAAGCGCAGAGGCGGGAAGTCATATATGAACAGAAATCAGATGACAACTTTATCATGAGGAGTGAGTAGCTTGGACAATGCTGTACCGTTAGATTAGAAAGAAGAGTGGGTGGGTGGTGAGGTGGTTGGGTGGCTTGGTAGCTAGGTGGCTGGGTGGTTGGGTAGTTAATTGAAGGTATGGCCCTTTAAGCTCCTACCAAGATATCTTATGAAATTTGATTTGCATTTCATGTCGTAAACTCTCGATGCTTTTCTTGAGCTTGGTCCTTGATATCTGACAGGCAATCATAAGAAATGGCCAAAACTATCACGATTTAAGTAATTTCTTGTGTTCTTTTCTCTATTCTCTATTTGCCTTCATTTAATCATTTATCATGTATTCTATCTATCGCCGAGCCGTTGCCTTGGAAACGTTCTGCTTCCTTTAAAGCACAGATTGATTTTCTTAAGGTTTTTAGTATATATTGTTTTTGCTGCTGGTATTTTGTGGTGAGCGTGTGTGTGTACGCTTCGTTTCCTTCCTTAAATTGACAACTTGTCACGCAGTACAAGGTGTACTTTCAGCCGCCCCCTTCACGCATGTATCGCCCCTTAACTCTTCTGACAAGACATCGAGGTGATTTCCAAGGGATTTACTTAAATGAAACTGTTCGTTAAATACGAGAATGTTTTGTGGCTACGCACATGACATTTGCATATTAATTTCCTGTAATTTTGATTGAATTTTATATAAATTTGCAAATGCTGAAAATTAGGTGGAAAACTCGGAAAATTGGCAAAGATTCAAATCATTAACTTGAAGCCAATGTACATATATATATGTGTGTATATGTGTGTATTTGTGTGTATCATTTGGTCAATCCTGCCACACAACTCTTAACTGTAATGATTATTGCCAAGCTCGGGCGGCAGCTCTTAGCCATCCGCCCCATTGAATGGCAGACTGGCAAATACTCAAGATACTTTCAGGATGCGGCGGGAGCCAAGGCAATTTTTGTTTATTTGTTGCTGTTTTGTGTTTTCTTTCGTGTTCTTGTTGTTGTCTTATTTCTTTTCCATTTTTTTTTTTTTTTTTTTTTTTTCTCTTCGTTTTTGCCATCATTCCAGGGGTAATGGCACCCAAGAACTTGGCCTTTTGTTTTCGTCACGGGCGAGTGGCAGAAAGCAATCAGAAAACAGTTTCTCCCAGATTTCGTTCCCCATCCCATGTCCTGTCCGACGTTCGTGTTGGAAAAGCAAACACACAAATAACTGCCACATTTTTTGCGCATTTTCTTCGCTGTCGACGGTCTTTTGTGTTATTGGTGAAATTAGAATTTCTCATTAAAATAAGTGTTGGAGCTTCTGGACCCGGTTGACTTGAGACATTTATCCAACCATCCAACCATCCAGCCATCCAGCCACCCAACCACCCAAACATCCAGTCATCCAACAATGCAAGCATTCATTGAGAAAGGTGCCCGGCCGTGTGGCAATGAACTTAAGTTGAATCTCTCTTGCCAGCTATTTTTCCCCAACTGCCTTGGTCACTCATTAGTTGCGCCTCAGATCTGACTGACAATCTATTCTTGTCCTGGTTCTGGTCCTCGTCCAAGTCCTGGTCCTGGTCCTGTTCTTAGCCTTGGTCTTGGTTCTGGTTCTGGTTGGCGAACAGGAGTCTGCTGTGGGTTCCGGTTTTCTATTCTTGAAGTATTTGCATCTTTATTTGGCTCCCCAATGTCCTCGCATTGTCCTACCGCCTGACAGCTTGGCACTTGAGCTGCCTCTGGCTGCTTGACGAGCTGCCTCCGCATGAAAGAAGCCACCGTCGTTTGGCCTTTTCAATTTTTAATGGATTTTGTATCCAATTGTGCCGAGAAGTCGCTTGCTAGTAATTAAAACTGCAACTCCCGTTTTTGCTCCTTGCTTTTTGGCTTTCATAATTTTTTCGCCCTTTCCCCGTAGGACTAGGAACTACGCTGACACTCCTCCTGTCAACCTTCCACCCTTTCATTCTTGCTAGCATTTAATAGGCTTAAAAACCCCAAACACTTAGAGACTCTTTGATTGCTGGAGCATTACACTGATGTTCTATTAGACAAATTTGTTTTCTATACGTTCCCACCTCTTAACTTGTGGATCCTGTCAACCCTTGCACCGCTTCGTTCTCTCGTCCCCGCAACCCTTCCCAATTGCACTTCATCTTTACAAGTAATCCTCTATAAATGAATCCAATTTCCACGTTTACATGCACTTTGTACCCGAATTTTCCGGTCAACATTTCAAGCTACTCCAACGGAAATGCTCGAATGCAGAATATCCTGTAATTCGATTAAGGATCAAAGTTTTCAACTTTTCATTTATATTTCTTAGCTTTAAGTTCCAATATTAAATATCCCGGAGACCGACTTAAGGAGTCGAGTTAGATGAGAATTGGGATCCGCCGGTCGAGAAACAAATTTCTATATAAAACTAAACATGTCATTTGTTGACCAGTGTATTTTTTATTTATTTAATTTGTTTCTTCCTATGCAATATTTCAATTTTAACCTCATGGGAAGTGAACATATTTTTATTTTGTTATTCATTAAGTTTTCAATCACATTTGAACACAGTTCCTTTTTGTCTCGAATATAGTTTATTTTTTGATTGTGTGAGTGTACCCCTAACTACCGTTGAACTGATGCCGAAAAAGGATATTTTTGTGTTAGGTAGTGTATCCCTCTTTGCCTCTTCGTTTATTTCCCTTAATTATTTCTTTCTTTCTAAAATATTATTTTATTTTTTTAACTCTTCTTCTTCTTGCTTCTTTTTTAATTTTATAATTTTCTTTCCTGGATAAACAGTTTAGGTTAAAGCACAGTTCCATTTACTTGTTGAACAGTGTAACCAAATAAGGAGTTTCATAGATGCGAACTTCCTGAACTTACTTCTCAGTAGCCCCTCGCCCTCCCCAGCAGTTGACTTTCACCTTAACTTTTGACCATTTTCGGTCATTCAATTTGCCTCAATGCTACAGCTTGTCCCTATCATCAGCCCCTTCCAACCCCTACCAACCACTCCCTCCTCACGGGGGCATGTGGCGCCCACGTTCAACAAACTTGTGCATGTGCGGTTATTTGGCTTAAACAACGTGAGTGTTGTGTGTTTTGTTTGTGGCCTGATATAAGCATATGCAACATTGTTGCCGCTGTCTGTGCCATTGTTGTTGTTGTTATTGTTATTGCTGTTGCTGTTGCTATTGAAGTGTAGGCAAAAGTTTTGCGTTTAACTTTTGCTTGTTAAATTTCAAGTGGCAGCGACTGCCATGTAAAATGTTTATAAACAAAAGTTTACCATCCCCAACCCGAAGCCCGAGTCCTGAGTCCCGAATTCCAAATCCCGGTGGGAGCTGTTGCCGTGAAAGTTGCAGCTGGTTATAGTTGCTCTTGTTATAGTTCTCCCTCTGTTGCATGTTATTTGTTGTATGTATTGTTTCTGTTATTGTTCTGTGGTTGTAACTTTGCATTGACTAGCTACAATAACCCGCCGCTACCCCGCCCTTGCTGCCCTCACCCGTTGACTGCTGCCCACTGCTCGCCGCCCGCTGCCCGCTGCCCGCTGCCTGCTGCTGCTGACATCTTTGGGGTCCTGACATACGCGTCGTAACTGCAACTCGCCACATTAATAAACACAGATAAAACACAATTTCCCAGTGCAATTCTTGTCTTTAATTAATTTTGTATTACTTTCTCATATACATACAATACCTTTTTATATTTTCCCCATTTTGATTCTGTTTTGTTGTTTTTGTCTTCTGTTGAGTTGAAAACGTGCCCGCTGCTCGGTGCCCGATTCCCAGTGCTCGGTGCTTAGTTCCCAGTTCCCAGTTCTGAGTTCTCAGTTCTCAGTTCTCCGTGAGGCGTCTGTTTAACGTCTTAACTGAGGTCTCAGGACTGAGGGGGCGTCTCTAGATTCAGATTCAGATTCAGTTTCAGGTTTTCTTTTATTTTGTTCTGTTTATAATTCTATTTTGTCTTGTTACTTGCCTCCTCCACCTTCACCTTCACTTGCATTTATTTATATTATTTTTCTTCCTCCATTTTGTTATTTACTCTGCACTGTAATTAGCCGCCTCCCACCTACCGCACACACACAAATGCCATTAGGACGCAGGGGAGTTCCCGCTGACGGTGCAACATCGTGTGTCTGCTGCATAGTGTGTCCACTCCGGCAGCTGCTCCTGTCCCTTTTTTGTCTGCCGTCCCCAAAAATTGTTGTGCATAAAAAGTTTAACTTGACATTTTTAGCAACAGTTTGTAATTTTGTTGTCTCTTTGGTCCTTAACCCTTTTAAATATTTGCTAATTTTTTTTCTCTTCCTTCAACCATTTACTTGCAGACTCCTTAATTGCATTAGCAAGGAGCGGGCCACGTTGCAGCTTTGCATTTCAATTTCGGCTCGGAATAAAAAAAAATCGCAGTGCGGGGCACTGCCCTGAAAGGTAAGTAAAGTTCGTAATATTCCTTAAACTTTGCGATTTGAATCGGTCCATTTTAAATTGTAAGCAGATCTTAGACTTAAGCTTACTTAAGCATAAAACTAAAATAAAAAAATAAATTGGGGGGAAATCGTAAAATAGCATGCGATGCCATTGTTGAAATTTGAAGAGAAAAAAATAGTATAAATAATAAAAAAATTAAACAAATTATCCATAAATGTTTATAATCCTGTCAGCCGCATTTCACCTCAACCCCCGCGGATTGAAATTAATACGAAAAGCCCAAACGCATGTACAAAGTTTTACGATCTTTGGACATTTTATTGACGTCCTTAACCCTTGGTCCCTTAACCCTTGGCAGCCTTTTGGCCATCCGGCCATCCGTTTTTTGGCACCCGCCATAACTTAATTATCCATATGAATTCCTCAGTTTTATTGCGCCTTTCCCCTTCGGCTGCAGGCCTGTCCTTTAATTATGATGAGTACTTGGCGGGCGCTTTCCTGCAGCTGTAATATTTTCGATATCCTGTAAGCATTTGGGCTGCATAGAACGGCCCTTCCGGCTATACGAGCTGTGAGTATTTGAATTATACATCGCATATATCCAACTATACGATTATGGAACCTCTTGGTTTATCTTGATATAAGGTAATCGGAATATTGAGATACTGAAAAATGATTGATTGATCAATTGAAGTGCAAGCAGTGCATCTGCCTGGCAGATGGCATCGTTTGTAAGAAGTAAAGAAGATTCACCTCTTGGAATGTCTCTTCGTCTATTCAAAATCTTAATCTTAATCTTAATAATAAAATCGCGGCAATGCAGAATTTTAATTTAATTTGTACAGATCAGACTTGTTTGTTGCTGACTCTGAAGGGTATGTCTAGGTCGTGCAACCCTGGGGCATGAGGCAAGTACTTGCTGATTATCTAAATTGGCAGATCTTCACGGGTTTGGTCATTAAAACAACATGAAATCGCCTTCGCTCACGAGACTGACGAATGTTTTATTGTTGCTCTCGTTGCTGAGTTTACGTTTCAGAATTTTATGTCCTGCAGCTGTACATCGTCATAAGTTTATTGTAAGGACACTTCATGGGGGGCTCGTGCCGTTAATTTTATATGCCTTGGGGCCAGGAGCAGTTGCTTGAGAGTTTTGGATAATGTTTTTTAAAGTTAAAATATTTTTGCAGCTCGCGCAGGATGTATGTGCGTATTTATTTTCATAATTTTCAACATTTTATTAAGGGACCAGAAACCTTTTGGAGGCTTTATAATTAATGTCCCGACTCCTCGAAACTCGTTTGTCTTAACGATAAGGAGGTCCTCTTCATGGTCAGTGCCTGTTTGTCGTTGCGGTTTGGTGTTTTCGTGGGGCAGGGTTGTGAGCTCACGTTGCCGGCAACCGATTGGGAAACTGCAACTGGCCTGACTATGCGGTTGCATTTAAGGGCAGGTGGGTCGTCGAGGACGGTTTGCTTTGAAGTAATCGGCAGTGACGTTGCCTTAAGGCTAAGCCTCATTTGTGGTCAAATTGTGTGTTGTGCGTCAGCTGAAAGTCGATTATGTCAATATTGTGCAATGGCTAATGGCTAATGTGTGGGTTTGTCGGTGTGTAGAAATATGTGTGTTTGTGTGTGTAGGTGTGTGTGTGGGTGTGTGTGTGTGGGTGTCTGTGTGTGTGCGCATGGCTGTAGGTGTTAGTTTGTATGAATATTTGTTGATATTCCAGTAGGTACGTGTGTGTGTGTGTGTGTGTAAGGACGTATCTTCCTGCATTCGTGAGCTGCCGCATTGGGTTGGTGACTATTTGCGATAAGGATTTGTGTAAGTTGCGGCCGCCGCTTCCATTTGATATGGCCAGTTCATAAGCTAATTAGTGTCATTCGCTTAAAGCTGCTCGGCACGGAAGTAATTCACTTAAAGCCTTACAATTTCAGGAATATGTTAGAAAACTTAATAGTCCCTGCAGCGCCGAGCAATAAAATAGCTTCCGATAGACATCCATATGGCAGAGTTGGCGAACTGCTAGACTTTCAAAAGGAATCAGTGCCGCCTTTTCACAACAATTTCACGACCATAAACGAGCTGTAAAAACACATAAAAATCATAGCATACATTTAGGAGTCGAATTACAAACACCCGCATACTCATGCGCGCCAATGCATATGTGTGTGTTCTTCGAAAGGGGTGGAAACGGGTGAACGAGAAGATAAACCATCGGCGAAATAAGAGGAGTAGCTGCATTTGCACATTAAAAACGCA
The DNA here is from genome assembly GCA_035044505.1 of Zaprionus lineosus. Taxonomy (NCBI): domain Eukaryota; kingdom Metazoa; phylum Arthropoda; class Insecta; order Diptera; family Drosophilidae; genus Zaprionus; species Zaprionus lineosus. The sequence goes on from JAWNNX010000378.1 coordinate 41,620, forward strand.
TAAAATCGGAAATTGAATTGCCAAACACCAAAATCACAACAAGAACAACAACAAAGGCAGCAACAGCTACAACGACAACAACAACAACAATAATAACGATGAAGGCAAGCAACGCGGCAGATAAAGTGGCTATGAAAATAAAAAATAAAGGGAATCTACAAGCAATCGGCCAGCGAGTGGAATTAGACCGGAAAGGGGAAGGCGCAGAAGGGCAAAGAAAACGCGAGGGGTGTGGGAGAAGGGCGCGAAGGAAACCTGAAAGGAAAACTGACATTTCAAAATGGAGAAGAGTGAAAACCAATTGAAGCAATCAATTAAAATTGATGACTGAAATTGCATCACGTGTTACAATTTTCCTGAGTAACCGGAATTGAGTTACACGGCGAATGTGTTTAGGGCTGGGATCGCATTTACGGCAATAAAACCGACGGAGCCATCAAAATAAAACAGTTAACTTTTTTGGGTGGGTTGAGTTTGTCGAGCGCCTTAAATAACTTATTTATCGGCTTAGTTATTTGGGGCTTAATTCAGTATTTAATTTTTAGAAATATTTTAGTTTTAAGCCCCAAAACTTGATCTAAAATATAGAAAATAGAAATTTAATTCCAGGAATTATAAAAGTGCTACAAGTGATTATGGATTAAACGCGGGTAAAGTTCAAGAGGATGATGGTGAAAGGAGGAAGGGTAGAATTTGATTTTTAGAGATTGTTTTTTTTTTGGATCAAATCAAAATTTAACTTTGGGTTCATTTTTTACCTCAACTACAATTGACCTGAACTTGATGGAAAGAGCTAGAGCCTTATGCAGAGACATCTCAGAGAACTCAAACTCTGGCTTAAAATAAATATTTTACTGGAGTAGAGTTACGAGGATACTCTTGAGTCCTTTATGTTTCAAGGAGTGAAAGGTATACGCCTATTTGTTTGTTAACCAAGTTTAATTGAAGGACATAAGGATGGGATATATTTAACGACCAGAAATCTATATAATTTTCGTATATTTATATGAGTTGATACATTTGCAGTGCACAAGTCTTTAGTTTATGTATTTTATTTTTAATATCATATTTTATGAGTTTGGCAAGGATTTTTCTAGCTTTCATAATTTTATTCAGGAGCAATGAGTAAACTAGACGCAGATATTTTTTGATTTTCTGCATAAAATTATAACTTATTAAAACAGAAAGATTTTTTTGTATTATTTTTTAAATGAAAAACCTGAAATAATAAAATTTATTTTTATTATTTTTTATTGCTTTGGAAAATTTTGCTCGTCAGTTTAACAAACTTTATTTCAATCAACACAAGGGAGTGGGAGGGGGAAGGGGAAAGGGCAATGTGATAGGAGAAAGAAGGAGGGACGGGAGAGTCATGGGCCATCATCTCTCCATAGCTACCAGCCCTTTATCCCCTTTTCTGTCTACCCCTTGCTGCGTATAGACCCCCGCACTATAAGTTGGCAGAGAAGAGAAGGACTTTTATGCGCTTGTTAACAAAAGCGTGAAATTCAATGCGGACGAACAAAAATTTACGACATTGCGAATTAAACTTGATTTTTATTTAAATAAATTGCATTTTATGCGCTCGGCAAGGATATGCGAACCCTCGTTAATTCACCTCCTCGTCCTCTTCCTCGTGTATATCCTTATCCTCTTCGTGTCGAAATAATAAGCAGGCAACGGCCATAATTTGCACCGGAATATGACGGCAGGATATGTGGCTATGGCGAAAGCAATGCTGGTGACTAGGCGGGCGATGGGTTCTCACTGCTTTATGTATTTTTATTTATTGCACGCAGCATTTCCAGGAAATGTTTGTTGATTTTCCGCAGCGCGCGCACAATAAAAATCGGGGCAAAAAGCAAATTATTTTCTAGACGAACGCGCATTTCTCAAATAAAAAATAAAATTGAGAAAAGGCAGAAAAAATATCTGAATTGTTAAGAGTCTGGCCATTTTTTTTTTTTTACTTTTATATTAAAACATATACACAATAATGTAAGTGTGTGTGTGTGTGTGTCTGTGTGTGTGTGTGTGTCTGTGTGTGTGTGTGAATGTATTTATTTTTTTTTTTATATGCGACGCCGTCATTAAAAACGGAAATGTAACGCGTAATTTGTGCGCCGCGAAGTATGCAACATAAATATTTTGAAAGGAACGAAGCGAATCGAATTGTGATAAGGGCCTTACAAAAGGCTTAATGAGTAACAGAGATGCATACCAGGATATAGGGATACCAGGATCGTTAAGCTACTTTATATATGAAGTAATCTTATGCCGAGATTCCTATGTTAGAGATGGTCTTTATTTGCATCCTGGGCCTTTTCTTCGTCGATTGCACGAACTTTACAGAAATAAGGCGTTTTTGTGTGCAAGGTCACCAAATGCACGAGACGTACCTTCTCCTGTTGCGCTCCGACGGGATGGAAAGTAAAGTTTCTAAGTAAATGTCCGAGCACAAGCTTCATCATCACCATGGCATAGCGTTGGCCCAGGCAACTACGGGCGCCCATCATGAAGGGTAGAAATGTTGAGGGTTCAATCTTGGGCAGAGCGTCTCGTGCCCATCGCTGGGGCCTAAAGACCAGCGGCTCGGGAAAAAAGTCTTTGCACCGACCCATGTACATGGGTGATATAATGACATCGCAATCCTTTGGTATATAAAAATTGTCTGAAGGAATCGTTGTTCCTCTCAAAATAACTAGGTTTTGTTGAAATCCTTTAGGTTTTACTTACTTATTTTGCAATTGGCCGTTGCTCGCCTGGCGATTATTGGACCTGTGGGATACATGCGCAGAGTTTCCTTGATGCACATCTCGAGGTAGTCCAATTGCTGCAATTGTTCCATTGCTATGGGCGTCGACCTATCCTTGCCGCACACCTGCCAAATCTGCTCACGACACATCTGCTGGTGCTCCATGTGCATTGTCATGTTGTACATGAAGAATGTGAGCATGGCGGCAGTTAAATCGAAACCACCGAATATGATGGTGTCCACCTCTTCACGTATATCCTTGACCTGCAGCGGTTGACCTTCCGGCGTTTTGGCTCGTAGCAATGTGTCCAGACAACTAAGAGTCTGTGACCCATCCTTCTCGGCATTATCAGTGCTTGAGCAGCTTTCAGTTTCGAGGTCAAAGTTTAGTTGTCTTAAACGCTCTGAAATAATATTTCCCGTAAACGTGTGCAGTATTTTAAGGGCTTCCCTCTCCCGCGCAGCCAGGGAAGTGAATCGGTAGATAATTGAGTTTCGGTACAAGATGCTCTTCAGGCGACAGTCGATGATGTGCATGACACTGTGCATTGAAAGGCTTAATAAGATCTGTTCGAGGTTCTACACTGATCCTACTTACTTTCTGACCGCTTGGAAGTACTCCGAGTTTTGACCGGCTTGCGAGTTGACCTTTGCACCCAACGCTGTCTCACATATGCTGTCCAGTGTGTAGCATCTGACGTACTCGAGGAAATCAACGGGCTCGTTGGAGTCAGCTACTTTTTGCAGTCTGGAGACGAGGACGAACGCCTGCTGTTGAAATACATTTACGAACTGCTTGATCATACCGTAATTGAAGGCTGGCTTGATGATCTTCCTGCGATGTGTCCACTTATCCACGCTGCTTGTGAAGATCCCCTCGCATAACCAATTCTCGAAGACGCGATAATCTGATGTCTTTTGCAGGAGTTGTTGGGCACTACAGAGTGCCTGAATGTCCTTGGGGTTGCAGTCCATGACATAAAGCTTGTTGCCCAGCCAAAGTTTTCCACGATGATCCTTAAAATGGACATTAATCATTTCCGTAGCACGTTGAAATGGCCTATGTCCTATTATCCTTGCAAATATATGCAAATGCCCGATAATGGGCAAAAACGGCGGACTCGGCCAGTTGCTAGTTCTTCGATTTATTCTCGCCTGGTACTGGTACACATTTAACAGGTAGGACAATAGAACGGTCAGGAGCAACCAAAGCAGCAGAGTCCCGATCATAACGCGTTAGGTTTACCCGACAACTGACCAAATCTGACTGGTTTACACCTTGAACTTAAGCAAAAATTCAGCTAACACCTCATGGAACGGAATCGCTTGGAAAACAACAGAAACAATATTGACATCGAGCTCGGCGATTAGTCAATCTCGGGACGCAACACAGATATGCCTTTTTTAGCCATTCGGTTAACGTTTAAGTACAGCTCGCAGATCTTTCGTCTCGCTATCCCTCTGGCAAAACGATCGAATGCAAATAAATAAATAACAAATAGATAGTTGAGTCTCTGGATACCAATGGTATCCCAACGGGCATACCCTGTAATGGGGGACTTTGCTGAATGCAGCTGACTTGCCAACTAATGAAGGAATCTTTTTAGAAGTTACTTCAACTATTGGCAGCTAAAAGCAGTTATGTGCTCATCAGTGTTGGTTTTCTAAAGTTAACAAATTGTTCTCTAAATGTGCCAAAACTACCGGACATTTCAGGCTAATTACGATCCCCCCTCCCCCCAAGTCTCAAGCGCTTCTTTGAAGTGTGTATTCCCGGTAATTAACATTGCGTGTTGTCAAACGTAGAACCAGTTTCAGCTCAATAAGCAAATAGCAACAAAACACATCAATAATCAAAAACAACAACAGCAACAGAAACAGAAACAGAAACAATAACAAAATTAGAAGAAAAAAGTCATAACAAAAAGTTCATAAATTTGATGAGCTGCCGCGCAAAGTGCATACAAAATTACCCCGAGCGAATGAAATCGCCATACGCTCCATTGGATTCAGAAATATTTTGGTTTATTGGAAGCCACGTCGAAGCCCGCCCAGCATGTCGGACGGGCATCAGTCAAATTTAACCAGTTCTTTTGGCTGATTCTTCGGCTTTGAACTCGCCTCCCACAAATGCGCACTAGACTCTTGATGTCATCGTTTAATTAGCTATCTCTCCAGCAATTAGTAATTCAAGTATTCGAATGCCGAAAGTAATAATTATTAATATTGAGCTAAGTCCAAAAAAAGTTCTTGAATCTCCACTCAATATATATATATATATATATATTTGAAAACTGGCGTCTGTTTGATAATGATATTTCAATACTGGAATCTTTATTATATATTTGAAATGCCTAAGAGGGGCCTCGGGGACTCAGCTATTAATCTAATAGATCCTTAATATTGATTATTCATTTTTTCGTAGTTTTGTCCTTAAACCATGTCGAGCTTGCTATCATAAATAATGTGGATCATTTTTTGATTCAAAAGTAGTTCTGAAAGCGAATCGTAAACCGAAATTTATTCTCAAATTGATCTTTCAGTATTTTAATAGGGAGACTCGAGAACAATTTCCCTTTAATGCATAATTCATAATTAAAAAATCAATCCGAAAAAATATGGATTACGCTTAGAGCTTATATCTTTTCGATTTGAATCTCAGCCCGAACTGATCCTGATTTTAAAATCAATGCATTGATCTTAGAATTGAAGTCCTTAAATTCTTCCTCTTTTTCTCTCTGGTATTTGGTAGTTGTGTTATCTTAAGGAGGGTGACAAATATAAAATGTAGGAAAAGGTGAATATTCCTTCTACCCTCCTGTACGAAACTGAAGCCCAAACACCGTTCCGATGTTCAAATGGTCTGGAGCTTAAATTGAAATCCTTTCACCAGAAGCCGGTTTGTATGTCAAGTAAGAAATACTAAAAGCAAAGCCTTGACTTGATCTCTGACTACTAAAAGTTGTACTTCGTCAATGAAGAAAACATCCAAATTAGAATGAGATCTGGGACTAATTTACTGGTATCAATTTAAATGGACATTTTCCCTCTTTGGGAGTGCAGCACTTGATGTACTGCCCATTGAGCCGGGGATAGCAAATTATGGAAATGCAGTTGATTAACGGCCTTAACCTGTTCACAGCAGGTATTCAATTCATTAAGGACCGAACACTTTTATTGTGAACGCAAATGTCAAAATAATTTTAATTAAACTCATATATATGCCATTTATTTGCGCTTTTTATTTAAATCAAAATAATAATAAACGAAAAAATCCATTGCTGTTCATTTACAATGGACGATGCGGCTGTTATTTTTTCTTCCTTTTTATGATATTTTATTTTTTTTAATTGAATCGGCGAACGTTGAATGTTTCCTGACATTAATATGTGCTTTTACACATACAGATCGAAAGAGACAGAATGATAATAGGAGAGAGGGAGAAGGGTTGCGGGAAGGAGAGAGGGAACGATATGCACGTATTGCCTATATGTCTATAGAACCAAAAAATATTTCGAGCTTTTGCAAATTTATGAAAACTTATATGCGCACACACACACACACTCACACACTCACACACTCACATACACACACTCACGCAGTCACGCACATGCAGACGCATACAAAATATAAAGTGATATCGAAATATTCACAGAACGCATTAATTACAATTATTCATGTTTATTTGTGCTCTGTAACTTTTGTGTTAATTAGTGTAAACAAAAAGTCCTGCCAGTCGCATAGTTTTTCCCACTGCGTTCAGGCCGCATTTGAGGTCCTGCCTCACTTATTATCCGTCCTTTGTCAATTGATATGCAAATGCTGAAAAGGGGAAAAACTCTTCATAAATCGAACAACAGTTGGTCCAAAGTTGCGCGTCAAATAAAATGGACACCCGTCGTGTACAAAGTATCTTTATTACACCTATGGTTTAATTCAGTGCTTTAATATTAAATCCAGTATTATCTCCGCCCTAAGGACTAATGCAAGTATTTGAATAGCTTTAAGCCAAATGTTACACAACTTTACCTTTGGGTCTGCCTTTAATTTGCCAATTTAACAAGCGAGAGATTCCACAAATGTTCGATATAAATTCCATTATTTAATTGATACCAATAAACAGCGTTCACACACACACACATTCACAAACACATGTACACATAGGCAGTGACAATCAGATGTAGATACAGTTGTGCACCTGACAGGACCTCCGAACATTGTCTCAAATACAAAATTAAAAGTGATGCGTGAATATTGAACAAAGGCTGAGAACGACAATGAGAAGGGGAGACAGATGCACAGAGAAAGAGAGAGAGAGACAGAGACAGAGACAGAGACAGAGACGGAAAGGTGCAGGAGGAACTCATGTCCTTTTGGAATTAAGGGAAAGAGACTCCGTGTAAACTAATTTGGATTTACGCAAAGATGTTGACCTGCCTATTAAAATACCTAATCTTCCGGACATGTCGAATTCTGAATTCAGCTTGTCGAGGGTCCAAAATGAAATTTGCCTCTTCAAAGTGATTAAAACTTGTGATGCCTTTGGGGCGGCTTTTGAACCTAAGGTACAATTCAATTGATTGATTCGGAGGGTATTACGGATTCGGTGTTTGGGCGTTCTTGTTGTTTTCTTGTTATTATTGTTGTCTTTGGGCATGTGGACCTCTGTAATTAAACTGCACATTATCAGGCCGGACACGCACACATACACGTACACCCACAGCACGGGCAGTCACCGCATAATTATGCAGGCATTTCGATCCAACTTGTCTATGGGTGTGCGTGTGCCTCGAAGTGACCCCGCCCAGCTGTCACTTTGTGTTTTGATCTTGTATGTAAAATTTAATTTGGATACATTTAAATATTGTTTATGCAATTAGGTGTACAGGTCCTAAGATCCCAAAGATGTGGCCAATCGGTGCTAAGGGTAAAGTTCTTTCTTGATAGCCTGATAGCCTGATAGCCTGATAGCTTGGCAACCTCTGGCCTGTGGCCTATGGGCTGTGGGCTGTGGGCCCAAGCCCCATAATGGCAGACTCCAGTTAATCCCGCACTAATCGCGTCTTGTGTCAACATTAATCGCATCAAATTTAATTTCACAATTAAATGCAATGACGCGACGCGTTTAGCATAAATTAACAGCGTGTAAGTAGGCGCCGCAGGGTTTCTGCAACTTGGCAGGAGCTGGAGATGGCGCGATGGGGGAGGGGAAGGGGAAGGGGAAGCGAAGGGTAGCCTGGGTGATTAGAGGGTTTGCACTTGATTGGTTGGGTGCTTGGCGTTAGGTGTTAGTTGTGGTTGTGGTTGTGAGACCAAAAAAGCCGCCAGGCAGTGCTTCCGCTTCCGTTTGCATTTCTCTCAAAACTTTGGGTGTGGGTAGCAATTTTCCATTTCTCTATTTGCAGAATGTAATTTAATTGACGTCATGAGCTAATGCATTTCAATAAAAGGTATTAAATGTCTTTAATTGTTTGCTTCAATTAAATCAACCAAATAGAGTTGCTGTTCAATGAGTTTCAGCTTTAACTCTTTACCAACTCCCAACTGCAGGCAGTCTCATTTACATAAATATAATAATATATAATATATGATGACAGGGTGAATCTCTCTATAACGGATTATGATTGATTACACCACAAAAATAAAAACAAAATGACAAAAATCAAATACTGTTGGCAGAAAGAACCTTAACCACTCTATAAGGCAGGTGGATCTAGTTAGGAGCCAAACTGATGGCATGCCTTATGAAGTTTTGAAGAAAAAAAATTACTTTTAAATAAAGATCATATCAAAGAAACTAATGAACATCGTAAAATAATACACTACAAACCAATTTTCAAATTATTTCAACTAACAATAAAATGAAGGGAAGTCGGGGCTATAAGGAGGGGCTTTTATGTGTGTATGCATTTTTATGTATATTTATTATTTATATATTTATTATTTATATATTTATTATTTATATATTTACTATTTATATATTTATTATTTATATATTTATTATTTATATATTTATTATTTATATATTTTTTATTTATATATTTATTATTTATATATTTATTATTTATATATTTTTTATTTATATATTTATTATTTATATATTTATTATTTATATATTTATATTTTTATATTTGTATATATTTATATTACTTATATAATTATATATATATATATTTATTTGCTTGTATATTTATTATTATGTTGTATATAATTTATATAATGTCTCCATTCCCAGATAAGTTTTTTTTTTAATGAACTAAAATTTTGAAGTCAATGTCCACTTCCTACATTAGTTTTGTCTATTTGAATACTTTGTTTGTTGTACTGATTTGTTTGTTATTTGTTATGTATACAAAAGAGTTGAAACTGAATATTTCCTTTCACAAATTTTCTATATATATTTTTATTTTTATAATATATATTTTTGTATTTCATTTATATTGTTTAAAATGAATAAATCTGTTTATATTTATTTATTCCAAATATATTTTTAAATTATTTAATTTTTTTTAAGTTCTAAAAGGCAATACATTTTATTCATTAACTAAAAAATGCTTGTAGAAAATTGTTGGTAGAATTACCTTGAACTGGTAAAAGCTGTGGCTTCAGTTAAGCTAAGAATGACAGTAAAGAAGAGAGTTAGTTGCTCAGAACGATCTGCCAGTTTGCGAGTTAAGGGAATAAAATTGTCAAGGTTGGCCAAGATTCTTTTAAATTGCCCTGATACCCGATTTTAAAATATATATTTAAGATTCTAAAAGAGGCGTCTTTGGGACTAGACTGTGTCCATTCATTTTGCCCAACACAATTTCGTAGTCCTTACGACGACGATCCTTATATCGTTGTCATATTATACGTTTTGTGAGTGGTGATCCTTCATGCAAGCTAAGTGCATAGTTATAGGTCTCGCGTCCCTCTGCTCTGGAGTCTTTGGGTTTTGGTTAAAAAAACACATTTAAAGTAGTTTGGGCGGTTTTTTTTTCTATAAATTATTAATTATAATAATATTAAAAATAAAAATTAGGGCAGAGCTGATTTTTTGTTCTCTTCACTGTCAATCGGTTAAAGGAATAAAATGGGGGTTTCTTTCTTTTACCAAGTAATCATTTTACTGCTTTTTACCTTAACGATTAACGGTAATTTTGGTTGCTATGTAGTGTTTCCGAAATAAACCGAAAAATAAGCAACTGTTTAATTGGTTACCTTAGCAGGTGTCTTAAGCAAGAAAGAGCTTAAGCCAGCGACAACGACTCATGGAGTTTAATGCCTAAGAATATGATTATTTTAAATAATTAAATAGTTATATTCTCTTAGACTTTTTATATTATCGCTTTATTATCTTGGGGTTTGTCTCATGCTTCGCTGCGCAGACAGCAATGAAGTATTTTTTTCCGACTGTTTTTGTCCGACTTTGCAGTTAACCTTCGGGGCGAAAAAGGCTTAAACGTACTTTAACTGACACCATAAAATGTTTAAAATGTGTTTTTTGTTCGTTAGTTTTATTTTTGTTTCTTATGATTTTGGTTTACGTTATGGGAGCTTGGGCCGCGGAGTGGAGGACGCGGCCGACCGGCATCGACAAGTTAATGGTATGCGAGCAGCAAATAATCGGCTGGAGATCACTTGCAGCATTTTAGAAGTGAAGTTTCCAGTTACCTCGATCTACCGTTAGTTGTCCGTCTGTCTGGCCGATGGCAGCAATTGAAAGTTAACATGCATTCCGCGTTGCAGTTGCAGTTGCAGTTGCAGTTGTGGTTCCAGTTTCAGTTCCAGTTCCAGTTCCAGTTCCACTTCCAGTGCCACAACCAGTACCAGTCCCCTGCCTGTAATTTGCCGATGTTGTCTTTGCTGTTCTTTTTATTGCCTTTAATTTACGTTTTTCGGTGATTGTTGGCCCGTTGTTTTGTTGGTCACGGCTGCGAAGAGGCAAGACACGTTTCATTGCGGCAAGTGAAGTTTTGATTAAGGGGGGAGTGGAGTGGAAAGGAAGCTAAATGATGTGGAGTCGCCGCTCGGTGGGTTTGAGCTACCCAAATTGTTCGGTTGGTTAACTTGTTTTTTTTTTTCTTTTTTTTTTTGTTCTTAACATGTTTTTGGCAATTGCAACCACTCGCCGCTTGTGCATGTCATTCACTTAGTTGGCTGGGCAATCAGGGTCATATGTGTTTTACTCTGTTGATGTAACTGTAATCTTAAACGGCAACAGGTATTGAGAGTGTAATGATAAATCCCTTAACGGCTGTGAGCAGCTGCTCTTCCTGACCTTTTACCTACCGATGGGTTCTTCAATTGCAGCTGCCCAATTTTCAGAAGAATTTTCGAAGTGCAAACATTGAGTACGTGACTAATGGCACGTATCCATTTATGAGACCCAGACCATGCATAGCATTCGAACAAAACTATGACCGAGCATCGAAATTGCACAAAATCACATGAATAGAGCTTAGTTTTAAATTTGTTTAACTAGAAAAATCCTTAGTTTAAGTTTTCTCGGTTTCCTAACTCAGAACTACATAAAACTAACCATAAGTTATTTTTAAAACCTAGAAACCGGCTGTAAATAGTTTAAGATTACCAAATATAAATAAGTGTAAGTGGGTAGTAGGTAGTGGTAATGTATGTATATATTTTATCAAATATCCATCCATATCTATGGTCGATTTCGGGACAGGTAAGTGAACTGTGAGTGTTACCACTGTACAGTTTTTCAGTCTTCAGTTTTTTTTATCTTTTTGTGTGCGCATAAATATGCATCTATGCATAAGTAAGTTTAAAGTAAGTGAAAACCCCAGGTGAACAGCTGCAATTATTTCTGAACACAACTAATAAAATAACTGCGTTTAAAAATTTACGATGTGCACAAAAGCAGAGGTACCTGCTCTCCGTTCTCTCTCTCTCTCTCTGTATCTCGCGCTCTGTCCTCTTCCTCTTGCTGTGCTTGGCCATTGCCAGCCATCAGCTGTTTGATCTATGAGCTGCATTTTGAAGAGCAACTTCGGCCTAATGTTACACTGCTTCGGAGATAAGACTTCGGCTCTCAGTGTTTGTCTTCATCGGTTTCGAGTTCATCATCAGCTGTTTAATTTCCAAGTATATCTGAGTGAAGACTGCCTTGAGTGTAGAGATTGAAGTTGTCCCATAGATAACACGTCGGTGCTCGGCTTACAACCGCTGGTGAGCCGAGGTTCGGAGTTCGTTTCGCTTCGTGCTCACGATAACCGCGCAAATATCTTCGTCTCTTTCGATCGCACTTATTCTCGTTTTGGCATACAGCCGGTCAGCTGTTAGATGTCGGCTTACCTGCCATTCAGAGCTAAGCTGAGAGCCGAGAGCGATTGCCATTTAGTTGAGTTTAAAGTCGCTCCAAAGCCGGACGCGTTTCTCTGCAGTATTTTTGACGAAAAACGAAAATCAAAAAACAAAAAAGGAAAAAGAGTCGCGTGTGTATGCCTTAAATTTACGGTTATATTTACAAATGTGCTGTGTGTGAGCTTGAATGCCAAATTTAATTGCCAGTATTCCGAAGTTGTAACAACAACAACTGGAAAACATAGTTAAATCAGCAGCAAGCGCTTTATTTGACAACGTATCAAAAAATAAGAAACTAAAACAAAAAATAAACCGAAGTGACTTTCGTTTTTCCAACTTTCATTTTTTGTTAAGTGATTTGTTTTATTTTTTTTTTCCACACAAGTTATTATCGACTCAAGTGTCGGAACAGAACAAATTTGTCACATACATTGTGAGGTGCCAAATATATCAGTCGTTAGAGTTGTTTTTTTTAAATAAATAAAACAATATAAGTACATATTTAAGTATATAAACAACGCACAACTACGATCTATCAAATACCAAGAACTATGGCACTTATCGACATCGTGTGGCGCTACCAACTGATGATTGTTGCCATATTCTCTCTGCTGCTGGTGGGCGATCTCTTTGGATATGGGGGCTATAGTGTGCGTGGCGTCCGCTCTGATCATCCGGATGAGGTAGTCGGCGTCCAATCCAACGCACCACCAACCGGGCCCGCCGATGACGCTGACGAGTTTCAGGAGGCGAATCCAAAAATCGATATAGGCGAAGGTAAGCGACTTTTCAAGTTTTTCGATAAAACTGCCTTTTTTGTGTTTTTTTTTTCTTTTTTTTTTTTTTTCGCGTTGCATTTCAGTTTGTGCCTTTACGCAATTTGCTTTTTTAATACTTTCGGACTCACGCCTTGTGTCTTTGTTTGTCATTCAAATTTGTCTCTTCACAAAATGCCAACTTCGATTGTTTACATGCATGTCCCAGCACCTTGCAAAATATCTGCATTTTTAGGGCTCGTTTTTATAAATAGCCCCGTTTATTGTAGTTTATATAAAATTCGCAATGCTTTTAAAACTTTTTATTTTATTATTATTTTGTTTTTGAGTCATGAAGGTCGATTTCGATTTCGATTTCGCAATGAAGGCTTTTGGCGTTTCATTTATTGTTAACTTTTATGTTCTGGCCAAAACAGACAACACGTGTAGGCAAACAATTAAGAAAATTATATCTAGTTTTCAAAGTAAATACATATGAGAACACAACACACACGCGCTCACACACACACGCATACACACACACACACACATGGAATTCTTTGAACTATGGGTTACTTGTGTTTTAATGAGTTTTGTTCTTGGGCAAAACACATAAATTCCGGACTTAACCACGTTTTGGACTTTTAACTAACTAATTGAACGCGTCTCTCTTACTTTTCGTTTGTCCTGTGACTAAGTTTCTTCTCAATTTTCCAACGAAATGGCATTTCGAATGTTTTATGGGGTTTATAAGCCTTGCCTTGCCTTGCTTCGAATTGAGTTTTTATGTCCGAAAGTTTTCGCTATTAATTGAAATGAAATGTTCGAGTTTCTTTCGAAAACTGTGAGCCATACAATTAAACGAAATTTTTAAATTGACACAAAATATTCAACATGCATGGCCAATGGTTGCCAAATGTTTAAAACAATTTAATTAACAAACAAAAAACATGTGAACAAAGCGTGTGTGAAACAACTTTCCAATTGCCAAAGATTTGCATACTTAAAGAAAGTGACATAAGAGATTGAATCGTGAAATTTGTTGTTGTTGTTGTTGTTGTTGTTGTTTCTGTTGTTTGTTGGTTGTCTTTTTGCTCTTCTGTTTGGTTTCTTGAGTCTTGGATTGGCTGTTCAGGGATTGATTATGCAATGAATGTCACGAGTTAAGTAACCGCAGCAACAACAACAACAATTACAAAAACAAAAACAATAAGTAAAGCAACAACAAGTGTAGAGTGTAGAAAGAAAACCGCAGCGACAATAAAAATTTAATTAAATCAATCGAAAGTCAAAGTACTAAATGGGTGTAATAGACGGGACTGAGGAATAAATCATTTTTGATTTATGATATGAGGTCAATAAGGTTATAGGGCCCATTACAGGTCTTAACGGGGGAGGGGTGAAGTGGTGGAGTGGTGGAGTGGTGGAGTGGTGGAGCGATGGAGCATGTGCACTCACCTTTGGCCACTATTTTCAACAGGTCATCACGTGGATTTCATCTATGGTTTTGTTTTTGTTTTCAACTTTTTGGCCGCTGGTTTTGGCTTTTATTTTGGCTTTAGGTTTGGTTTTATTGTCGAGGTGAAAGTGGAAAATTGCAAATAAATTTCGTATTATAAATGGAAACCCACAGCCGACGGACGACAAGTTTTTCGACTCGCCTTTGCATGTGCCGCTTATATATTGCGACAAGCTTCAGCTGAGTTTTCCCAGCCTGGCAAATGGTGTGTGTGTTTGTTACGCGTGTGTGTGTGTGTGTGCTTAAAACTTCTTTACCAATGAGTCTCGAAGTCTCCATAAACCGTTATTGCGGAGCAACTCAAATAAGATTTGCAAATTACCAGGAAGTCAAGTGGAGCAGAGAAAAATCAAATCCTAACACTAAGAAAATTCTAGATTTTTTGTCTGTTCTTATTTTTTTTGTATTTTTAATTTATTAAACATATTTTGTCTTGAGAGCTCTAATATAGACAGTGTCTGCTATTTATTCACCTGTCTATTCAGTTGGATGTTCCAAATGCCCGATCGATCGAACCGGTTGCCATCGAATACCGTATTTCCATACGTATTTCGAGTGCTGGCTTTCAAACAAGTTCTACGGAAATTGAGAGTACTCTGAAGGTAATTCGTCGACGTTTCATAATGTCTGTGCTCTGTTACCTTTTCAGTTTTCAGTTTTCAGTTTTGACGGTTTTCGATTTTCGTTTTGTGGGGCGGCTGACCAGACATTCGGCTCTTACAAGTCTCCATTCAGCAACCCCACGAGCTCTTGCGCCCACAACAACTGCTGCATTGACATTTTTTTCCCTTCTTATTCCTTTTTTTTTTTTCATAAATTTATTCTGATTTGTTTTGGCTTGAACTTCACGTCAATATTGGCCAAAACAAGTTCTTAGCAATCGAGAATGCAAAATTCGCGTTTTTTACGTAATTGCAGTTTTTCCCAGGGCCCATTAAACTCAATTCACATAGTTCATCTGCTGGTTCATTTAGTTCCAATGAGTCCATTTTCTTAATGGACTAACATTTGTGGCTTAATATTTGATTCGGAGAACTAGTTCTTCATTTTTTGAACCAGTTAACAAATTTTGCCTTTGCAGTTCCCAAAGTTCAATTGTTTCCATAATTCATTCGTTCATTTCATTTGTATAAATCGTTGATTTCCCTTTGCTTAATATTCATTGAGTTTTGCACTCTTCGCGCTTGTCTCCGTCTCCATCTCCGTCTTTGTATTGTACGTCTTATATAATCTTTTGGAACACACTAAAACGGGTAACTCCTTAGATCCCCCAAATGTCATTCCGCTGGCACTGACTATTTCAATACGCAAGGCTTTACTCTTGGGTTGAATTTGTGAGGTGTTCGAGGTGCTGGCTGAGTTGATGGCTATGCATAGACGACTTTCTCTATGCATGGACATGTGTAAACTGTACAATAAACTAAACTATTAACTAAAGCCCCACACAATTTGACAGCGACTTGTGTCTGCCTCGCATACCCATTGGAAAATGCGCTCGAAGTGGAACTCAATTTTTTGCTACCAGTTGAATTGGTTTTGCAGTGAACTTTAGTATAGCTCAGTTTGCCAACTGAATATCTCGTTCTATGATTAGAACATCTGTTAGATGACAAGAATTTAGCATGTTGGGGGGGTGGTGGGGATCAGGGGTCTTATCAACGGATTGGATTCTTTTCCGCGTACAAAGTTCAGGCGCTGAGCTCCCTGTGACGCGGGTAGTTCGTCTCCGAGTTGTTGTTATTAGTCAATAGTCAATAGCCAATAGTCAATAGTCAATAGTCCACAGTCAGCAGCTGCCGTCCAGTTTGGACATAACTGAATGTTTATTCAACACCATAATTAATTAAGTTGAGCATCAAGAGAATGACTAGGCAGATAGTCGGCCACAAATTTAGAGGGCGGGAAGAGAAGACGAAGAAGCGAAGAAATAGAATTAAATAAAATAATAACGATAATAAAAATCAAAGTTCAACGCATCGAGTTGGCCTTGTTGGGCAAAGTTGACGGCAACTGAATGAAGCAGCCGTTGGCGGTTTGCTTATAGCCAAATGTGCAAACATTTGGCAACATCTGATCCAATGGAACTCCATACAAATATTTGGCATATGCCCCCCCCCGACGCCTCACGTTGCACACTTCGTCGGCACTTCGTCCGTTCTCCGATGTCTCAATTATCTACGGCTGACTTTTGGATAGCCTCTTTGGCATTTAGTCGAGGAACATTTAAAACATTAACTGCACTTAATACACCTTTATAGCTTGTCTCAAGTGGCGCCGCCACGTCGTGGAAGTGTTGCTTAACATGTGGCAACACTTTGCCCTTCTCGAGAGCTGAGAACAAATTGAACTGAACCCGTAAGTAAGCCCCAGCCTCGACTTGAACTTGAGAATGAATTGACTCAGAATTGAAGCTTTAAAACATACATCATCCATATTGATTTATTCGGGGGTTGGGGTTTATTTTCGGATCGTTTAGTTTTTTGGATTGTCTTAAATAAACAGTCATAACTTAAAAATAAAAAAAATCAGTCGGATTCTCGTTAATTTTGTGCCGTGCAACAAACAAATACCCGATGTTCGCAGCTTGTTTTTGAATGCTCGGAATGTTATTTTTATTTTGATGCTCCCTAAATCGTTGATGACCTTGGGATGAGTATTTATTGGAATAGAATTTGTTGGTTATTTTATTTTATTGTGCATTCCGGGGACAGTAATCTATCTATCTATCTAAATAGTGGTGACTTGTAGAAATAAAGCAACTGCCGAATTGAAATGCAACGCAGTAAAATTAATATGTTGAAATTTATTAACCAATTTGGGCAAACTTTGTAGAGCCCGATTTCGATGAAATTTCAGCATCGGCTGCCTTCAAGCCCGTCACCATTGGCGTGGTGTCCGGATCCAACCAGAAGTCCAAAACTCAGCTCACGGACACTGTCAAGGAGTTCTGTCTGCCTAAAATGCTCTGCGAACTGGCTGCCAAGCCGGAGTACCAGCTGACTGAGAAGGAGCGGGAGCTTCTCAAGTTGATAAGGTAAGTCCGATATATACACTATATAGTGTGTATATAGTATTTATAGTGTACATAGTATAGTAGTGTACACAGGGGGTAGAGAGTGAGCGCCTACTTAATTGTCAAAGTTAATCTCAATTAACCTAAACTAAAGTGTTTAATTATAGCTCTGAAAAGTTTTACATGAATCTCATTCGTTGTGCGTCCATTGAACTTGAGACTTTAGTTTAGTTTCTTCATTTAAGTTTTGTAACTTCCCTTTAGGAAGCACCTAACGTCGTGCGCGCACAGCTAAGCCCCACCCCGCACCCCCACCCCCCACCTCCAAACATTTAGTTGTATTAAATTCAACCGAACCACGACTGGCAGCCGCCGTCATAACCTACCCCACGAATTGATAGGCCACAGCTCAGGCGTTCTGTAACCTCGCACTTGAGTCGAAGGTGAGCTAACTGAGAAGCTGAACGTAGACGGGGTGGGGGGGCAGACTATTTTTAGACCCTGTATTAGGCAGCATCGTACACTTTTGACTGCCATTTACAAGGTGGCTCAAAGTGAATTAAGACTGTGAAAAACTGTAAAACCTTCGACTACTAATGTCTGTTTTTCGTTGTTTGTTGATTGTTGTTTGTTGTTTGTTGTTTGTTTGTTTATGAAATCGAACATTTGTTTTATTGAAATTCTGTTCCGCTTTACTTTCAGATCACCCACAATGCCATGGATTATGAATATGCCCCCAAGCAAGTGGCACTTCGCTGCTCATATGGGCGAGTTGATGCGGCATACAGGTGACAGTAACAGCGGACCGATGGGCTGTGCCAACCTGTGGCCAAACTGTCCAATAAGCTCGAAGAAGCTTATGAAACTTAGTTATAAGGTGCGAATTTAGATGACGGCTAATGTGATCTAATATTTGTTTTTAGTTCTAATTTAATTTACTAATACTAATCTACCATACACACTGTCCAGCTTGCAAGCCAACTCACTCCTATACTATATTCTTATAACTGTTTTATATAGTATATATATATATATATATATATGTATATATATATATGTATATATATATATGTATATATATATATGTATATATATATAGTATACATAAGCTATGCATCCTGCACAATCCTTCAAGGCTAAGCCCCACCTTGGCCTGAAGCTGCCTTTGGCCTTCCATTATGGAACCTGACGTGGCATGACTGATGTGACTTTTTGCAATTTGTGCCTATCCTAAGTAGTCATTTAAGTGTGGCTAGTCTATCTTAATTAACATATATATACGTTTAGTGTGTAAGCTTTTTTTGTTTAATGCAATGTTTTTTCCTCAAAAAAAATATTTCCATTATGTCTAGTGTTACTTCGAGGCGCGTGTAAATGTAAATAAATGCGTATTGTTGCAAAGCGTGATTTTCATTTGTTTTTGTTTTACATTGCTATGCGCCCTGTATACGCCGTATACATACCCTGTATACCCCGTATACATACCCTGTATACCTCGTATTCATACCGTGTATATCCCGTATACATACTCTGTATATATACTTTGTATATCCCGTATACGTACTCTGTATATCCCGCATGCGTACTTTATACACCCCGTACACATACCCTGTATATCCCGTATTTATACCCTGTATATCCCGTATACACACCCTGTATACCCCGTATGCATACTCTGCATTCATACTCTGTATATCCCGTATACGTACTCTGCATATCCTACGTATACGTACTCTGTATATCCCGTATACATACCCTGTATATTTCGTATACACACCCTGTATACTCCGTATACCCATTACTTTTAATAAGTTCGTAATTTCGGAGGTACTCAAAGGCACATCTTGCGTACATTAAATTTTTATGTATCTTGAAATCTGATTAAGAATTTCTTTAGAATTCGTTTTAATACTGGTTTCCTTTGTGGAGGGGATATATTTTATATTCTTAATTTTTTATTGTTATTTATGGGAAATAAAAAGAGCAACGATTTTGCTGATCTCCTTTGAATATCGTGATTGAATATGAAGTGTGCATGGAATTTGTATGTGGATAAGCACAGAAGTGCAGGGTATCCCATTGTCAAACAACTTTCATATGAAGCTTTCGTGATGTTTGTATATTTTTGTTATTGTTATTGTGGAGTTTTTTTTATTAATGATAGTTTTAAGTACCTCATTAATTTTGCTATGTCATGTGTGTGCCTCTCACGTTGTGCACTCCCTTCGCATTAGTTTGATCATCTGAAAAATGCATAGAAAAATGATTTTTAATTGCTTTTAAAAGTGCTAGGAAATGTCGAATTTTACGGCTGGGTGGATAATTACACAGACTTAAATGCCTTTAGAAGGTCAACAAATTTAAACACTTCCAGCATAATACCAGTGTGCCTCGGCAAAAACAACCAATTTTGGCTAAATATGTTGGGGGAATTCCACTGGCTGTAATAAAATCTGTCACGATCGCTTTGACCTGTTTTACATTTTTCAGTAAGCAAATAGGCCAAGTATTGTTGGTTACTGCAAATAATAATTCGACTTTGAACCTTATTTATTATTATATCGAAACCACGTTTCTAAGCCGAAACAAAGGATTCTTGCTTTAAAAATTAAAAAAATTATTATTGGCCTTATTGTCTTGATTTTACTATGTGTTTTTGATATATTATATATTTGTTTAAATTTTTCACAGCTGTCTTCTACTTTTATGTTGTGCCTGAATTATTCTAAGCTCTCATATTTTGGCCAATTTAAATTTAATCGTAGACTATTCATAGTTTTAATAATATAAAAAAGTCTAATTTATATTATTATATAGTATATAAATAGTTTCCAAGTAGCCTGTGCTTAACCTAATGCCTAAAATAAAAAAAGTAATAACAATATAAACGGTAGTAATATTTAAAATAATAATAATAATAATAATAATAATAATATTAATAATAATAAAAAAAAAAATAATTAAAATAATAATAATAATAATTAAAAAAATAATAATTAAAATAATAATAATTAAAATAATAATACTTAAAATAATAATAATAATAATTAAAATAATAATAATAACAATTAAAATAATAATAATAATAATTAAAATAATAATAATAATAATTAAAATAATAATAATAATAATTAAAATAATAAAAATAATTATAATTAAAATAATAAGTATAATAATAATAATTAAATAAATAATAAAAATGATTATATATATATATACTTTTATATAGGTATATATAGGTAGTAATACGACAAAATTGATACCGAGTGATTAAACTCGTGCTTTAATATATTTTATTTTGGTAAATAAGTTCATTGATGTTTGTCCTTTTTTTTTTTAGATTTAATTAGAGGTTATATATATATATATATATACACATATATGTATATATGTATATATATACATATATATCGGGATTGTAATTAAATACTTTGACTATGGAATTCTTTGTAGTCGTTTGAATGCATTATTTTTATATCTGACATCTACGATTTGTTCCTTAAACTAATTTGTTGCTTTTACAAAATCTTATTTGCAACCAAAAATTGGGGAGCATTCAACTTGAATGCGTAATGTGAATAAATGTTAATTAATTTTAGCAATACTCTTACAATAAGTGAGCACTCAAAAAGCATTGCATACTTTTCGGTGCTCGTCCATAAATGTGCCACACAGCAAGCAAAATCACTTTATATGCAAATCGATTGTTGACAGCGCGCGCTGTCATTGCACACCTCAAGCAAAATAAAACTCAACGTAAATATACTATTTATTTATTTTTATTTAAGTGATTGCATAATTAAACATTCCGAGGGCGTAACGCAAGAAAAGTTTTTCAGCGATTTTGCTGGGCTATGACAGACATATTTGATAGCTTATTAAGTGTTAATCAATCAGCACAATCAAGAAACAAAAGTAAAGTTAAATAATTTTATAAAAATCGATTTAAAATTTTTAAATTTATTTATTTATTTGCCAAATTGTTTGTCATTGTTACAATCATTACGTGACAGTTTTGACTTCTAACATGCATAGTTTCCAAGATTCGAATTTTGTTTTAAGCCCAAAATGTAAATTTATTTACTTTTCTACAAAGGAAATTCAAGCTTAGTGCTTTTCATATTTCCAATCAATTATTCGGTCAGAATTAAAATTGAATTAATTTGATGCGTATTTTGACCTTTTCAAAGCTTTTTCAAAGTTTATTGGTATAATTTTGAAGTTGTTTTTTATGCATTAAGCCCCTTTACGCCTCTTCATCTCTCTGAAAAGTACTGCGAAATACCTGTTTTTTTTAAGTTAATTAATTATCCGTATTATCATGTAAAGGTTCAAAAGTTATTGCATTAAGTTCGTTATTTTCTAAATTTAAATAATCATAAATATATAATATAATACGTATTTATTATCGTTAAATTATAAAATTTTATTGTAGGTAATTAATAATTTTTTTTTTCTATTTTTTTTTCCTAAATATTCCAAATAGTTTTTTTTTTTGACAGAAATCAAATCCTTGTTTGCGTTTGTCCCATTTAACTGTTTTAAAATATAATAAAAATGAAAAAAAAAATAAACTTTTTTTCGGATCACATGGATTAATAGAAGGCACAGTGTACAATCTGTACACAGGATAATTCAATTAATAATTATTCCAGCTCTGATCCCTTAAACACCCATCAGTTCATGTAAACTGAATAATAAATTGATCACATAATTAATTATTAATAAATAACTTGCATTTTGAACAGTTTTTTTTTACCTGAACGGAGGGGGGCAGGAGGACTTTGTCTCGGGTTCTATCATACCCGAGGTTGTAACTGCGGCAGACACAGGGTATAAAATCTATTGCGGAATAACGTTTTTTTCTATTTTATATTGTGTGTCTGTGTTTTATTTATTTATGTTTTTGTTGCCGCCGTTGCAGAGCTTAGCCAAAAACAATCAAAGTAAACAATTTGTAATATCAATGAAATTGGGTCAGTTTGCCAATTGTTACGCTTGTTGCGTGCCAAAAGTAGACCGGACCCCGGACTCCGGACCCAGTGCACTTTCGTTAGCCCAAACGGAGCGACGGGTTAGTTGGTAAGATAGACGGCGGGTTGTCGGGTTGTCGGGTGGTCGGGCTGTCGGGTTGGCGGGGTACTCCATATTTGGGATAGAGGAGCACTTAAATTTGTTGGCTCCGACGTTCGACAGGTTGCTCGTTGTGCAATGCAATGTCTGCATTGGGTTGCATTATGAGTCCAATCGGCTGGCAGCTGGTAACGTGACTTTCGACTGCTGCGAATGCCGGCACTCGAACTTCTATCAATTTGTCAGTTTGCCTTACATTTCCGCATTGCAAGGAAATCAACCCAGCAAACATAACACACAACATACAAGAAGTTCGCAGCCTTTGAAATATTCATTTCATTTTCACTCGACAACAACAACTACTGCATGAAAGCATGAAGACTGTGGGGGGTAGCCGCTCCCCTCATTAAGAGACGAAAAATGAAAAGCAATGCCATTTTTCCAGCCTACATTAAGTTGCTGTTTATAAGGCCATCCACAAAGTAAAAGCAAAGTGCAAGTCGAGTTAACGGCAACTGCAAATGTTGTTGCTCCAGTTGTTGTTGTTGTTGTTGTTGTTGTTGTTGTTGCTGCTGTTGCAGTTGTAACTGTTTGCGCCTCTGTTGTAGTTGTAGTTGTAGTTGCATTACATCCAAATGGAAACGGGCAGGTGCCGTCTTGCATAACCGGACAGCCCACAGATTTAATGGCTTTACCGACTTTGCTAGTTTTTTTTATTTTGAGTTGATGCTTAAAGACTTGGCATAATGTTGATTGGCCCATTGATTGAATTGAGCTTTGTATCAGTTTTATATACGGCCTGCCCATAATCCCGATTGTCCGTCTAACTGTAGACACTGTCTACACACTCCTCTCCAGCTTCATCTGATTGAACTGAACTGATTGATGGTCATTGCCCGCTGGCTTTGCTCGTACTCTTAGAATTGACTTCTTCACTCGCTCCCGTTTGTCGCTTCTTGCTTCTTGCTTCTTCTTGATTTTGTTTATTTTATTTAGCTTGGAACTATTTCAAAAATACACTTACAATCGCACCTTAATAGCAGCGAGGCCAATTTACAATTTTGAAGGTGTTTAGTTCCCGCAAAAATAAGCTCTGAGTTAATGAAAGAATTGAATTCAGTTCTTTGGTATATTTTAAAACAATACTTACTTAGAATATTTCTGAATATTAAACTTTTGCCTTCGATAATACAATCTGTCTCCTCCTCTCCTTTATTTAAAATATAAATACGACGTTTTAATTTAATTAAGAGCCCAGTCATCCGAGGCAACCTTCGCCCACACGTCCAGTACTTTGCCGCTGCCGGACATCTTGCAGCGAGCGAGAAGCGTGGACATTGACACGTGCTCCTCAGATCTGCTCACCTGTCCGCCAAGTAGTTGGCCAAACAACAAAGTTACGTTATATAAATTAACATCAAACTGTGTTAAAATGATAAACAAACTTGTCGAGCCAAAGCTCGAGTTGTCGCTCGGCAGTGTCGAAATGTGAATAGCCATTAATTTGAGTTAAAAAATAGTTAATTTTTGGGTAGTTTTCAACTGTATTTATAGAAATCAAAAAAAAATAACAAAGCAATACAACAAAAATATCAAAGACTAAAAATAAAAAATAAAAAAAAATAATATAAAATAAATAAAAAAAAATTGATCATTTTAAATATGTAAACAATTTTAATTGTGTTCAGCAATTTATTTTTTTTAGTTTTTTTCTAGTAATTTGTCGAATGCTTAAATATAATAATTTAAAATTATTTTTTTTATATTCAGAGTCAAAATATTATCGAGGCAAATTGAAATGAAAATTTAACTTAAATTTGAGTTAAAAATTAATAAAAATTATTTCGTGTATTTTAAAATAGTTGTTATTATTATTTAAGAAAAGAAAGAAAAAGGTTATCCTTAAAAATTGTAAATTTAAGAAAAATAGAAAATAAATATTTTAAAATTATTATTTCATTATCAAAAGCCTAAAATACAAAATAATTGGATACATAATCTAAATATGTTGGGCTCTGTTTTTACTCCTATATTAATTAATATTTTGGATTTTATTTTATAAATATTTTTTTTACATATTTTCTCTAAAATTTAATTAACGTTTTATAGTTCCCTTTAGAAATGTTAATTTCTGTTTCAGATGTGTAATTTTGCCATTTGAAGCGTTTACCTAAATACATATATTATTAACAACAATCTACAATTATTACAGCTCATTTCTATATTTCACATATGTAATTTTATTCGCATTGACTGTGAATTTTAATTTAATTATATCAAGTGAATAGAACCTTTAGCTCGCCAGCAGTTGGCTACAGTTAGGATGGCAATCGAATACCCAGATTAAGGTTGAGCCCGCAGCCTAACCCAATTGGAGGCTTGCACCTCAGTGGGTCGTTTAGCAGCTAGCGGAAACTATCAGTCGGGTAAACACAGTGGCTATAACAACCGCAGATTAAGTAATTGATATGCAAAGCCAACTGTAACGTCGAGTAGTTGGTCGGCGTTAGACGTTAGACGTTAGATGGTAGATGGTAGATAGTAGACGATAGACGGTAGACGGTACTCAGTGGAGGGTATACGGTGGATGGTGGATGGTAGATGGCAGACAGTGTATACACACGGCAACAGCCTTAACCAAGAGGAAATCACAAGTGCAACAGTAACCGTCGTTAACATGGAATATTTCGTAACTCTTCATAATTATGCACAGTGGTAGAGGAGGAGGAGGAGGAGGAAGGGGAGAAGAAGCAGAAGGTGGGGAGGATTGAAGGAACTGGCGATTGAGGGGGACGGAGGGGAATATAGTGAGCGGCGTAATAATGGTGAGACTGAGAGCGGCATTTAGCTGGGTAGAGCGACTTAGGAAGAGGGAGTGTCGGCGGCGGAGGGAATAGCAGTTGAGACCGGAGTCGGAGTCGGAGCCGGAGCTGAGTGAGCTGCTCGTTTGTCCACTTTTAAAGGTGTTGGTGGCACAGCACGGACAACACACAAACATACATAAGTAAATAGGCTCGTTGGGCGCCCTCCACTTGACCACATTGCCTCACTTTCACTTGTCTTTGGCTTCTTTTGCTTCCGCTCGAAACTTGGTCAAAATGCAAAACAAACTTGGCCGCTAACTGAACGCAGCGAGAAAGAGTTTGGGTTTTGGCTTATGTTTTTGTTGTATTTTTATTTTTGTTATTGTTTTTTGGTTTCTTTTGGTTTTTGTTGTTGTGCTGTGCTTTGTTGTGTTTTGTGTTTTGTGTTTTGTGTTTTCTGCTTTTGTAGCTTTACTTTTACACTTTAATTTTGTCATCCTCTCCTCTCTTTCTTTGGAGAAGTGTTTTGTTTGCTGCGCCTTGGCGGCCCGACGCGGCCCCAAGCCGCGTCAGTCACTCAAAGACTTTAAGCGCACCAAGTTGCTTGCTCAGCTCGCTTAGTAGCTCCTCAAGATATTACCCACATTAACCACATTAGCCACATTAGCGGACTTAACCACCCAGCAATGAATCTTCGCGCCGTCTGCACTTTATCACTGATACCAACGCTCTACGTGCTGTTCGTGCTGCTGCTGGAGTATGTGGAGGAGGGTCTGGCCCAGAACCCGGATCCCTTGTTCGAGTTGCCCGTGCAGCTAGTCGGCTTTCCGGTGATTGTCCTTTCGGTGCGCCTATCGCAGTTTGCCAAGAAGTTGGCCTACTCCCTGAGCCCAAGTAAGTCCTTGGTTCAAAGTTTCTTAGGGGGAACTCGTCGTAGTTGGCGTGAAAGTGATGGAATTTTTTGGCCCAAAGGGCTGTGAGTCGTTGAGGGCCAATACTTTTTTTATTAAGTGAAAGTCAAAAGTTGTGCTGTGCATAAATTACAAATTTCGTGTTATCCATACTCAATCGATGAGCTCATTATTTTCGTTATAAATGGCAAATTTCCTATTTGATAATCCGATGACTGAAATGAAACTCGAGACGTGATTTTATGCCTGTTTCTGTTTGTGCCCAGCTCAAATTAGTGGCTTGGCCCTTAAATTAACTACAATGTGGTAATAACTCCCTTTTTATTTTCCCAATAATTACAATAGTCAAGTAAATTGAAACACTGAATAAAGCTGTTGAATTCGAATCAATATTCAACATATTCACTTACCAAATTCCATGTGCATAGAAGTCTCAATAAAAGCAGAATTTCAGTGCAATTTCGAGCTCTAAACAAATTAATTCAGTAGGAAATTTTCAATCAGTTTAAAAACAATTCTTGTTTATCTTTTCTCGCTTTGAGTTGCTTTCCTCCTGTTTCGATGCTTGTCGCACTTTTGCTTTATTTTTATCATTCGCAATTCACTATAATTATTTAACTTTGCTTCTTCACATCGCACAAGTCTTTCTTTCCCCTTACCCCTTACCCCTTACCACACTCCTCTCACCCCTTGCATATCCACCTATCGTCAAAGTCGCAAGTTGCGGGTATGATGCAAACTCTTTGAGTGCGGCGCATCACAAAAATGTGTGACAAATTTTGCGGGCCACGCGGCTCAAATGCCAGACACTTTTTGCTGTCGGCTCTGCCGACTCTTGGCTGTTGTCTGTTGTCTGTCTGTTGGCTGGCTGTTGCTTGGTGGCTGCTGAATGTTGGATGTTGGCGGCTGCCAGTGGTCGTGCACGTCCACTTAACCAGGCCAAATGGGGTCAAGGCTGCCGAGGCGTCAACTACTTGTTAATTCATCCAAGCTGCTGCCTCGATTATTTTGCGTCAACCGCCATGTGGATAGTTGGTAGTTGATAGTTGACGTCTTGGCAAAGGCTTTTGTTTGCCTTATTTTTTGGGTAAAACCAAATCTAAATGCTCGATGACAACAGTTTAAAGAGGGGAATTCCGAAGCCAATCACTGACTTGTCCGCACTTCACTCTTCTCCGCACGATTGTGCAATCAGCCAAGGAGGAGAGAACGAAATGGAGAGACGGCAAGAAAATAAACAAAGACGAGCCATGAGTAAACTAAAATAGAGACAAAGCTCGCTAGACGCTTTGACTAATTTTGCATTTTATAGGCAAACGGCACAATATAATATTGCTCTTCTTTCACATTTTCCAGGCACTTACCGTTCGCGGAGCAGACGTGACGCCGGCCACCCACTGGCACTCGACGCGGAGTTGGCCCAGAAGGAAATTCAGCGTGAGTTCGGGCCACAGGCTTGCATCCTTGAGGAACCTTGTCGGGTGCACGCGTCACGTCGTCCAGGCAGTCAACGGCGACAGAGCAACGACGGCAAAGCTGTGCCACATGCGCCCTGGTCAGAGGTTTTGAGGTAAGTCGAAGCTTGCGTCTTGGTTAAGGATTTTACGGCTTTCGGAAAATAAGCGAGGGTACTTTACATCACTCACGGTGTTGGTAACGCATGACTTAAGATTACACACACATATCCTTGCACTCGATTACTCACGAATCGCTTCATTTACCGTATAAGAGACTTTCGTTTCAAATGACTTGCAATTCGCTACCCAACACTGAAATGTACCCTTTCTTTGATTGCACATTTGGAAGGATTGTCAACATTTAAATTACTTAAGTTAACTAAGCTAACTGTTTAAATGAAATTGTTTTTTGTCACTGCTCTTGCGTTATAAACGACAGGACCTTGTCCAGTTTGGGTATTACTTTCTGTTTGTGTTTGAGGGAATTTCGCTTTCAACATTTAAGCTATTTTTAAATCTTATCAAAGCGTTTTCCAACACTAAACTACAGCACTTCTCCCTCGCCGAAACTAACCTGTCCTCCGTAGGTGCAGCTTTTCAGTTTTCTGAGAACATCTGAGCGTCGCCAGTGCCGCCCAGCAGATTCCTCGGTTATTTCTTGTTCAAGTGGAACGCTGACTTTATGGCTTCCAACTGGCAACCGGCAACTGGCAACTGTCAGTAACAACTTGAACTTTTGTTTTCTCCATCTCCAGTATGGAATTGCCGTCTATACTCGTCCGCTGTCTTCCATCTGAGTATCTCGGATTGCATTCGTTATTGCTACGTTGCAATTTGGCGCTGCTGTTGTTGTCATTTGGCAAATGAATAGCTTGTTTTTAGCTGAAAATGTTTTCCAATCAATTTTTATATCTGCGTCCCTCGTCGCTCGTCGCAGCGTCCCTTACCCCACCATCAACCATTACCCCTTAATATCTCTCTGCTCCGCTCGTTGTCATTGACAATGCTAACTCATCTGCGCATAGTTTAATGTCCGCTTCGTCTTGTCCCTGCTCCGTGCTCCGGGGACTCACGTACTTCTCCTGGTACTGGGAACTTAAATGTGCATGTCATCGCATTGCTTTGGATTTCAATTTGTAAGTTTACATAAATTTTGCAGTTCCTGATGAGGTAGTTGTCCTTCCAATTGCTGTTGTCATGATAATGCAATGCAACTCGTGTGAGAGAAAACTTTTCAACTTGAACAAATTATTCTTTTCCGCACTGATTTCCATTCGTGTCTTTTCCTCTTGCATTGCATTTCGTTTTCTTGCTTTTTTCTTCCTTTTTCCTTTTTCCTTTTTCCCTATTCCTCTTTCCTTTATCCTTTACTCTCCCTCCTTTTTAAAATCTTTTACTGCAGCGCAGCAGTGCAGTGATTCATAATTAATTCTCCCCCAAAGCAAGAGATGTCCAACATCAAAATGTTCTTAAACTTCGTCCCGACTCCACTGCGTCCACTGCGTCCAGTGATAAAAGTGAAGTCCAGAAAGTGCAAGGACTAAAATATTCCTTGATTGTTCCTACCGAGAGCTAAGTACCTCAAATATTTAATACATTGTTTGTGCTTGTTTGTCTTTGGAAAACAAAAGATAGCTTAAAGTGGGGCTCCTTTCGCCCCATTTGGGGGATAGCTGAAACAAAGGCTTTGCATTGAAATCTATGGCATACGTGTCGTATGCGCAACATTTGGCATTCATAGTTTTGGTCATTGTTGTAAATTTCATTTAATATTGTGTCACATCGCACTCGCCTCAGCCAAAAGTTGCACATGCATCTGACATTTTCACACTTAACGTGTGCAAAATTTTCAACACTCAAAGTTTCTCGACCCCCATTCTCGGTCTGGTCTCTGGTCTAAGGCTCGTCAGGGACGGTCACTTCTACACCCAGACCCTCGGGCTCAAGCCCATCTATGACCTGACCTGACCTGGACCTGGACCTTAACCTGAACCTGCGTCAGGACCTAGACTTAGACCTGGACCTGGACCTGGACTTGGACTTAGACGGGGCTCGGTTCGGGGAAGTCGGGGCTGGCATTGCTTGGTATGATTTGACTGGGTTTGGCAGGGTTTGGCGTTGCTTCGCTCAGCGTGTGTCAAAAGCAAATATTCAAAATTATTTTTGAAATGTACTCCACGTCTGTCGTTCGTCTATCGGTCCTTCCAGTCAGCTCCTTCGTCGCCTCCGTTTGGTGTGTTTTTGTTTAGTTTTCGTTGCTTTGCAAATGTAATTGGCATTAGAAGTTTTGTACGTTTGCCCACGACGTGTTTTGTAATAATAAAATATGATTAAAGTTTTTGATTAAATTTATGCAAGCACACAGGGGCAATGCTTTTCCTCAACACTCTGTCTGCATTGGTCAGTTGCACGCATACAATCATACACACACACACACACACACATTTAATATGTATATATTTTTGTACATACACGCAAACATTTGTGTAGCACCTTTTTTTTGGGCTTGGAGCCGGAACTGAGGCACTGCTGCAGATGTGTTTGTTGCTAAGTTAATTAAATTATCCCATCGCAGACGTGTGAAATTCGAAGGGTGTGTGTTAGGGTTGTGTCCTGCCTGAGTCTCGGGATCCCACAAAGTAATCATCAACAAATTTTATAGACTGGGTGCTCCAAGTGTGATCACAACTAACAAACTTAAAACTCTTCTCTCTCCTCTTAGTTTAAGTTGGAGAAATTCAAATATTACCTAATATATGGTTTAAATTAGAGTACACTAATTACATAATTGTTCGTCCTTGTTATTGTGTCATTGCATTTACCTGTCGGTGTCGGTGATTGACTAACTAAAAATCTGGTGCGAACTAACAAAGTTACACATTTCAAATTTTGGAGCACGTCTTTAAAGGGCTGCTTTCTCCGCCAAATTAAATAAAGAGGGCTTAGGTCCTGCCCCAGGACCCATCTGAGTATACCCATCATACGATTTCAGCATGTTGTAGTGAAGCGTAAATTACTTTTGTTTTAATGTGAACCCAACCCCCTCTCGCACACAGCGCTAAATCTTAAGTTCTGGTGCTGGAAGCCCTCGCTTCTGGGTGGAATGAAGGGCGTTGTGCGGGGTGGGGTGCGGTGAGCGGGGGTGGTGTTTGTGTGGTGGTTGTCTGCCTTGTTTATATTACCCGCTACTTATAAGTAATTATTTTCGTAATCCGCTTTCGTTGCTGACTATTGTCTATGGTAATGATGATGGTGATGATGATGATAATAATGATGATGATGACTGACTGAACAACGTACAACATCTCTCATCTCTCATCTCTTTGCAATTTCTCTCCCCTCCTCTGCACCGAACCACACAGGAACTACAAAGTGCAATCAACCGGCGGCATGAAACAATGGTATCTCCTCTCACTTTTCATCGGCGACGCTGTGCGGGATGTGCCGCTATGCAAACACCTGGCCAAACGTATGCCTTGTCCAGGCGCTGGACCACTGCCACCCCCGCAGCCACGCTAAAGACTGTGCGGGAGAGCAGACTATGGGCGGGACTTTTTCTTATCATGTTTTATTTTTTGAGCCATTTTTTTGTTTTTGTTTTTGTTATTTTTTTTTTTCATTTTATTTTATTTTAGATAGTGCAGGCTTCAAAAGGGCCTCTGCGTCATCACATCGTGCAGTCAGTCGACTGCATGGACACAATATTTTCTTCTTCCAAACTCTGTCTATGTTCACTCTTCATCAATTCGTAACGTTAGTTCTTTAAGGGGCTTAATTTAAACGACAGGAACCGTAGGATTAAACTTATAAGTGTATATATATTTATGTATATATGTATGTGCATATATAACATTTATATGTACGTGTATGCTATATATGTGTATGTGAAGCAGAGACGAGCAAATAAAAAACCAAATCATCATCTTAAAATTGTATGTGCCTACGATGTGTCATGTCTGTGCTTTTAAGAGCTTACATCCATCCTAACGGTCGGTTCAAAGTTTCATTTGTTTTACGGCCGGACAATGCATTCCCCCCCCCCCCCCCTCCCACGCATTTCTCCGGCTACAAGCCAAATTGATACGCCGAAAAGCATGCAGCACAAAAAATTGAAAACGGCTGCATGCTGTGCAGCGGCGCGTACAAATTGTTGACGCAAGGCATTAAGCTTGGAGTTGCTGTAAATGATACCCAGCAATGCTGCATGTCGGAGGATATTGGTTGAAGGATCCAATGAAAGAACTTTATTAACAGAGTTGATAAGAATCTATGGGATTTCCACCAATGATTACTCGATTTAAATTATAAGTTAAATGCAGTTCACAAACGAAGTGTTTGGAGAAAGTTTCAGAGGTATCGCAAGTTCCATATGCACAAGCGCAGTATTTTCACCGTCGAAGTCCTTGAATTTGGAACTTTTTTTGTATCTTTTCTGTTGCATTTGAAGTGCTGCACCTACAGCTTTTGGTAAAATTCACAACCCCAAAGCTCAAAACCTATGGTTACCATACGCCCCATCATGGAACGCGGTGCTATTTATTAACTCGTTGCATATGTATGCAGACACTGTCAAGGACCCCAGTCGCGTGTTGGTTTTGCTGTAAATAAAAAGGACACGACAGCTCAGCTCAGTTCCCAACACAATGTAGACAACGCAGAACAACAAAAAGTAACAACAAGCGATGCTTTGAGCTTTGGTGCCAGTGGCAACCCTGTGCGCATGTAGCGCTACCGCACAAAAGTATGCTGCACTTTTGTACACTTTGCATTTTGTGTGATTTGGCGTCTGTCAAGCGTTCGTCCCATTTGGGGAAAAAATGCGCTGGCGAGAGAGCAAAAAGTATTAAATTGCGTTTGGGTTTTCCACGCTGCTCTTTGTTTATCACATTTAATTTTTCAAAACGTACTCGTATTCCCGCGATGACGCCGTTTGCCGTTTGTCGTTGGATTTATGTGGCATTTGCTTTGAATATTTCATTTGGCTGGGTAACTTGTTGATTGCTGTCGCCTTAAACAATGGGCGAGAATTGGAGGAGCAGCGTTTGGTTGTTTGTTTGTTTAAAACGTATATTAAATAAATATATTTTGGGGCATTTAAGCAATAACAGTTATTTACAGCCTACGAACTAATGAGAAACGACTCTCCACTTAACTCCATCTTAAGCTATTCTTAAACAAGTTTATCCCGTGCTCCCCAGATATACTTTACGTCCATCGGGTCTTATGTAGTATTCGGTGACGCCTTGTGCATTGGTCACATAAATATTTTTGTCATCCTCGTGCTTGGGCTTCCTTGTCGAGGTGGGAGCAGGTTGGTAGGCACTACTATAGCGGTCATCACTAATGTAGTTGGCATTGGGATAGTTATACTGTCCCTGGTAGCTTGGTCTATCGTTTGTGTCCACAAATCGCACTGTGTTCCCTGGAAGGTACTCTCCGTAATTCATAAAACTGTTTAATTGACTCTGGTGGTCGGAAATTTCTATACGATAGTAGGAACTCGGTCTATGGTCATCACTAACAACTAAACGCTGATCCTTTCCATCCTCCTGCTGATTGTAGTCATAGCTGGGCGCGTAAGTGGGCTGGTTAAGGATCTTACCCTTTCGTATGTAACGTTCAAAGTGATCTGGGAATATAACCCGGGCTCCGCGTTGGGGCGGAGCAGCGTCCTCGTAAACTGCATTGAGTGGGTTGTGAAACTTTTCTTTTTGCGGTTCCCTCTGCGGTGCCTCTGACTTCTCGCGCATTTGTGCTTCCCTAAGGCGTTCGTCCTCTTCCTTAGCCTGCTCTTCTCTGAGCTGTTCGTTAGACTCATCGTGCTCCTCATTTGTATCCTTAAACACAATCCGCTTGCCACGTCTTTTTTCACCGCCGTAATCCTCGACACTCAGTCCATTGGGCAGCACAGCCGTCCAACTGTCAGAAAGCTCTAACCTTTTGGGTTGCCTTCCTACTGCGACTTCCTTTACCTTCTCCTGGGGAAATCTCAATTTTCGCTGAGCTGCATCACGATTGAACTCGTAGATAATCTTTCGTTGACTGTCGCGCTGTGCTTCCGCTGTAGCATCCGGAAATCGCACGGCTCCGTCATCATGATTGTTCTGTTCCTCGCTCTCAATGCCCTTGAAGTGCAGTATGCGTCCCTCGCCTTCGTCTTGGGGAAATTGCAGTACACCAATCAGCTCTGTGTGTGCCTTGGCCTCCTCAGCCTCATCATCGTCTTGAAACTTGACTGGCGTCTGAGTGTCCAAATCGTCTTCCTCATCATGAAAATCAACAGGCATCAAGTGGCCATTATCCGTCTGAATGTTGCGTTTAATTTCCGTTGGCAGAAGACTCCTTCTCCTTCGACGTCTTTGATATTCCACTCCACTCAAATACTCGGACAGGACCTGCGTGAAGAAGTTACCAATGCCATTGGCTATGTCCGCGTTGGGTCTTTGAGTGGGTCGCGCTATTGGTCGCGGCGTTGTTCGCGTTACTTGTCCGTGTCCACCACCACCTCCGCCCGTTAAAGCAGAGAGTATACTGAGCAATGAACCTCCGCCGGATTCGCTTTGCTGGGATACAGCTGGCTGCTCTTCCGGCTCGCTGAAGAACTTAAAAAATCCGCCACGATGATTGTTCAGATAGTGAATTATTTCCATCTGTTTAAGGGGCGGGCGGTTGCCAAATATTTGTAATTATTGAGCAAACATTAATGCCATGCCGGCAGCCGTTTCTTACCTCGTTCTTTGGGCAACGCTCGTAGGTTTGAATACAGCTCCGTTCGCCGCCACTGATTCCTAGCAGCGCCGCTCGTCCGTATATAAGAGCTGGCGATGCGGCGGGGAATCCCGCTAGAAAACTGTTTTCAAAATTAAATTAATGCAAAAGTTCAGAATAGTATTCAACATTTTTGGTAGTTTCAAATCTGAGCTCAGCAAAGTTTCGCATTCTTAAATAAAGAGAACATCATTTGAATATTTCTTCACGATAAGAGTAAAGAGTTGGTTATATAACATATCCTACCAGCTACCTCAAACTCCCTACTGTCTACTCTAGAAACAAGAACTCTCGAGCTTAAGTCTTTCTGTCTATTCCGAGCCATCCTGGCCAGCTGCCTCTTAGGCTGCTTATAAAACTTAATTGAGTAAATGCCAATTTGCAGCGAAGAGCCAAACAATATCAATTTGCAGACAAGCACATCAGAGCTTGGCCCATTTAAGGGAGCAATCAATATAGTTGGATCACATCGACTTGCATAATGAGGTCTAATCCTAGTTAACGCTGCCTCCAAATGAGTCTGGGAGGAACAGAAAGCTATTCCATGAGATGGCTTGGAGAGGGTAATTGGAGAGGTCTTTTGCTGGACGGAAATGCAAATTTAATAATATTTACTTAGAACTGAAGCTATTGGCATATTATTTAGAACGGCAAATATTACAAATACAACAACCATGGTACTCACTTGGTTATGGCAGGAGACGTTATGAAGCCCGGCAGTTGCCCACGCAACGTTTGGCCGGCAATCATCTGGCAGAGCACCTTGGGCACGCACTGCAAATCGTCGTTTCGTGCGATATTCTCCAGTGCCGTAATGAGTTGTGTGTTAGGTGGTCGAGTATGCTGTTGCCCAGTAAAAGCGCCTAAGAGACTCCCTAATGGGCTGCTGGAGGAGGGTGCAATGCCTCCGCTACTGCTGCTGCCTCCACCTCCACCACCGCCCAGTAGTAGATTCGTAAATTGTGGCGCGTATTGTTGTGTCGAGCTAAACAAGGATGCAAGAGTAGCCAAGCCTCCGCCGCCAGCCCCTGCGATGCTTCCACTGCCTCCATCAAGTCCTGTTGAGTGCTGGTAAGATGAAGGTCTGTATCCTGGTGATCCTGGACGGTAGTTGAACTCTTGTTGGGGTTGTGGTGGAATTTCACCAATTTGGTACTCATAGTAATTGTGTCCCGGCCTCTGTGGCGGCCTTACAAGCGACTCAAACTGATAGTGCGTAGGGCTCGACTGTGATTGTGGGTGTTGGCTGGGGAGCGGGTGAGGGTGAGAATGGGGGTGGGTATGCGATTGAGCCTGGTAACCGGGTGGTCGCTGCAAATAATTACCAAAGTTGTTTGCATAATTAGACGACGAAGGGAATTGTGGCTGGGACGCATAAGCTGCTTCATGTATCGATGAGTCTGTTAATGGTCTATTGTCATTGATGTCTTGACGGTTGTAAGGCGGTCGGTGGGACGCCTGCACTGTCGCCGGAGGGATCGGCGCATTCGGCCGGGATGGTCTTTGTGGATGCTGTGCTACAAAATTGGACGTTTGCTGGGCTGCGTAGCTGGGCGGTGGGTAATCATGAGAATCGTATGAAATTTTATGCGCTGAATTGGGTGAAGTTGGTGCCTTTGTTGTTCCAGGACGGCGATATAGAGTCGAAGGACTTTCATCGAAGACATAGCCGGGACGCTTTAAATAGACATCGTCGACAGTACCAAAACGCGGCGGCTGTGGCGAATTGTTGCCCACCAGCAGCGACGACTGCACCGTGTACACCTGATCCCCTTGGTCGCTGGGTCGCTCTCGTTGGTATTGAATGTAGGCGGGAGGAGTAGGTATTAGTTTTGAAGGCGGCGTAGGCGTATATCGATAGTTTTGCTGCGTAAACGGATCTAGATAGCTGACCACAGGCGTAGTGGGTATTTGTGTGCTACCAAAGCTATCAAAAGTCGTCTGTTGGTGCTGCTGAGGCCTTGGCTCGTCTGGGAAAGAGAATTGTTTATCCGTCGGCGATTGATGCTGGCCAACAGCTTGGTTCACCAAGGAGCTGGGCATTTGATACTTGTAGTTCGGCTCTAGGTAACTAGGCGGATAGCGCTTAGCACCATTGTCATGCATCACATCGGACGGAGTAAACTCCAGCATTTGTGAGGGTCGAAATCCGCCGTTTGTTACCCTTGCGGATGTCTGAGAAGCTCTCAGCTCGGTGGTGCCAGTTTCCCCTAGCGGCTCCGAGGGAAAGAAGTTTTTTAGTGTTGCGGAAATGTGTCTGTCAATGGATGCATGCAGTGGAAGTGGAAATAGAAGCGGGAGTGAGATTAATATTGAAATTTGCATAATTTTAGGTAGTCATCAGCTTACTCGTCATTTCCGTCGCCATTTCTTATGCACGACACGTTGTGAACTAATACGATAATTAGAAATGCAATTTTTCGTAGCATACTTTGCGGCTGCATGTTGCTCGACTCCTCGGCTCGGTGCGCACTGCTGTGTTGAAGACTGGGAGTTCGGTGGGGTAGGTGGGTTAGGTGGTCGTGGATTGGCGAGGCGCTTTTGTGTCTCGCAATTGGAAATCCCCAGCTCACGTCAGCAATTCATAAGCGTAAGCCACTTTTCGCACGTCGCCTGCAATAATAACATAAAAACTTGGCTGTCAGCTCTCAACTACAAACTGGGAGAGATTGCAAATTTCTCTGGAGTCCTTGCTGGGCAAATTTCTCGCTACATTTGCACATAAATTTATAGATTTTTCCCATCCCATGCGTGTGGGCGGGCCAGAACTGGCGGGGAACGGGGCTTGGTGCAACATTTGCATTCATATTAATGCAATTCTCACGTGCTCGTTGAGCTCTCGCTCAACTACGAAGACGACAACTTGACATTTGTTTAACTCCATTTTTTATGATTGCGCCGTGTTTATGCAGCCGCACGCCTTCACTTGGCGCCGTAATCATCAGCTTTATTTCGACGATGACTGTGCCGTATAATCATATTCATAATCTTTAGCGCTTTTGGGTGCTCCAAGCCTTCCTGCCACCCCGTCACCCCGTCACCCTGCCTCCCTGTCACTCTATGTCTGCTGCTTTTGTTGCCACAAAACGACGACGAGTTGCTGACAGGCCTTAAAAGTTTAATGCGCATAGACTGGCACGTCGACTACGTTTGATTTTATTTGTTAACTTGTTGGGTAGGACTTGAATGTTACAAATGTTTCTGCATTTGAACAACGAGTACCCAGAAATGACTAAGGCTTCTGACAGTCAAAGCTTCTTCGATTGTCTCCTGAACTTAAAAAGATTTAGAATGAAGAAGACTTTTTTGTCGATTTCAGATATAAAAATCTGTGAGCAGAACTTTTCAATGCATAAAACATTCATAAAGATTTTTAAATATTGATACATTCATGGGAGACCACAAATCACGCAATATTTTGAAGTTTCGAAAATATTTAAATCTATTTTTCGAGGCTTAGAAAATATATTACTTAAAATGTACAATTCAGTTTCTTTTTCAAACACTTTGACGGTGTAATAAAGATTTGAAATATTTGATTGAAATGGGAAATGATTAAATTAGTTTCCACTGCTGCTTTTAAACTACATGCTCATTTAACGGTTCAAGGAAACTAATATTAAAAGCCATCTGTTTAATGAAGATTTGTTTTAAACAAAGAGAAACGGTATTGTTTAAGTTTACATATGTTATACTAGTCGGAAGAGGGAAACGGTTATATTAAAGTTTTCATAAGCTGCAGAACAGGTTTAAATAACTTCTGATTTCCCTAGATGTGTTCGCTTCATTGGTTAATAATTAAGTAAAAGTCATTCACCAAATAATATTTATAAACTTTGACTTCTACGGATGGCACTTCAATCATTTACCCCACGCCTCGCCTTAAGAGGCCAATAAATTTCACCGTAAATCTCCTATGCACAATTTGTGGCTTTGTTTCGTGTCGTTCGATTTGCATTTAAATGAAGTCAAGGTTATTAACGTGTTGAGGTGTTATTGTTGTTGTTGTTTTTGTTGTTGTTGTTGTTGTTGGTATTATTATTATTGTTTGTATTTTTTGTATATTTTGTATTTTTGCTTTCGTTTGTTTGTAAGTCTCATCTCTCTTTCGACGGCCGCGATGACGCACATGTCCGTCAAGTTTTGAAATCTTATGAGGAATTGAGAGTTACTGTGGGCTTAAAGTGCTCGGAACGTTGGGCAAGAGTGGAGCAGCTTAAAGATTGAAAGACCAGAAGAATTTATTATTTATGTTGGCCATAATATAAAAACGACTATGCCAAATGTGTTGTCGCATATAAAATTTAAATTTCATGCAATTGCACAGACGTCCAAGGAGGGAAGAAGAGCAGAAACAGCAGCTTGCGGATGTAATTGCCCAAAATTTTATGGTGCAAGCAAATGGGGAGACGTTGCAGCGTAGCAACGAGGCAACGAGGCAACGAGGCAACGTGGCAACGTGGCAACGTAGCAAGTACTAGAAAATTGCATTTGCCGCTAACAGGCAACAGTGGGCGCTGCCGTTAAGCGACAGCAGGAAGACACCATTGACAGACCGAATGAAATTTACAACAAGAAACTGCAGCTAATTTCATGTGAGGATGTGAGGATGTGCGGATGGTGACGACTCCGCCTGTTGCAGCGAGCAGCAGGTGCAAGGATCACAAAATGCTCGAAGGACAACGTTTTGATGGTTGCATGTACATTTGGTTGTGGCACGCACAAGTGCGAAACAGCTTCCAAATACTCCCCTTATATTTCCTGGTTAACCTGCAAGCCCCCCTTCCTGCTCTTTTCCTTTTCCTTGTCCTTCTCTTTCTCCGTTTTTCATCCTTCCCGTACAACATTTTCCTTTAATTTAGCGACGACTCCCGACTACACGAAAGAACACTTTACGTTTGAGATGAGCTCCAATTTCGGGCTAAAGACGAACACGGATATGGACACGAAAACCAAAAACCACCGTACGTGTCCTGCATTCTTTAGTGGCGATGCCCAAAGCTAATGGGCGTGTCCTGGTCAATGGGCGGCACCTGCTAAATTATATAATCCACTCACTGGGTTCCCATTGTCTTTTATGTTCGACGCGTGTTGAGGTTCGATTTCGTGGCTTCCCCCAACTGCAGAATGAGTCACTCACTCACTCATTCACTCACTCATTCATTCACTCACTCACTCACTCACTCACTCACTCATTCACTCATTTACTCATCTACTCAGTCACTGAAAGCAAATCTGCTCTGCTTAAGCCGCTCTGCTCTGACTTCTTTGCTAATGTTTTACGCAATGTTTGGTGTTTAATGTTTAATTCACTTGCACAATTCAATTCAGCGGAACAGACATACGACAACTTTCTTTTCTTTTCTTTTTATGCCTCGTTGAACTTAACACCGACAGCGCCCACAAAAACAGCAGCAGAAGCAGCAGCAGCAACAGCAACAGCAACGACAACAACAACACAACAACAACAACAACAACGAAATTTACGATATTAATAACTAAAACTATATTTGCAGATAAACAAAAACGGCCACAATTGCCACGCCTTGTTTAACTCTGCATTACCACGCACATAAACACACTCACTTCAGTTGTTTAGACGCCTTTTTGCACACTTTCGGCTCTAAGCTCCACTTACAGATCTTTCGTGCGCGTTTTTGAAGCACCATAAAAAGAAACTACAAACTTTTACGAATCAAACAGAAAAAAATACAAAACAACAAAAAAAAAAATCAAGTAAAAGATTAAATATCTTTCTTTCTGTCTTTTAATTTTAACTGCCTTCTCGATCAAGACGCAAGCGCCAGCTGCGTCTTTCCGGCTTTAAGTGCGGCGTACGTTTGACACGCGACGCCGGCGCTGAGCCAGCTTCAAGCCAAGCCGAGCCAAAGTCTCTCCTCGTCAAGTCATGTATCGGTTTCAGGCTCGGTCTGCGCTTCAGTCTCGAGCCTCACTTGCTAAAAGAGGTACTTTGAGGCACGAGCGGCGCTTGCGAAAGATGCTTTGGGGGAGAGTGAAAACGTTACCGGAACATCAAAAGCTA
Organism: Zaprionus lineosus; assembly: GCA_035044505.1. Classification (NCBI taxonomy): domain Eukaryota; kingdom Metazoa; phylum Arthropoda; class Insecta; order Diptera; family Drosophilidae; genus Zaprionus; species Zaprionus lineosus. The sequence continues at coordinate 82,027 of JAWNNX010000378.1, forward strand.
AGCCTCCAGTGAAGAGATGCTAGAGGGAGAAAGTGAAACATCAAGAGACTGACATAAAGAAACAGAGAGAGTGAGAAAGAGAGAGAGAGAGAGAGAGAGAGAGAGGAGAGAGAGAGAGAGAGAGAGGGAGATATAGATAGAGAGAGAGAGAGAGAGAGAGAGAGAGAGAGAGAGAGAGAGAGAGAGAGAAAGAAAGAGAGAGAGAGAGAGAGAAAGAGAGAGAAAGGGATAGAGAGATATAGAGATAAAGAAATAGAAAAATAGAGAAAAAGAGATTTAGAGCAAGAGAGAGAGAGAGAGAGAAAGAGAGAGAAAGGGATAGAGAGATATAGAGATAAAGAAATAGAAAAATAGAGAAAAAGAGATTAAGAGCAAGAGAGAGAGAGAGAGAGACTCAATAAGAATAAGAATTATATATCAATAAAAAATTAAATAATTTTTAAGAATTGTTCTATTAACAAAAAATATTTAACTGAATTATTGCAAGGCTTGAAACTAAACTTGAATCGTTTGAGCTGCGGGTTTTTTAAAATAAATAATTATGTTCATAAAATATAATAATAAAATAAATAAATGTAATTAAAAATATTTAGCATATTTAAATAAAGTATATAAAATTAATATATTAATATATATATATTAATATAAATACCGAAATAAAAATATACAGCATTTAAAAACAAATAATATACAGTAAAAATGAATAGCACAAATGTTAAATAAATAATTTATAAATAGAAAATGTAATGTTTAAACAAATAATTTACTGCAGACATTCAATATTTAGATTTATGAATACGTAGTAAATTTTCAATAATTTAATTTGTTTCTTTGTGGATACACAAATTGCTTACACGTTATTAATATTTTGTTATAATTTTAAAATATAAATTAAATTGATATACAAACCTAGTCAGATGATATTATATTACAAATTCATCAAATCTATTTATTAAATAATTTGTAAATACTTATTTTAGGCCAGTATTTCAACTGTAAACACAGAAATTGTTTACTTATTTTTATTATTTTTTTCGTGCCATATCAATGGCACGCATAGAAGGGAAAGAACAACAAAATTTAAAATAAAATATATTTAAATGAGACAAAAAAAACAAATGGCGAATTACGTTTTGTTGGGAATCACGTAAATCTGTTACCATGAACTCTCGCCGTGCCCCGAGATGACTGTTCGTTCAACTCGAAGTAAACACCATTTGCATTAACATCAAACAATTGAATTAAAAGTTGATTAGGTATTTGTTATAGTTTTTATAGCCTCGTAAATAGACGAACAATTTATTGTACAATGCAACGATACGGTGGGTACGCACTGCTCGGGGTGTCATCGGATCGGTTAGTCAGCCAAATTGCTTAATTATAATGAGCACAGGCAACAGCTGCAACGGCAACGACAACGGCAACGGCGGCCAGCAACAGGCAACAAGAAACAACAGCAACAGCAACAGCAACAGCAACAACAACAACAATAACAAAATAGGCAAATTAGTCACATAAAGCGAATCGTTGTTCGGAGAGTGAAAGTTGAAGCCAAAAGAGCAAAGCCAACTAAGTAACAGGGCCAACTACATGGCTCGAAGACGAACACAAACGCAAAGAGGAGACTCTATGTTAAAACTGCTTATAGCCAACTTAAGCGAGACATTGAGTAATTTTCTGGTCTAGTCAGTATTTGGAATCGCGTCGCTGTCGTCGTCGCTCTCATCGTCATCATCCCCCGCACACACTGCTTTCTTTTCCAGTAGCCGCAGAGAGAAACGTAATAATAATTGACACGTTTTTATTTACTTTGAGGCTGTTACTGGGACTTTGACTTTAACTTTGACTGGATGAGGTAACAGCCAAACAAAGCAGATGTCTCTCAACCCCGTTTTGGCGGTCAAACTGAAAGCGAAACTGCACAGCCGAGGATTGCGGATGGTGAAGTGTGGACTGTGGACTCGGCTGTGGGCTGCGGACTGTAGGCTGTAGGCAGTGGGCGGTGGCTTGTGCTATTGACATCTTGTTTTCGTGGGTTAAACCACTTTCGAATCTATGCCAATGCCTGGCATTCAACGAACCTCAGCCGCGAAATATTTTGCCAGCTTTGGAAGTCTTTCGATTTTTTGTTTACCCTCCATAAAAAGTTTGTTTTACTTCGTTTCGTTCGTATTCGAGCTACGAGTTACGTAAGGCCCAAGTCCATGACTCTGAGATCAGATCAATCAATTTTGGGTCATTAATATTGAATCCGCTTTTGCTGGTTAAGCCATTTGACCCTGAGAGGTCACGAAGTGGCATCTTAGTCAACCTATTGGACGAGTTCCTAAATCCCATTTACTTGTATATTTTCAGGTTGCGAAATCAAAATGCGTCTCAAGGAGCATCCGGATATCATTTTGGATATCATTCCCAAGCTCTACGAAAGCCAGAGCAAGGTATTCATTACTCACCTCTATGGCATCGAGGAGCAATTGGAACGAATACCTAAGAAGTTCTGTAAAATGTACACCACTCAACTTCTGGCCAATCAGCTGTTTCGATATCTGCGCTCCCGTGGGGCGGCCATCTCCAAACAGGACTTTCACGTGGTTGGGGAAGGCATACCATTTCAAATCCGCTTGAGCGATGGCAAGCGCTTAGAGCTTATGCTCTGTATCGGCAATGAACTCGGCAACAGCTTGATGCTCCTAGTTCGTCGTCTGAGTGGCGGAAGATTGCTTTATTATTATTCAGCCGTGCAGCAGGATGACCTATGCTTGGCGAATCGAAATTCTGTCTACCGGACATGGATTGCCGAGGGTACAGATGTGATCTATTTAAATCTCCAGAACGCGGATCAGCCCTTTACCCACACCGATCTGGACGTAGTAGCCAAGGATATTGTTCAATTTGGTAACGGACGGGATAACGTCACCTTGATCAAGTTGCCATTATTTGGATATGAAAATCTGATCAACAGGCTCGCGAGGACCTACACACTTTATGGTCATGTGGAGTTGACGGGCAGCTATTTAGATAACTATCAATGCCTTACCTCTGATCTTTCCCAATTCAAAAAACCTGGCTACGCCACAAAAGTTACAGTTGTTGAGCCCTGTCTGTCCACGCAGGAGAGCAATGACTCATCCATTAATCTTAGGACCTCTTATCCGATAGCAAATCTTGGATGGACCCCGGTGCCAAATCGCATTAACCTCATTCAACTTTGCAGTCAGCTCCGTCCACTGCATATTAGCGCAATTGTTGGCTACCATGTAGTAGGGGTTTTGCCACCTGTACCAGGATATTTAAAAAGCTTTAAGGGAGGGATCGCGGCCAGAGTTCGTAATGAAGCAAATGCTCCTGAAACTAAGCTTATACAAGTCAATGAACAATCGACCGTTCCACCAGTGTCACCTAAGGAAAATGCTAAAAAGCAAACTTCAACTCAAAAGAACACTCATGTCTTCACCAATCACAGGAAACTCGCCTACGTGGACTACGAGGATGAGGATGATAATGATAATTTGTTATTGTAAGTCCTTAAAATCATTTTCTTAGCCATGCAACCATTCACACAAAGAATTAACTGGTTTTCATTGTTCCAATGGAAGAATTCAAAATTTATTTTTTTTAGTCTAATTTAAAAATTTCCGAATTTAATAAGTCAACTTTAAACTTTAAGTTTAAGTTCCTTCTGCCGGGAGGGTTTCTTTAAAGTCAATCTAAAATTCCTGCTATATATTTGTTGTGCGGTGGAAAACCACCCGTATCCGTATCCGTGTCTGTTTCCGCCTACGACTCCTGCTCCGATTGCAAGTCGAACTGGCGCATTTAGCATTAATATGAGATTCGTCCTGAGATCAGTCCATGTTTGCATAAAAAAGGTTGTTAAAATTATTATGAAATCCCTGTTGGCATGCAATGGGGAGGAACGCATCCCTGGAACACATATTTTCCTATCCATCCATCGCATCCCAACCGAGTGGACAAATGACCACTTATGAACGTGTAATGAAATATGGCATATATCCTTATGAGAGGCATCCTTTGGCATCAAACGCAGTAGTTGGCGCCTTTGTCCGGCTGAAAGTCCTTTGTCCTCCTCTGGTATGATATATGAATTATGTTGATGGCCAGAACGATGATAGAGAACTGATGCCCCACCATTGCTTTCAATGTGTTTGTGTAAACATTTGTGTGTGTATTTGTGTGTGTGTGTGTGCTTGTATCCCTATATCTCTTTCCCATTCCCTCTATCTATCTCATTTATTACATTTTGGCTTTTTGACAGATTGCTGAGCGTAGTAACCGTTTCCGCACTAATTTCCGTGTCCTGCAACTATTTTGACATCGTCGTCGTTGTCGTTGTCCTTGCTGTTATCCTTACTCCTGCCGGTTGCTCTTATGTTCGTGAGCAGGCTCCTAGTCATGCACATGCTTACCATCCTCATCGACAAACTTATTTCAATCCTCAACGTATTCGTTGTTGTTGTCGTTGTCCTTGCTATTGCCATTATCCTTGCTGTTGTCGTCTGGACCATTAAAAGCCAAAAGCAAATTACTCATCACATCAACGGTCAGTAGCGATGCTTTTTATACATGGGCCATGCGGAGAGATTTTAATAAATCGTTCCGTTACTGGACTCCCCTTTCCTCTTCCCTGCTACGACCCCAAATACTTCTTTGCGCTGTTTTTATTAGTTTGTCAATAAAGTGCCAAAAGACGTTGATGATGAGTGCAGCTGCCCTTGTCCTTTGGCTTAGCTTTTCCTCTGCCCTTTAACAGGCTTGCCTTTGACCTGCAGACCCTGACTATAACTTGCTGCAGCTTAGGCAAATGACGATAAATAGGCATCCTTTATGAACGATATCTTTCCTTGGCCAACATTTTCTGCTGCTTGAGACTTCAGGGATCTTATGTGTACTGCAATATTGGGGGTGGCAGGTGTGAAGATAATTGCATTTGGTTTGAATATTCCATGCTGCTATTGTGGACACGATAGAGGTTATGACAAGTGTATAGACGATTGTCAAATGCGTGCTGGCAACCACCTTTAAACCAAGTTACTACCAGCTCATTTCGTATGCCACCGAAGTGTAGAGCCTGGAGTCTTGCTTTTTCCAAATATTTGTTGTACTTCTTCTAAAATTGGTATTTTAATCATATATAAAATTGTGTTTTTATTATCTAAAATAGAAATAGACGTCTGAAAATCCTAGCATTTCTTCAGTTGACAGCAATGGCATATTATTCTTTTTGAAAATGTTCTGTTCAACCTCTTTTTGGATTAATAGGAAAGTATTGATGATATTTAGTTTCGCCCATTGAATGGCATATTTTACATTTATAGCTTCCTCTTTTATTAATCTTATTTGATTTTGACGGTTCAGAGTTATTTCTGTTGTAAAATAACTGTCTTTTAATAAAAAATGTGTGCCAATGTGTCGTTTAAAAGTTAGTAAGATAATAAAATTAAAAATATGAGGAAAATCTCCGTTTTATTCTTTGTGAAAACCAATAGCTGGTTTCTTCCTTTTATCCTGGAGGGTCCCTTGAGGATTGGAATTTTAGTTATACTACAACGTTAGTGTAGTGAGATTTAGTTTTTATATTTTTACAGCTTTTTTATTTGATTTAAGGAGATATATTCTTCCTTATTTATATCTTTAATTTTGTTAGTTTGACAATGTTTAATTTAAATTAACTTGACTTACAAAACTTACGTTTTTCCGGTCATCCTTCTCTGCGTCCGGATTTATCCTTTTTGAGTTCTTCGATTTTTGATGTACCCTACTGGGGATCCTGCGACAGACAGTGGGTGTAGAAGTAATCCTGGGGACGTACACTTCAAGATTTTTCAGCCTTTCTCACGTGTGTTTTTAAAATTTTTCCTTTTTTTCTCAAAGGAAAAAGGTACTGCACACCAAAACGAAAATATTTTTACCACCTTGGCACAATTGGAGTCTTTTCACTGAGGAAACTTCGTTCGCGTATCCTTGTTTGGCCCGACGAAGGATTGGAAACTATTTCCACCACTTGCGTTTAAAGGATGTTTTTCTTTTTCGCGCGTCGTCAGGTTCCTGCTCGGGCGCCAGTTAAGATTTTTTATATTGTTATATTTTAAAAATTAACAAAGTCAATTTTAAAAATGTATTATTTATTCAGTTGAAATTTTAAGACTAAACTTAAACTTAATACTAAATTTGGGTTCCCGTCTTGTTCAGACGCTAGGCTTGAACTTTCTTGTGTCAATGACTTTACCGAAGTGTGGAAAGTCATTGACCATCATAATTCGTTGTTAACTTATATATTGGCAATTAAGAGCATATGCTCATAAGAGCAGCTTCAATTGCGTTTCTTCGCACATGTGTGAAGTTCCTTTTTTACTTCGTCCAGTTGTTTCCTGATGTCCTCCTTCTGGGTCGTGTCGCAGCGTAGTAGCTCCTTCAGGAGCCTCTTCTTCCGGAGAATCTTACTTGTTTTCCCGCTTCGTTTTGTTTTTCTTTTTACAGGCTTTTGCTGCCTGGCCCTGTACTCAGCTCTTGTGAGTGGGCGCGGTCCATCGGTGGGACACACCTCCAGAACCTCTTTTAGTGTAGGTGCATCCTTTTGCTCGATAGGAGTAATCTCGGTCGGCTGGACGTCGCTCATGTGGTATCACGTTGTAAATTAAAGTGGTGTTCTTCTTAGTGTCCAGACATTACTGGTGAACCTCTGCAGTAAATGAATCAGCTTAGATGTTTGACAAAAAAAAATTTTTTTTTTTGTTAGTTGCTGCTGCCGCTTTCGATGTTGTGCTGTTGGTGCTGTCAATACAATTTAATTTCCGACACGTCACTCGTAAAATTTGATTTGAGGCTCAGCTGCATCCTGTTTAAGGACAGGAACTGCGTCACTTATTTGTTTCATCAGAGGAATTCAGCAATCCATCCGTTTTGATTATTATATTTTTTTTGTAGTTTAAGGATTTATTTATCCTTTACAGTTGGCTTCAAGCCACTGTCACGGTCGCCATGTAATGTTTGGTATTCTTATTTAAAAGGATAACACTTTATTCTTTAAATAAGATAAATAAGATAAAGGTAACTCGATCTTAGTGATTCGAAAGTGTGCGATCTTATATTAAGTAACTCTTGTTCCATTTTTTTTATATCTATGATGTGTATTAATTTTGTGTAAGTTGTCCTTAGCTTTCCTGTTATAGTGTGTGCGTCAGTAAAGTTTGTGATTTCCATAGTGGCTAATGCCATTGGCACACACAGTAGTATAATTAAATCAACCATAACGGACTTAGTTGATCTAAGAAATTTCGGACGTTATTTATGGGTATTTTTAATATTACTTTTATGGACTACTCTTCCTGCTTGTGTAATTACTGTTGTGTTATTATTTTTTTTAAATGTTTCTTCCCTATTTCTAGGTGTAAGTTTTGAGCCTAGTCTAGTGTTTTGTTTTACGATTATTTTCTGTCTCATTGTATTGGTTATAATGTCGTTCCGTCTCCTGTTATGTGTTTGTAGGTTCTTGTATTGTTTTTGTTTTAGTTTGTCAATGTTGTTTTGTCTGCTGATAGCGTATAGATCGTATATCGAATATATAAATTAATAAAGGTTTTTCTTTATGTAAAAAAATTTGGTTTTTGAAGGCGTTTATGGTTATCGGCATACTTGGTATAAGGAGCTGAGCTGAGCTTTGTGCACTGTGCTGTGTTGCTGTCATGGAGTTTATTTCGTTTTGCTTTGGGACTCGGGATAATGCGTCAGCAACAACGTTTTCTTTTCCTGGCTTATACAATAATTCTTTATTGTATTCGTCTAGGTTAGACTTCCATCTTTTAATTGCACCTCCTTTCCAGTTGCAATCATGTGTAAGTGGTTCATGGTCAGTGTAAATCTTAACCTTTGATCCACCATAAAGATAACCTTTAAAGGATTTTACGGCCCAACATATAAGTTAAGTTTATTGTTATTATTTTATTTTAAAAAAAATCAACAAGTCACTTTTTATTATTTATTTCGTATTTATTGATTTGAAGGTAAAGCTTAGACTAATCTTAATATAAGGTCTAGGTTCCCTACCTAACCTCTGTGCGCCGACAGCGAAGTCCAACGTCGCGGCGGCGGTTCCAATTCCAGGTATTCAAAGAGCTGCGTGTGCTAATTGAACACCTGCGCTTCATTGGAATTGGGGCACGTTGATCGGCTCGTGCAGGAAGTGGTGCAGACGCTAGGCTTGCACTTTCTTGGATCGATGTGCAGATGCTTGGCTTGCACTTTCTTGTGTCAATGACTTTACCGAAGTGTGGAAAGTCATTGACCATTATAATCCGTTGTTAACTTATAGCTAACATTTCCTTTTTTGCGGTTTCGTACCCTTCTTCTGTTTTTGAGAGTGTTCTTGATATGAAGGATATTGGTCGGTCGTTTTGGGACAGTACTGCTCCTATTGCGAAGTCTGAAGCGTCCGTTGTAAGCGTAAATGTTTTAGAGAAGTCTGGATAGTGGAGAATAACGTCATCGGATATCAGTGTATTTTTTAAATTTTTAAATGCTTCTTGGGCTTCCCGATCTAAATTTATTAACTTTTTAGATGAGGCTCCCTTAGATATTCGTCCGTCTTCTCCTCTGAGTAGTGTCGTTAGTGGTTTGGCTATTGATGCGTATCCCATTATGAATCTTCTATAGTATCCTGACAATCCAAGAAAGGATCTTAATTCTTTAAGAGTTTTGGGGCATGGATAGTAAGCTATGGCTTCTATTTTTGCTGGATTGGTTTCTATGCCTTTGTCTGAGATAAAAAATCCCAAGAATTCCACTTTATTTTTGAAAAACTCGCATTTATCAAGTTGGCATTTAATATTTGCTACATTGAGTGTTTCGAAAATAATGTCGAGATTTTTAAAATGTGATTCTTCGTCTTTACTGAACACAATAATATCGTCAATATAAATGTAGCAGATATTACCTATGGGTTCCCTGAGTATATCGTCAAGTGCGCGTTGGAAAATGGAAGGGGCATTTTTCAGTCCAAAGGGGAGTCTAGTTAATTCGTATTTTCCGTTGTTCACAGAAAATGCCGTTTTTTCTATGTTGTTTTCTTTTAATAGGATTTCGTGAAACCCACTTTTGAGGTCTAGTACAGAGAAGAATTTATTATTCCCCAATTGTGCAAGTACTCCGTTAATGTCTGGTATTGGATATCTGTCCGCTATTGTCACACTATTCAATTTCCTGTAGTCAATGACCATTCTGTATTTTTTACATTAGAAGCATCCAATTTCTTTGGTACAATCCACACAGGTGAATTGTAAGGTGATCTAGAGGGGCGTATTATGTCATTGTCTAAAAGTTCTTGAATTTGCTTGTTAATTTTGCCTTTCAGAGACATGGGGTATTGGTAGAATTTCGAGTATATTGGTGTTTCTGTATTCGTTCGTATTTCCGCTCTTACGTTGGTGGTGTAGGTCAGTTTTTCGTTGGGCTCTGCAAAGAGGTTGGGGTAATTTTTCAAGAGTTTGCTTAGTTTGACTTTTTGTAATTGCGTCATATGCTCGGCTCTTGGCACAATTATGTTTACTGCATCAAATTTTGTTTCTTTAATTGAAATTTGAATTCCATTTTTCAGAAACAAAATTTGTTTGGTTGTGTCAATAACGGCGCCTAGTTCTTTAAGGCTGTCATTTCCTAGTATTGCGTCGAACGTTCTTAGGGTAGGTAGTAAAAAGAATTTAACAATGGAATTTGGGTCATTAAACAAATTAGCCATTTTATGGTGGGTGATTTTTATATTGCCTCCAACAGAGACAGCATGAAAGGGTTTTCATTTAATCTTGGGTTTGGTACATATTTGGGTTGAATGTAGTTTCTGTTTGATCCTGTATCTATTAAAATTTTTAGTATTTCTCCACTCCTTAACTAACATTCGAAATATGGTAAGGAGGAGTCGGCTATCCTATAAAATTAAGGTATGTATAGTCGTATAGGTATTCGTTATTGTCCTTTTCGATGTTCTCAATGTAATCTATTAATGTTTCACCGCATTTTTCATTTATTTCTTGGTCTGTTACAAGCTGTTCATATTCGGTCATTTCGCGATCTTCACTTTCTGCTGCGTTTGTTTGGATGTTAAAATTTCTTTGTCGTTTACTGTTTTCGTTAATGGGTAAGCCTGGTCTTTTATACGCGTCAGGTTTTGGTCTGTTCATATAATTAACCTGTCTAGTTTGGATGGTTCTGTCGATGTCCATCGGTTCTGGTCTAGGTTGAGGTCTTGGTCCTAATGGCGGTCCAGTGTTAAAAGTAGGTGGTCTTGGTTGTGGTGTGGATATGGGATGGTTTAGTTGTCTTTGAATAATGTTAGGATTTTGTTGTTGCGTAGGTCGAGGTGGAATTTGTGGTCTCATCTGATAAGGTAAAATGAAGGGGGTATGAACTTGGCGTGGTGCTGGTATTGGCTTTGGGCCTAAGCTTTTGTAGTTTATCGGCTGGTTCTTCATAAATGCGTGATTGGACCTAAAGGCTTGGTTTTCTAGCTTAAGGCAAAGATGAAGGCTGAAGGAAGGTCAGTGGGTTCCTTCATGCCAAGTAGGCGTGATAAATCTCCACGGAGACCACGGACAAAGGTGTCAAGTGCTTTATCTCTTTACAATTTGGTCATCAGTTGTTCTGATTCTCTGCATAAATTCATGCAACCAATTGTGTTTAATATTAGAGATAGGTGTTTGTAAACAGCTTGGTGGAATTCATCCACCGATTGGTTTACCTCCTAGTAGATTGTTGTCATTTGGTATTCTAGTGTAATCAAATCACGTTTATCTGCATAATGTAGTGTAAGGCATTTCGAAATTGCATCCCAATTTAATGGAACGTTATATGATTCAAGTGCAGTATCTGCATTGCCTACTATTTTATTGCGTATCGTGTGCAATATGCCGAAATATTTAGCTGTCCCTTTGGTATGTTCGTAAGTATTAAGTACTCTATCTACACCCTTTTTCCAAGAACTAAATGTCAAGGGATCTCCTAAAAATTCGCGTAAACTTTTTACTACATCGGGTACTCTATCTAGTTCACCTAGATTGCCCTGATGTTCTGGCAAGATTTCCAGAGGATTTACATTTGTAAAATCATATACTGGATTTTGTACTTGCTTCAATAATCCTGACAATTGTTCACCTAATATTTGCCGGATTGTGGCTTCTAAGTCATGCCCTTCGTTCATATTTCTGTTAAGTTGGAAAATTTTCTGCCTCACTGCGTGTCTATTTTCTTGTTGTAAAGCTAATGGTTCTTCGGGGTTTCCTAACTGGTGGTGTGGGTTTATGATCGCGGGCCTAATTAAATTATTTGGGTTGGCCATCTGATTCTTAGTCGGAAATGGTAGATTGTTGATGTCGCATTCACAATTTTTATTTCTTAATTTATATGAATTTTGTATGTTACGGTTAGTTCAGCTTAACTATAATTTTCGGGTTGTAATAAAATTTTTTTTTTTTATAATAACTGTTTAGTTTTGTAAAAACGAGTGGATGGTTTCACTCTTCTATCTTGGAGGGTCCTTTGTGTAGGATTCGCAAGATTGAGTTAAGTTATACTGCGTTGAACGTTTATTGATTTATTTTATTTCAACGATCGCAGTGTGTTTATTTCTTTATCGCTTTACGCAATTTTATTTTATTTATGTTTTTTTAATTTTGTTCACTTATTTAAGTTTTTGTTAGTATACTAATTCTATCTTACTTGGTATCCATTAATATTTTGTTGTGGCCACTCCTTCCGACGGTCCGGATGTTGTCCTTTTTGCTTCCTACTCGGGATCCTGCGACTCGTACTTTTACAGGATGCTCTGCGTCCTTGCAGAGCGTGCGGTCCACCGATGGTTGGTTGATTTGGGGAGAAAAAAAAAAAATTTGTTCACAATTTATTATTTGCATCAAATTTAATTGATCCAAAATGTTTATAAAGTTTTTCACAACAGTTATTATTTGAATCAAATTTAATTGATCCAAATTGTTTATAAATTTTCTTTAACACACGCGTTTAATTCCTTTTGATTAAATTTAAATAATCAAAGGAAAATCACAACTTTATATTTTGTTTTTTTTTTCACTCGCGGTTGTTCACTTTCGAATGTCCACTTTAAGGACTCACGACGAAACTGGTTGAGGCTAACGGAGGAGCTCAAACTTTATAAATTCGAAGCGGCCGAATTCGCTCGAATGTCCTCGCGTTGGTCCCTGCTCGGGCGCCAGTTAATAAACGCTTTGTTCCTTTTTAAAAAGGTACTGGTTTATTTAAGAATCTTCTTAAGACTAATTTACAAGAGTGATCGGAGTCCCTAATCTAGCTGTGGGTGCTTGGCAGCGACGTCAGCGTTGGCGGCAGACAGGCGTACAGGCGTTTTGCTGTTTTGTCACTTCAGATTTGCAACGAAGCCAACGTACAGGCGTTTTGCTGTTTTGTTGCACTTATTGTTCACTATTAAGCCGACCACTTGATCAATGGGAGTCTATTTCGGTAATAGTTTTTCTTTTAGCACTGCCACTTAGGAATGTTTTATCCTATCGCGCGTAACTATTTTGATTAAACCGCGAACAACCGCACACTTATAGGTGTTTTACTATGTCGTGACGATCGTTTCCACTTAGGAGCGTTTTGTCCTTTTGTGTTTCGCGGTCCCTGCTCGGGCGCCAATTAAATAAAAAAAGATCTGGTGTTTTATTTAATGATGATTGTTTATTGACTGCCAGTCGAAAGACTGTCCAGCTTGATAGAATTCTTAAGACTGAATTTACATTTATGGATTTGGGCCCTAGCTAGTGTGAGTGGTGGCAGCAATGCTTTGGTGCCGCTGCAGTGATTCCAGTGAATTTTGGTGTTTTGTTGCGTCAGCGATTCCGCGTCGGTTGTTGACTTCAGCTTGTGTGGTAAATGCTGAGTGAGCGACATGTGGCGGATGCGAATTTGTTTACGTTATGTTATTGCATTTTGTGACAGTGGTGTGAGGTTTATATTGTTAACTTATATAAATGAATGTTCCTAAATGTTTACTTACGTCGTTAAGACACTAATTTCAAGTTGATTCTGTATAATGTAAGCATTTCTATTTTAACATTCTTGTTGGTTTGGATATATATATACTTACGTAAGTTACGCTTACAAGCGGAGTCGAATTAATGACCGGGCTTAAAATGCCTAAGGTCAACGCTGAAGATAGAATTTATATTTTTAATTAAATAAGAACGCGAAAATGAATTTCAATGTTCATGTGTTTTATTCGACAATCAGCTTAAGACTGAATACAATGAATTTTATTTAAACAGATTTTGGTTTGTTACATAAGTGCATGTCAGCGTTTTTAGTTATGCGCATGCCTTGGTTATTGAAATATGATCATTGGTTTGTTTATTTGTTATTGTATGCGACGTTTGGTCAGCAATGCAACATTGTATAATAATTGTTTTCGTGGGAATGGAATTGAGATAGATTTGGGTAGACAAAGTAACGCTGCATAGCGTGTACTTATGTCACTTCCCTCTCCTTAAAATAGAAGCTTATGCTTCAGCGGAGGTGGATGGGTATAGTCTAGGTAACGCGATAGGATTTATTTCTTGTTTCATTGTTTTTCTATTTCTTAGCTTTAAGTAAGTGTATAAGATAAAAGGTGTAAGATTTGGCTGTTCGGAAAGTAATAAGTCTCACTAAAGAGCTTATTGGTTTTTTGGATACCTGGGTGTAGAAGTTTTTCATGTGTTGTTAGAACTAATTCCTTGAATTGAACATAAGTTGGAATGTTTTTAAGGAGGATGAGGCTGCGGGAGATTTTTGTGTAATTTGTGTTGATTATTTCACGGTGAGCGCTTTGGATAATTTCAAAGTCAGCATCACTGCTTATGTAGATACAGCTAGTCTTTGAACAAAAATGATCTAATAGATAAGTTTTTGCTGCATCCAGTGTCATTTCTTTATATTTGATGTGAGTAATCTGTTTTTTGAAATAGGTCTCCTGTTGAATATTATCCGGACCTTTAGTGAATATGACTTGTCTGGGATGATGATTTATAGGTTTTTCGGACAGACTTATTAAGTTGCTATTGTCTTCTTCGGCGCTATGCTGAGTAGCCTGGCTAAAGAAAGCTTCTTCTATGGATGCTCTGGAAAGGGCATCGGCTACATAGTTTTCCTTTCCTTTGATATATTTGATGTCGAAGTCGTACTCAGAGAGTCTGATTTTCCATCTTAAGAGCTTAGAATTTGGTTCTTTGAGTTTGTGTAACCAACATAATGGTTGGTGATCGGAAGCTACCTCGAAATGCCTACCTAATAGGTAATGTCGATAGGTTTTAGTAGCCCAGACAATGGCTAATAGTTCTTTCTCCATGGCGCTATAATTTATTTCATGCTCATTGAGTGTCCTGCTAATATAGCTAACTGGGTGTCCTTCCTGTGAGAGAACAGCTCCTAAAGCTACATTACTAGCATCTGTGGTTAGTGTAAATTTTTTGTCAAAATTGGGTATTTTCAAGACTGGGTCTTCTGAAATAAGGAATTTCAGTTTTTGGAACGCATCTACATAAGTTTTTTCTTTCACGTCTATTTTTGATCCTTTCTTGAGACATTTTGTAAGGGGTTTGGCGATATCTGCAAAGTTGGGTATAAACTTCCTATAATAACCTGTCAGGCCTAAGAAAGCTTTGACTTCCTTTGATTTTGTTGGTAAAGGGTATTTTATTATGGCTTTTATTTTGTCGGGATTGGGCTTTATTCCATCCCTAGTAATGATATGCCCTAGGAAAGTGGTTTCTTTTTTTAAGAACTCGCACTTGTCCAACTGTAATTTAAGGTTTGCTTGTGATAATTTCTCAAAAACTGCTTTTAGGGACTGTAAGTGCTCTTCTAGAGAAGTGGAAAATATTATGATATCGTCTAGGTAGACGAGACAATTTTTGTTTAGAAGCGGACGAAGGAGGTTATTCATACATCGTTGAAATGTGGCTGGGGCATTTTTCAGCCCAAATGGCATACGAGTAAATTCGTAGTGTCCATGTTTAGTGGAGAATGCAGTTTTCTGGATTGATTCTGCATCCATTTCTATCTGGTGGAATCCCTTAGCCAGATCTATGGTGGTGAAGTAATTGCATTTACCTAACTTTCCTAATATTTCATCCATGTTAGGTATTGGGTATCTATCACTGACTGTTACGTCGTTGATTTTCTTATAGTCAATTACTATTCTAAATTTCTTCTTTTGGGACGCATCTAGCTTTTTGGGAACTACCCATATGGGGCTGCAATAAGGAGAATTGCTTTCGCGAATTATCCCTTGTCTAAGCATCTCAGATATTTGGGTTTCTACTTCCCTTTCGTATGCCTGTGGGTAGCTATAGATTTTTGAATAGATTGGGGAGTTATGGGTGGTTTTAATTGAGTGTTTCTCTTGGTTAGTGAAGCTGAGCATATCACCTTCGTGATATTGAATATTTTCAAAGGCTTTTAGTAAATTTGTTAATTTGTATTTTTCTTCCTTATTCAGGTGATCTAAACGAAATAGGTTATCCTGGAGTGAGGAGTTTTCCAACGAAATAGAGTCCTCTTTAACTGTTGGACCATCTTGAAAGTGACATTGGTTTGGGGGAACGGTTGTGTCGATTAGTTTGTAATTTTTTTCAAAGAGGGTAACTGATTTTTCTTTATAATTAATGACAGCTTCGGCACTGGACAGCAACTTGCGTCCGATAAGCATATCGTATTGATCAGAGAAGTCGTGAATTAAAAACTCCTGTTCTATTGGGAAATAATTATTGGGTGGAACGTTAACGGCTTCATTTATTATAAGGGAACCGTTACTAGTATGAATCAGGTGATTAGAAGTTTGGGTGGGGTAGTTAAAAATGTTTCGGGTCATCATATTGATGGTAGACCCAGTGTCAATGAGACACTTTAAACCGTGGTTATTGTTTTTAATGATTATGAATTGATTTGATCCGTGGCCTGTAACTGAAAATTTTCGGCCTGTTCTAGCTCATTGGTTTCTATGGGTTGGTTTTCAACAATTTGATGGGTGGGCTCCTCGATAGGTGGTTCGATTGCTGGGTAATTAGTAATTTGGGTATCTTGTTGTTGGTAAGAATATGGATCGTATGGTGGGTATTCTGGGTAATATGGATAATGGGGGTAAATCGATGGATAAGGGTTATATGGGAATTCCCCTTGGGTTGGTGATTCTTCTTGGTGATGAGTTTCATCAATTACCATTCTTGATTGTCCGCTGTCTGTCGGTCTTTGTCGTTTAGCAGGTTGACCTGCATTCATTCTTGGTGCGAAGTTATTATGTGTGGTCGGGTAGTTCGGTCCGAATCGGTTTTGGTCGAAAGTGTTTTGTCTACCCAATGGTGTATGTTGTCTCATGGGTGGTCTTGGTGCGTAGAAGTTTAGTGGTCTTGGTGCATAAGAGTTTGTTTGTGGATAGTTGAAGTTAGATGGAGGTTGTGGGAGTGGTACGTAATGAGGTCTAGGCGGCATGTAATGAGTTGGTCTGAAATGAGGTGGATGATTCATAACATGTGTTGGTTGGAAGGGTGTGGTGAACTTGGCTTGATCATAGAACGGTTTAATATTGGATTGAGATTTGGGTTGTGTTTTTGTATTATCTTTAAAAGAGGTCGGTGCTTCATAAAGACCTTTCTCTTGTAGTGTATTGATAAGTGTTCTTAAATTAGTAATATTATGGTTAATAATTCGTAAATAAATGTGTGTGAGTAATTTTTGAATTAAATTTTCTATGCTAGATTGAATTAGCCTCTGATAGAGGGCTATGTTTCTATGAAATCGTTTTCTAACTCTAACTTACTGCTTAATATCTGCCGTTTGTTTTCTGCTTCCTCCAGAAATTGCTTGATATTCCCTCGGTATTGTGTGTTGCGGAACTCCTCCAGTAATTGATGGTTGGACATCTGGGGCTTGAAGTTTAATATAAGCTGATTCCGGAGCTCGGTCCAGCTTGTGAGGTTCGTCATTCCTAATGTACGGATTATTACATTTCCGCTGATATTCCTTTCGATATGACCAAAGATGGTCAATTTTTGCCTTTCGTCAGTAGTTTGATATAGAGTTAGTATAAAATCGATGCGACTTATAAAGGTATAAAGCGCATTTGGGTCGCCATTGTAGGCCTCTACGGCGTGAATTTGCCGTTCGACCAGATTCATATTAGCATCAGATAGTGATATTATCGGTGGTGGGGCAGGTTGTCCTTGTGCCATGTTGTTTATCGGTGTTTTAGTAATTGGGTTGAATTATCGAATTGGTTGCGATCTCGGATCGGTTGAGATATCTGGTTGGTTGCGATATTGGATTGGTTGAGAGATCGGGTTGGTTGATTTGGATATTCACTAAGTACGTGGTGTCTTCGATCAATTTCTTTGAGTAGATTTAGTTTGGTTTTCGCTGAATTTGTTTATGTAAAACACGTGTACACTTTGCACTTGTTGAGTTATTTGTTGTAAATGTACTTGATTTTCTTATCAGATTCACTTAGATTTACTTACTTATGTTTTTATTCTTATATTTTTATTTTTTTTTTTTTTCGAGTCGAATTAATGACCGGACTTAAAATGCCTAAGGTCAACGCTGAAGATAGAATTTATATTTTTAATTAAATAAGAACGCGAAAATGAATTTCAATGTTCATGTGTTTTATTCGACAATCAGCTTAAGACTGAATACAATGAATTTTATTTAAACAGATTTTGGTTTGTTACATAAGTGCATGTCAGCATTTTTAGTTATGCGCATGCCTTGGTTATTGAAATATGATCATTGGTTTGTTTATTTGTTATTGTATGCGACGTTTGATCAGCAATGCAACATTGTATAATAATTGTTTTCGTGGGAATGGAATTGAGATAGATTTGGGTAGACAAAGTAACGCTGCATAGCGTGTACTTATGTCACTATATAGGTATAGGATATATTATTCCAATCTATCAAGGTTGTTAGCCCTGCTCATACATTTTTTTTTTCATGAGTTTGTTATGCTTGACATAAAGTGTCAAGATAAACTGGGCAACATTGACAATGGTCAATATCAGAAGTAATATCCAAAGTGCTTAGATATCGTCTGTGTGATCAACAATCTTTACGTTGTTGGCCACATTGGCTGTGTTATCCTTGGTCTGACTTTCGTCAGAGCCAAACCAACCCATTATAATATTATGTTTTGAATTTTAAAAAAAAAAATTTATCAAGAAAAAAAAAATTAAAGGAAATATAGTTGTGTTAAGGGGGAATATGACTGATTTACAATAGCAATGACAATTTGTTTTTAAATTAAATATTAGTCATATTTTTTAGTAAGATAGCCTACGAGTTTGTTAGTATTTTTTCCGCAGCACTTTCGTGCATCCACGGATAGAGCTTATAAATATAATGGCAATTGAGAACATGCGCTCATAAGAGCAGCTTCAATTGCGTTTCTTCGCACTTGAGCGAAGTTCCTTTTTTAATATTTCCAGCTGGTTCCTGATGTTCTTCTGCGATGATGGGGTCGTCCCGCAACGTAGTAGCTCCTTCAGGAGCCTCTTCTTCCGGAGAATCTTACTTGTTTTCCTGCTTCGTTTTGTTTTCCTTTTTACAGGCTTTTGCTGCCTGGCCCTGTACTCAGCTCTTGTGAGTGGGCGCAGTCCATCGGTGGGTCACACCTTCAGAGCCTCTTCTAGTAAAGGTGCGTTCTTTTGCTCGATAGGAGAACAAAGTAAAACAATTTTTTTGTAGTTACTCTTATAAACTGTAAGTGTACATTAAGTTGTTGGCTGAAAGTTGAATCATATCATCCTTCATTTCCTTGGACTTGGTCAAAAATCCGTGTAACCCTCTGTTGAGGGTATTCTTGTAAATGAGGAAAGAGTCCAAACGGACAGTGGCTTAAGGAAACAAATTTTTGTTTTATGGATTTTAATGTTAGCTTTTCAGTTATAAGAGACGTGGTGAACCTCAGTGGCAGATACGAAACTAAAGAAAACCAATGCATTACAGTCACTAAGTAAAAAGTAGACTTCAAAATTGCAACGAACTAACCTTTTGTTCTTCTGTTTATTATTTTTTCGTGTACGAGATACTTTTTTGCTTCTTCACACAGCAGAAGTGGATAGAGTAAAGGAAATTAAAGAGAACTATTGGAAATGGCAGGTTGCTGCCCCTCCATGTGCACTTTGAACTGAATATTTAATGAATAAAGTTGTCAGTGCATTTTGCAGGTCCCCGTCCTCCCCTTTCCATCATTAAGCCCTACATTTGGCAGGGGATTGCGTTCCATGTTCCCGAATAATGATATTAAGTTTTTCTACTTTATGCTCAAAGCCAATTACAAGGCATTAAATAATTACCTTTATATCCGAAACACATGCGACCATAATTATGTTTAATTTATAATTGAATTAATTGTAAGTGGCTTTCAGCTTGCGCAAAGTTCAGTTGCAATCGACTAATTGGTTTAATAAATTTCCTTGTAAGGACCAAAGCAGGTATTGAAAATTGTAAAAGTTAAAATGAAAATTAAATTGTTTCTATAGGCATACACTGTAAATGTAAGTCAAAGTAATCGTTAATTATAAGTGTAAATAAGTGATTATTATCATCTTTTTATTTAAATGCTATTACTTTAAAATAATCTTAAGCCTAAGAGAATATAGGAATTTGTATTATTCTTTACTTCGCCATTTATAATTATAATTTGTTTTTATTACATTTATATTTAAGATTCATAATATGTATTTATAAATTATATCTAAGGAAGATCTAAGAATTTAAAATGTCATTGTAGTCATAAAAACAAATAAAACGAAGTATAAAAAAAAAATCTTGTTTCTGCGAAATTGTATCTTAATGGATTCTTTCTTTTACGAGGTAAGCACTTTATATTTCTATACATTTTTATTAAATTTTTTTTAACATTTTCACAAACTAACTTTATTTTTCAATTAATGATTTGTTATTCTCGGGTATAATAAATTCCGGAGCAATCTGCAGGCCCAGAGAATGTGGATTTATTCGTTTTTTTGACTCACAAAGCTCTACATTTAACTTAGTTTCTATTCGGAAAATTTTTAAAGTTGTTTATAAAACAAAACCGCAGACGGTTAATTTACCTTAATTTATGGGAAATTGTGAAATGCGCCACGCAAATGTTGCCAGGTTCTGTAATTTTAATAATTGGAAATGGGTGGCAAAGGAGGGTGTGTAGTATGTAATGTGTAATGTGTTGTGTGTTTTGTGTAGTGTGTAGTTTATGAGACCAGCGTGGGTGCAAACTGCGAAAAGGTTAAGCCCATGGTTTGGGTTTATAATATAGTTACCAATGTATGAAAATGACAGCCAATCGATTGCCCCCATCAGTCCTACCTCGCCTGTTGCTGCCAGGTGCTAAGCCCAATGTAATTATCATAAACCACCCACTGGGGAGGCAGTAGATGGTGTGGGCATTTTACTGATTAGTTTAGCTTAAAATTTAATTGTGAACTTATAAGTTTTCATCGAGAACACTTTGAGGGACTCTGGCTGGAGCAGCGCCTGGACAATGTGTTCAATGCACGACACGAAGCGGCGCTCGAATGTCAAATAACCACTCACCCTTTCAACACGAGTGAGTGGATGGAAAGCAATAACCAGTGAGCAGTAAAGCTACACCCACAGATTTATAGGACACAATTGAAATTAAATATGCCAGCAATTTCTGAGCTCACTTCGAGTTTGATTGACAGTTGTACAGCGCAATTCAAAGCGGAAACGGATGTATGTGAGTTAAGGAGCCGGAAAACTGAACAGCGTGCAGGTTACGGTAAAAACACTAATATGCGGCAGCCCAATTGTCCTGTCGCCTGCATAAGCCGTTAATAACATATCATTTTTGTGACACGCTCTTCCGTATCCTGTTACCCGGTCGCGTGCTGCATAAGTCTGGCAATTATGAGCATTTAATCCGCGACCACAAAAACTACAAATTGGGTTAGGTAGTAGTAATTCGATGGTTAAGTGACCAGCAAGCTCCTTTAATGAGGGTTGATAGGTTAGGCAAACATATAAAAGGAAATTCGAAACCATGATATTACTTTGATTGTATTGCATATAAGTAAAAACATTTTTTTTTTGATAAATCCCATATTTATTAAAACATCATTAAGGTAAGTATAAAAAAAATTTAATAGTACTTTTTTCTTAAATCATCTATTTTATCCTTTAAATGATAAAAAATGTAAGCAGCAACATCCTTATGAAAGCATGTGCACAATGTGCATCTCATCGATGGACTATATTTACCGATATTTGGATTTAATTTTAAAAGTGGGCACATGTTATTCAATATTAATTCCCGCACCAAATGACGTCATAACAGTAATTTCAATGGGAATATGGTAACTTATACCACGTCCACCCAACACACTCCAGATGAAACTGCAGATTTTCAGCATGTCAATCGTGCGGTCAAAATCACCACAGCTTGCTTCATCTCGGCCCACCGCATGAAGGTCCAAGTGATCTGCATTCGGCGTTCCAGCAGAAGACATCCCTGTTGGCAAGGACCTCGCAGGCAAATTATGTATTCCAGGCTAAGGCGATCGTCATAATGAAGGACAGCTCTGGAACTTGGGTGCCGTGCCGAGCTCTCCTAGATGGTGGTACTCAGCTAAACATCATCACGTCCAGATTTGCCCGCCACTTTTAGCTGCGCAGAAGAAGGTCCAACGAACGCTTTAGGATCAGAAATGTAGAGCTGGTGCCGGACGGATTTATGGTAACGCTGTAACTGCGGCCCTACACAGAATACGGCATAACTTTATTGGCGTTGGTGGCTCCCATGATTACGGATAGTTCAATGGCCCCCAAAAAATTGAGATGCTGATTGGGGCTGGACTTTTTTTTTAACTACTGTGTGTGGGCCAAATTCGGTTGTCTGCTGAGTTGTCTATCTTTCAAAAAACTCGTCTGGGATGGGTGGTTGTTGGAGGGGGATCTGTTCTTGCACGACCTGCCGTGCTTGCCGCTCAATGCGTCATTCCCGAGAACTCTTAACCTGGACACAGCCTAGATTGCAGCATTCGGAGTTTCTGGGAGATTGAAAACCTTCTTGAGCTTGCCTCTAAGTATTCAAAGGAGGAAACGAATTGCGAGAAGCATTTTAAGGCTCACGTTTCTCGAACAACAACTGGTGCGTGTTCTGTCTGCCTCCCTCTAAATGGCAGCCTCGCTCACCTAAGCTAGGTGAGTCCTACAGTAAAGCCCATCGCCGTTCTCTCAATCTGGATAAGAAGCTGGAACTGCAGCCACAACTAAACGCCCAGTACCCCACCTTCATTCACGCGTATTTAAAATTGAATCACATGTCGCTCGTAAAAAGAGCTTCGGCTCGGCTCTGTAAATACTTTCTGCCACATCACTGCGTGCTGAAAGCCGAAAGCCCCTCCACTTAACTCAGAGTTGTTTTTGACCGATCTGCAGTTACTTCTTCTGCAAATTCACTAAATGATTTACTTCTGGCAGGTCCAACAATACAACCAATGCTGTTCAATACGCTTCTGCGATTTCGCACGTTTCCCGTGGCGCTATCCGGCGACATCTGCAAGATTTATGTACACCTGCCAGAAAAAGTCTGCGTACACCCTTGATGCAAAACTTTGACCGAAAAAAAATAATATTTGTAGAAGTGATATCGCTTTGATTTTATTTTTAAATAATTAACTGAAATATTATTCACACAACATAATAATAATAATTCTAGCACCTTAGCTTTTCATGAAAAGTTTTATATTTTTTATTAAAATTAAATTACTTAAAAAACATGGTATTTTTAACCAGAAAAGTCTGTGTACACGTATCTTTTTAATTAGATTACTATAAATATCGGGAATATTTAATGTGATGTGGGACACCCGTTTCTTTTCATAACTGCTGCCAACCGTTTAGGCATAGATTCCGTCAAATTTCTGGTAATTTGGGGCGAAATATTGCCCCATTCCTCCAGGAGTACCTCCTTAAGCATTTTTTTGGAGGTTATTGTCCGAAGTCGAATTTTCTTCTCCAAATAATCCCATAGATGCTCTATGGGATTCAAGTCCGGAGACTGAGGCGGGTACCCAAGCTGTTTTTTAACATTACACAGTAACCAAAGCTTAGTGTTTCGAGCCGTGTGCTTAGGGTCACTGTCCTGTTGGAACCAGTAGTCGTCTTCAATTCCTAATTGTGTGGCACTTTCTTTTAAATTTGTTTTTAAAATATTTATATACCCTTTATGGTCCATCGTGGAATCAATAAAAACTAATTTGCCGACTCCACTGGCCGCCATACAACCCCACACCATAACTCCTCCGCCACCGTGTTTAACGGCTGCGGATAGGTGGCGTACATCAAAGACTGTGCCTGGTTTACGCCACACAATCCTACGCCCTTTGACGCCAAAAATGCAATATTTACTCTCATCAGTAAATAAAACTTTGGCCCAAAAAGTTGGAGGCACTTTTTGATATTTTTTGGCAAAGTCAAGCCGCTTCTTTTTGTTTGCTTTGGATATAAAGGGCTTTCTTCTACATATACGGCCTTTATACCCTTCCTTTTTTAAAATCTTTCTAATGGAATCCTCATGCAGGTCCTTATTAAATGATTTTTTAATGTCTTGTCCAATCTGCAAAGCTGTACTTAGTGGTTTAAGCTTGATTGCTTTCAGTACATGTCGCTTCTCACGATCAGTCAGCTTTGAGGGCCTCCCAGAACGTGGCTTGGACGCTAAAGATCCAGTGGATCTATAATTTTCTAAAATTTTTTGAACAGAAGAGTGTGATCTGTTCACAATTTGGCTAATTTTCCGCAGTGAATTTCCCTCATCCCGCAGTTTTACTATTACTCTTCTTAAATCAAAATCCACTTCCTTGTTTCGTCTGTCCATTGCAAATTTGTACAGCATAATGACAAAATTTGTCACAACTATACTATGTTAAAAGCTTCAATTGCTTTTATTACCGTTTTGTGCCATCTAACGGTACCAAAAGCTGCATATTAAGCTTAATAACACTTAGAAAGCAATGTGTACGCAGACTTTTTCTGGTTAAAAATACCATGTTTTTTTAGTAATTTAATTTTAATAAAAAATATAAAACTTTTCATGAAAAGCGAAGGTGGCAGAATTGTTAATAATATTTCAGTTAATTATTTAAAAAAAAATGAAATCGGCTTCGACACACTCTTTGACAGCCTTGGCAACAGGTTTATAGCTGGAGACTATTTTAATGCAAAACACTCTTGTTGGGATTCCAGGGTCATTAACTTCAAGGGCCAAACAATGCTAAAAAGCATTGTACGCAACAACTTGACCTGCCAACTGATACCTGATTTGCTTGACTTTGCTGTCTCGAAGGGTTTAATTCTCTACAGCATAAGCTGCAATGACAATAATGGAGTTCTCCCTGACCATAGTACCATCTCCCTATTCGTCAACACACACGTAGAGAAGGTTTTAGGAAAAAGAAGGTTTCTTGGAAGTCGTACCAATCCCGAAGACTTTCGTTCCTGGCTTATCAATAAAATTTACCTTCACGATGCCATTAACACATCAGCTGATGTTGATAGGTCATTCGTAACTTGACTCGAGAAAAATACAACGCCGCCAACTTTTCGTCTCCAAGGGACACTACAGCACCCATAACACCAAAAAGAGATCTTTACCTGTGGTCCCCGGAACTAGCTGCTCTTGTTTTCGAGAAACGCCACCTCAGAAGAGTGTGGTTTTTATCACGATTAAATAAAGCCACAAAGCTATTGAAGGAACAGCTAAAATCCTTCGCAAATTTTATGGAATGTGTTGAGCCCGGCGATCCAGAACACAAACTGCGGCAGATTACTCGTAACATCAGGAGGACCGCAAGGAGAGCTGCCACAGTGCGTCGGAGCGATGGAACCTGGTGTCGCACCAGTGAGGACAGAGCCGAGGCCTTTGCCGAAAACCTCTACACCACCTTCAACAGATGCTCTGTTGTGAAATTCGAATTCACGGAAAGATCCGTTAACGCGCCGTGTAGTAGCAACAGTGCAGAGCTCTGTTCAGTGGGTCCTGACGAGATTGAGCAAAAAATTGCCTCACTCAATGAATCGAAAGCTCCTGGTTCTGACGGCATCGATGCAAGGCTACCCTCGCCTATCAAGTATATTTAGCAAATGCCTATCGTCTGGGTACTTTCCGACTTGCTGGAAGGAAGCATCATCCTCAAGTTTAGAAAACCCGAAACCAAACTCACCTCTTATCGTCCTATAAGTTAGCTGACAGCACTCCAAAATACTCGAAGGAGTATTTTTACGTAGAGTGCTGCCAGTGCTCGACAAGGTTGGTTCGATCCCTAACCACCAGTTTGGTTTCAGATGCTTTTATGGTACACCCGAGCAATGCCATACGATTGTAGAGCGCATTCTTGACATGTTCGAGAATAAAAAATTTTTCTTTGCAATCATGCTAGACATAAAACAGGCGTTTGATCGAGTCTGGCATCCCGGGCTGCTTTTTAAAGTTAAACAAAAACTTCACGGCTGGCAGTTTAACTTTATAAGCTCTAACATAGCAAGAAGAAGTTCTACGTGAGATGCTAGATCTTTACCCAAGACCGTTAGAGCAGGTGTTTCCTAAGTCAGTGTACTCGGGCCCGTACCGTACAACCTTTTTACATCGGACATGCCACAAATTACCGACCGACACCTACGCAGATGACACGGGATTCCTGGCATGTTCAACGTCCAGAGAAGAAGCCGCTTTAATTATACAAAGTCAGCTAGACTTGCTTAGCACCTGGCTGAAGAAATGAAATATCATGGTCAATGCGTACAAATCTACCAAAACCACCTTCTCCCCTCGTCCAGGTGACTGACAGATTTTAAATTTAACTAATATATAACACACAAAAAAAAAAAAAAAAAACCAAGGGAGAATGCATGGGAAGACAAAGCAATTTTCCATCTTTAAAAATTAAGTCCTTTTAAGTATAAACTTAAGATCCGCGCGTTTTTGAAAATTAACTTAAAATTCCCCCTGCCACATTCACAAACTTTGGACTCCAATTAAAAGAGTCCCACCAAGCATTGGCATCGCTACTTTAAACAAAATAAATAAACATGTAGAAAACATGTCAACTATCGAGCGAAATTGCGTGACTACAATGATGAAATGCACGGTAGCTCTGCTTTTGCGCAGCTGATTTGTTGTTTCATAATGATAAGGCACTAGACAAAAATTGAGATTTAAGCGAAAAGCACGTGCTAAAAATGAAATTTTTTTGTTGGTTTTGATAATTTAACAATTTTTAAATAAAATGCCTCGTGGTAACATATTATTAAATGAGGAACGTGGATAAATTGAGGCATATAATAACGTAGGCCTTTCAGATGTGCTATCCAAAATTATTTAAAAAATCCATTCCAATGTAATACCTTAAAGTCAAGAGGAAGAAAACCGATACTTTCAGATCGTGAGGAGCGAGTAATTATAAGAAGGTTAAACTCACCGATGTCCAGCTCTACTTTGGCCACTTGTGTAAACAATAAAGTATCACGAAGTACAGTTACACTATACAGCGGACTATACAGCGTTGTGAATATTTATAATTGTCAAAACTAAAGAATGCACTACGTCGTCTTAAAAAACACAAGCAGACGCATCTTCAATTTGCAAAAAAAAATCTTTTGACTGATTGGAACACTGTAAGCCATTTCAAGTGTTCTCCATTTCAATGTTTTTGACAATATTTGTTTAAAAGGTAATATTTTCTGACGAGAAAAAGTGGAATCTTGATGGGCCAGATGGTTATCGGCATTATTGGAGAGATTTACGAGCAGAACCGCAGTACTTTTCAAAGCAGTGGAGGATCCTTAATGGTGTGGGGAGCATTTCTAGCGATTGGAAAACTTCATCTGCAGATTACAAAAGTATTGACTACATACAAATATTAGAATATCCTTTCCTCGGCGAAAATAGAGAGGTTTCCAGCAAGATATACTCGAATTCGTATGAGCAGGGAAACAAATCAGTTTTTGATTAGATCCTCAGTACAAACTATGGATTGGCCGGCTTGCTCGCCGGACTCAAATCCATTGGAAAATGTCTGGGGCATACTAGTTAAATGTGTCTATGCCAAAAATCGACAATTCAGCAGTATCCTAGAGCTTAAATCTACATTAATCAAAGAACGGAACCGTCTTGATGATGTTTTTTTTTTACAAAATTTGACTGATTCTATGAAAAAAAAAAGATTATGTTGGCAAAGCCAATGATCAAGCCATACTGATAAGTTAATTCGCTTCTTTGCTATGACAATTTTTGTGAGAGGTAATGCAATTTTGGCTGGACAAAAGTATTTTGACATTGCATTCTTTTAATTCTTATTTGTGTCTCGTACGCTTAACATTTTAGTTTGCAATTTGTAAAGCTAGTTTTTATAAATCCTAAGCGACTATTAATTAATATTTCTGCGATTCCATTCACAATTCATCGTTTCTTTTTTAAAAATATGCCTAAGACTCGTGAACTAAGCCAAAATCTGCGTAACAAAATGATAATAAAATACAACAGAGGTATTTCGATTCAAAGCCTCAGTAAACTTTATAAAATATCGCGGCTACGTATTTATCACCAAATCAACAAGCAAAAAAACTGAAATGTTAAGCGTTCGAGACACAAATAAGAATTAAAAGAATGCAATGTCAAAATACTTTTGTCCAGCCAAAATTGCATTATCTCTCACAAAAAATGTCAAAGCAAAGAAACAAATTAGCTTATCAGCACGATCTATTACTCTTTCTTGAATCTCTAGCTCTCTATTGATAGTTAAATAAGTACCGTTACTTTTACGAGTAAAGAGAAACACGCGATAGTACATTGGTTGGTGGTTTGTCAAAATACTTTTGGCCACCGTTGTAGGTCGTCAGCATTTCTTAAGAAAACAAATGCTAACCGAGGTGATAACGAAGCTCAAGCTAATTCTACTCGGCAGTCGAAAAACAAGAAAAAAAAAACAATACGTAATCCACGCTTAACTAGCGCTCATGCTTTTGCCGTGCCATAGGTAATCGCAAGAAGTTGATAATATACAGAACATCAGCGCACGCAATTAAAGTGAAACACACGAAAACAATAGATGAGTCGCTCCTATCTCTGATTTTGAGGGAGACGCACAGGCAAAGCAGAACGCCAAATGGAGATAACGGCGTCCGAATGGGAAGAACTCAGAGTACTGCACAACGAACATGCACTACTCTCTAATACATGGTGATGGCGAAGCGGAGATTCTAAACAATTTTATTTATTTTTACGATATTTAAATTAAAATATGTATTTAGATTTTATTAAGTGACCTAAATTACTATATATAATGTTAATATTTGTACTTGACAACCTTAATAGAGTTCACATTGGGCAATCCGTACGATCTTAAGTGCTTGGAAAGTTTGTGAAGCATTACTAAGTCGTATCAATTATAATTGATATAAACATCAATGTAAACTATGGGTTTATCGGTTGTCTGGGGGAATCTGAAATTCAATTTATATTAATAATGTTTTATTAGTACGTCTCTTCGTTCTCTTTTATTAGTATTCCCATAAATTTTCAATCGGAATTAAATCGGTGCTCTAAGACGGTATATCTATAACTTCACTGCAGTTATAGAAAAGCCAGGGATTGCACAAGTTTGATTTATATTTAAGGTCATCTTGTTACAATTTGTATCGCAGCTATTCGGATTTTGGAAATTAATAAATTCAAAATTTGTATGTTAAATTCAGTACTGTGTCCTCAATATAACATCGTGCTCTTAAGACGCAGGTGCCGTTGTACATAATAAAAAAAAGGGTTAAACGCGACGACACTGTCGCTGTTAAATGACCCGGCAGAATTATTTCGCCGTTTGACAAAGACGCGCCACCATAACCTACGCCATGTGTAAAATACCAGATGAAAACTGATCTACTAGCTCTATACCGACTTCGCTACCATTGACCCGAAGTTTCTTTAGGATCTGCCCAAGTTTTGTAAGTTAGTCCAAGATAATATTCCAAACAAAAGCCTACCGTTTTTACAAAAATAATATTGAGGAATATTTATTTATATGTAGAATCGTCGTAATTAATTTTCAGACTAGCGCAGCGAGGTATGACCGGTCTAAATGTATTCACACAACTGACTCGGCGTCCCTAAACCACGGCGTACCGAACCAAGCTAATAGACCGCGTTGGTAGTTCTAAATGCCACCATATCTATTCAGCCAATCAAAGCGCCCTTAGAGGGTGACGCAATATTTCATGAGAATTACCAATTTGATGCTATACTAGGAAGAGCCTACTCGCTCATACCCTGTATACACCGACATAAAGTTTGTGAAACAATTGTCTTGCCTTATTTCACCCATGTAAATAAACTAAAACAAAAATTTTTTTTTATTGCTACTATATAGCAGCTTAACAAGTTACATTTTACCAATAAAAAAAAATCTAAGTTTATTTGAATACTTTTTTTTTTGATAAATTTTTATTTTAAACTGTCGTCCTTCGGCAACCATTAAATTATATAATCTGAACTTAGCGTATGAGTTTACAGGTTTCGTAGTCTTAAATGACATTTCTAGGAGGGTATAGCAGGTAGGTTGTAAAAAGCCTTCTTCTGTGTAGGCTGTTATCCGGCAGACAAACGGCTAGGGTGTTTGGGTGGTTGTGCAAGCTTTGCAAATAGCGTCTGCTGCTTTTGTTAATTTCGTCGTTTATCTATGGGAACTTAAAGATTCTGTGTATGGTGGCGTTATCGTGAAATAGGTGGGCATTTGTGACGATTCGGAACTCTTTATTTTCGAATGTCTGTAAGTAGCGGACATTCAATTTGGTGGCGGTACCTCGAGGTTGGACGTCATATATCCAGATTGGTCTGATGTCATGTCTGGCCTTGTAGAGGAGCAGTTTAGAAGATGTTGGTAATTTAGACCTTCTATCCATCAAGGTGCAGTTTCTAGATGAGTCTCCGGTCTAGGGTTATACCAAGGTATCGGGTATTGTCTTCCTCTGGGATCAAGTCGTATTTAAGATAGACCGGATGGCAGTTGCCGGGTCGCAAAGAAAGTGTGGTAGTGGTAGATTTGTCACTGTTTACGACTTTATTTCACTTCTTGTGCCAAGAGTTAAACAGGTTAAGTTGGGCCTGCATAATATTAGAAGTTTCTTCTGGTGTGTCTGTTACGGTCAAGAATGCGGTCTCGTCGGCGTAAGTGGCTGCCATTAGATTGAGATATTGTAGTACGGGAAGGTCAGCCGTGTATGCATTGTATAGTAACGGACCTAGGACGCTTCCTTGCGGAACACTAGCTTAAATCGCTTTGACTTCGGAGAACGCTTCGCCACACTTGACGATGAGAATAAGAACGATTTTATGACTCTTGATGCGAAAATATAACTTTAAATCCACATAATTAAATTTTTTTGACGGTATCTTATAAAGAAATATATTCTTAGCTTATTAATGAAAAAAATATTGACAATAATTAAAAACAAAAATTCAACAAAAACCGTTGTAGTAAAGTATTCTATCCTCTTTATATTTATTGAGTAAAGGAGTTTTGCTTTTCTTGTTTTTATTAATTTGACTTATTTTATTATTTTTGAAGTCAGACGTGGAACGTCTGCTTCAGTTCGAAGTACAGTATTGAATGATATTTAAGGGGCCCATCCACAGAACATGTTGGCCGAGCACTACCACTAACGATGAACATTTCGTCGAGCACAACATGCTCGGCGAACATGCTCTACTGTGAATGTGCCGTTTTACTTAAGTCTATGTGGCGCCAAAGGCGCTGCCAGTGACGCCGGCAGCGGAGCCGTCGTTCTTATGTTACGTATTGATAAGCGACGTAATTGTCGCGAATATATATAATAGCGAAAGTCGCCACATGTATACTCTTCAACACACTACACCGTCTTTACACATTTTTGACACTGTCAAGAAACTCTACACAAAATATAATACTGTAAATCTTAACATTTAACTTAATTTTACTAACTTATGTTATTTTAATAGTTAGTATGGCCTCCCTTAACTGTTACCACTTGGTGGAGGAGTTTTTTCATTGAATTTATAGCTTTGGGAGGTCATAATCATTAGGGATATTTTTCCATTCTTGCAATATTGCATCTTTTTGTTCTTTTTTATTTTTTGGTTGCCTTTTAACAACTTTTTTTTTTTTTTTAAATAGGGTTAAGGTTAGGGCTCTGGGGTTGTGTATCAATGACTTAAATGACTTTTTAAAATAAATATTCTATGTGTGTAACATTGATGTTCTACATCAAACCATTACGAATATTTATCAGATGTGCTTTGAATGGCTTTTTCATCAATGATTTACACACATGACTTTTCTCTTTCAAGCTGCTTTGCCAATGTATTGTAAAAAATATTCGCTACTTTATGAAACTCTTCTCTGGGATTGGTTTATAATAAAATGTCCTGCGAAAAATTTTTAATAAATATCAATCCCTCATACCCATCAAAATATCGGCGCGCCGCTTCTTCGCCGATCATTGGGTAATTTTGATCTACGTCTTCCTCAATAGATGAGCCGAAATCGTTCTTCTCTGGCCGCCAACTTAGCTGAATACCGCCATCTGTATCTTCGCAGTTAGCTCCAAGAAAATGGCCAATGGATACTAATCGCTTCGATATTACATGTCTGACTTATATTGCATCTCACGTACTGACGAATTCGTGTTGTTGCCCTGCCTCGATCTAATCAAAATAAAAAAATTTTTTTATGAATCTTGATTGAATCGTGTCAGGTGGACATATTCTATATTTTCATTGTCTACTAATTGCCTACAAAGAGATGAATTATTTTTTAAGCAGCCAAGCAGCCCTTGATAGCAAAAATTCTGCCCTAATATTTTAATATTTTCAATATATCTAATATGGTGAACTAACTGTAGGTGAACATTATTATTTTTGCTTTATGGTTTTCTAAAACCTGTACATGATTTGCAATTTAGCAGATCAAAGAAATTATTCAATTTTAAAATAAGCTCCGCTGTTGCCAACGCATATTCCATTGAGGCATTGCTTAACAATTTGTTGTTCTAGCAAAACTCAACTAAACTGGACAATACCTGAGTGGCATATTTAACCGTCATATTTTCAAAGATATTTGTGCAAATATGCCGCTCAGATAATTTAGGTGCCATTCGTGCTGTCCTACTACTCTTATTTATTTCTAATAACTTTCGGCGTCAATATATTATTATTGATAAAGCTATTTCTAAAGCTTTTAAAAAGATGAACATAATCACACATAAGGTATATTTTATGTCCCTCATAATTAGTTATATTATTTA
The DNA here is from genome assembly GCA_035044505.1 of Zaprionus lineosus. Lineage (NCBI taxonomy): Eukaryota > Metazoa > Arthropoda > Insecta > Diptera > Drosophilidae > Zaprionus > Zaprionus lineosus. The sequence continues at coordinate 114,397 of JAWNNX010000378.1, forward strand.
CTAAACTGTTAAAAACGCTCCTATTTATGCCAGTTTGGTCGCAGACGATAGGGCGTGGTTTTAAACCAATACTAAGTAATTTTTGGGAGGGTATTCCATTTTTACTACAATGATACGATAATGGATAGCTCCCAGGTTCTATAAGACCTTTAATTTGTATAAATAAAAACATATTGGCTATATCACTTGTTCGTTTACCGTTGCCGTAACCTACAAATCCATCAACTAAATCTGTGGATGGATTTTATTCTGAACCTATAGCGTCGCGCGGAACTACAGTTTATGCTTAACCCTTTATATGGCATTTTTTTTTTTTTTTTTTTTTTGT
>JAWNNX010000379.1:0-304292 GCA_035044505.1 Zaprionus lineosus
TATCCTCTATTCTCTATCCTCTATCCTCTACCCTCTATCCTCTATCCTCTATCCTCTATCCTCTATACTCTATCCTCTATCCTCTATCCTCTATCCTCTATCCTCTATCCTCTATCCTCTATCCTCTATCCTCTATCCTCTATCCTCTATCCTCTATCCTCTATCCTCTATAATTTATCCTCTATCTTCTATCCTCTATCCTCTATCCTCTATCCTCTATCCTCTATCCTCTATCCTCTATCCTCTATCCTCTATCCTCTATCCTCTATCCTCTATCCTCTATCCTCTATCCTCTATCCTCTATCCTCTATCCTCTATCCTCTATCCTTTATCCTCTATCCTCTATCCTCTATCCTCTATCCTCTATCCTCTTACCTCTATCCTCTATCCTCTATCCTCTATCCTCTATCCTCTATCCTCTATCCTCTATCCTCTATCCTCTATCCTCTTTCCTCTATCTCCTATCTTCTATCCTCTATCCTCTATCCTCTATCCTCTATCCTCTATCCTCTATCCTCTATCCTCTATCTTCTATCCTCTATCCTCTATCCTCTATCCTCTATCCTCTATCCTCTATCCTCTATCCTCTATCCTCTATCCTCTATCCTCTATCCTCTATCCTTTATCCTCTATCCTCTATCCTCTATCCTCTATCCTCTATCCTCTATCCTCTATCCTCTATCCTCTATCCTCTATCCTCTATCCTCTATCCTCTATCCTCTATCCTCTATCCTCTATCCTCTATCCTCTATTCCCTATCCTCTATCCTCTATCCTCTATCCTCTATCCTCTATCCTCTATCCTCTATCCTCTATCCTCTATCCTCTATCCTCTATCCTCTATCCTCTATCCTCTATCCTCTATCCTCTATCCTCTATCCTCTATCCTCTATCCTCTATCCTCTATCCTCTATTCTCTATCCTCTATCCTCTATCCTCCATCCTCTATCCTCTATCCTCTATCCTCTATCCTCTATCCTCTATCCTCTATCCTCTATCCTCTATTCTCTATCCTCTATCCTCTATCCTCTATCCTCTATCCTCTATCCTCTATCCTCTATCCTCTATCCTCTCATCCTCTATCCTCTATCCTCTATCCTCTATCCTCTATCCTCTATCCTCTATCCTCTATCCTCTATCTCTATCCTCTATCCTCTATCCTCTATCCTCTATCTCTATCTTCTATCCACCATTTTCTATTTTCTATCCGTTCTCTTTCCACTTTCCTCTTTATCGCTTTTCTCTTTTCGTTTCTCTCTATCCTCTATCCTCTATCCTCTATCCTCTATCCTCTATCCTCTATCCTCTATCCTCTATCCTCTATCCTCTATCCTCTATCCTCTATCCTCTATCCTCTATCCTCTATCCTCTATCCTCTATCCTCTATCCTCTATCCTCTATCCTCTATCCTCTATCCTCTATCCTCTATCCTCTATCCTCTATCCTCTATCCTCTATCCTCTATCCTCTATCCTCTATCCTCTATCCTCTATCCTCTATCCTCTATCCTCTATCCTCTATCCTCTATCGTCTATCCTCTATTCTCTATCCTCTATCCTCTACCCTCTATCCTCTATCCTCTATCCTCTATCCTCTATACTCTATCCTCTATCCTCTATCCTCTATCCTCTATCCTCTATCCTCTATCCTCTATCCTCTATCCTCTATCCTCTATCCTCTATCCTCTATCCTCTATCCTCTATCCTCTATCCTCTATCCTCTATAATTTATCCTCTATCTTCTATCCTCTATCCTCTATCCTCTATCCTCTATCCTCTATCCTCTATCCTCTATCCTCTATCCTCTATCCTCTATCCTCTATCCTCTATCCTCTATCCTCTATCCTCTATCCTCTATCCTCTATCCTCTATCCTCTATCCTCTATCCTCTATCCTCTATCCTCTATCCTTTATCCTCTATCCTCTATCCTCTATCCTCTATCCTCTATCCTCTATCCTCTATCCTCTATCCTCTATCCTCTATCCTCTATCCTCATCCTCTATCCTCTATCCTCTATCCTCTATCCTCTATCCTCTATCCTCTATCCTCTATCCTCTATCCTCTATCCTCTATCCTCATCCTCTATCCTCTATCCTCTATCCTCTATCCTCTATCCTCTATCCTCTATCCTATCTCTATCCTCTATCCTCTATCCTCTATCCTCTATCCTCTATCCTCTATCCTCTATCCTCTATCCTCTATCCTCTATCCTCTATCCTCTATCCTCTATCCTCTATCCTCTATCCTCTATCCTCTATCCTCTATCCTCTATCCTCTATCCTCTATCCTCTATCCTCTATCCTCTATCCTCTATCCTCTATCCTCTATCCTCTATCCTCTATCCTCTATCCTCTATCCTCTATCCCTCTATCCTCTATCCTCTATCCTCTATCCTCTATCCTCCATCCTCTATCCTCTATCCTCTATCCTCTATCCTCTATCCTCTATCCTCTATCCTCTATCCTCTATTCTCTATCCTCTATCCTCTATCCTCCATCCTCTATCCTCTATCCTCTATCCTCTATCCTCTATCCACTATCCTCTATCCTCTATTCTCTATCCTCTATCCTCTATCCTCTATCCTCTATCCTCTATCCTCTATCCTCTATCCTCTATCCTCTATCCTCTATCCTCTATCCTCTATCCTCTATCCTCTATCCTCTATCCTCTATCCTCTATCCTCTATCCTCTATCCTCTATCCTCTATCCTCTATCCTCTATCCTCTATCCTCTATCCTCTATCCTCTATCCTCTATCCTCTATCCTCTATCCTCTATCCTCTATCCTCTATCCTCTATCCTCTATCCTCTATCCTCTATCCTCTATCCTCTATCCTCTATCCTCTATCCTCTATCCTCTATCCTCCATCCTCTATCTTCTATCCTCTATCCTCTATCCTCTATCCTCTATCCTCTATCTTCTATCCTCTATCCTCTATCCTCTATCCTCTATCCTCTATCCTCTATCCTCTATCCTCTATCCTCTATCCTCTATCCTCTATCCTCTATCCTCTATCCTCTATCCTCTATCCTCTATCCTCTATCCTCTATCCTCTATCCTCTATCCTCTATCCTCTATCCTCTATCCTCTATCCTCTATCCTCTATCCTCTATCCTCTATCCTCTATCCTCTATCCTCTATCCTCTATCCTCTATCCTCTATCCTCTATCCTCTATCCTCTATCCTCTATCCTCTATCCTCTATCCTCTATCCTCTATCCTCTATCCTCTATCCTCTATCCTCTATCCTCTATCCTCTATCCTCTATCCTCTATCCTCTATCCTCTATCCTCTATCCTCTATCCTCTATCCTCTATCCTCTATCCTCTATCCTCTATCCTCTATCCTCTATCCTCTATCCTCCAATATTTTATATATTTTCAGAATTTATTTATTACTTATTTTATTTTTTTTTTATTTATTTGAAGTTGAACATTTTAAAAGGGTTGTTTAAATTTTCAGTATTCACTTTAATAAGCTCTAAAACTTTTTGTTTATTCCTTGAAATAAAGGATGAAACAACTGACCATATTTGCGGGGCTCATCGTCGTTTGCTTGATTGGTGTTGGTTTTCACATTGTAACAAAATTGCTAAAAAGCAGCAGCATTCAAAATATACAACTTGAAGGTCCTTTAAATGAATTATATGTGACAAAGCATTAAAAAGATATGTGATATCATCTTATTAACAGTTGAAAATATTCAAGTTAACCTTTAGCCCAATCTTCTACTTACCATTTGAACTCGTTAAAAAATCAAAAAAAGATGCAAAGCTTTAAGTTATACAATTTATTGTGAAATTGAACTAAATTTATTTTCCACAATTTGGTATATTCAATCAAATTTAATTTGTTGGCCATCAAGCAATGCAAAAGTTCAAATCCGCAGGGTTGATGGTAATCAAACTGAACGGCCATTAAGCATGTACAAAGATTCGGTTACGCCTTTGGGTCGTTAGTCCTTTGCAAAACAAAGGTTGTCTTGTCTGGCCCTTCGACCGCATTGCTGGTTAATTAATCAAAACAATCGGCAACGCATTTTCATGTGTGTGCTCATTGAACAGTGCACAAATGCCAAGGAACGACCCAGTTTAATCCCCCAAGCACACAAACAATTAAACATACAACTTCTTGGCGCTTTGTCTACTTGTTCCATAGTTGCGTTTTAAATTAAAATGCACTGTTGGCTCCGTTCAAAGCGCTGGTACAAGGCCCCCGACGACCCTTTATTAGATGGTATGTGGTTGAAATTATATCTAATTGAAGAAGCTTCGAATTACTAGGTTTGTGTTATAACACAGATGAATGGCCACTAACGAAAAGTTGCCTAAAAACAGGGTTGGAGGTCATAACGTTCACAAATATTTAAAGGCGTATCAGATTTTCTTAATTTTAAGAGTGTAAAACGATTAAACAAATGATTTGTTTTTTATGTATTTACACAAAATATTGCAAAATTATGAACGTGTTGTGTGTTCTTTTAAAATGTCCTTTATCTATTTTTTAAAATTCTCACGTCTCCGATTCGAGGTAATTTTTCAATACTACGATTAGTTATTGTTGTATAATATACTTAGTTGTAAGTACATAGTAGCAAGAGAAAAAAATTGTGAAAGTGACTCACATTTAACGAGAAACAAAACCAGTTTTATAGAATGGCGTAATAAAAGAAGGCTGAGAAAAAAGTCAAGAAGATTTAAAGCTTCTTGCAAGAAGCTAATTAATAAATTTTATTAGACTTAATTATAATTATTTGTTAAAGTGAGGGTATTAAAAAGAAAGTAAAATTATCGAAAGGCCATAATACAAATAGAGAAAGGCTTTAAATACGGAAACGTAAATGGACGCATAAATTTCCATATATATATAAAGGATATTAAAACGAAAATTGCGGTGTCACTTTTAATTTAAGCTCTTGAGTGCAAATTTCAAGCACGAGTTTGACTCAAAGAATTGATTTTAGAAATAACTTGCCAGGAGGAGAGTCCTTTGGAAAGCTTACCTCAGCACCGCAGTACTTTTACATGTGTGTGTCCAAAAGCACCCAGTCGTTGTAGTGACTGCCATGGTAACAGCAATAACAGCATCGAGAACAACGGCAGCCATGCCCTCAGTCGTCCACATGCGAATTTAGAAGACGTTTTCCACCGTAACAAAAGAAGCGCCGATAACAAGTGTTTTTATGAGTTTGCGTGTGTGTGTGTGTGTGTGTATACGAATGTGTGTGTCGACCAAGGTGTGTGTGTGCATGACAGACACCACAAAATGCTTCCCCTTTGTTGTTTTGCAGTTTTATCTGGCGATATATTTGCGCATTGTCCTAGCTAAGCTTTGGATAGCAGCAGCATCCCGTGCCAGCCTCCATTCAGGTGTTTATCAAAGCAATTCAACTCTTTGATTTGCTGCCAAGTTTGATAAAAAACCAAAAGCGAAATAAAAAAATTCTATTGCCAACGCATCACTTGGTATTGCTTGACATCGTATCGCTTGACATCGCGATATCTGCCTTCCTAGCCCACCTACTGAGATCCTCGAAATTAAAGATACGCCGCGTGGCACAAACGAAATGGCAAACGCAACAAACGACCCACCCAGGGCTTTCCTCTGTTTTGCATAACAAAAGGGAAAGCATAAAAAGCATAAAATAAAATGTGTATAAAAGAGATGTAAAGCAAGAGGAAAACGCAAATCAAAAGATGAAATAAAAGTAAGAAACAAGCTGCATAAATTGTTAACATGCGGTCCATTGATGTGAACTCGTAAACGGAGGACTACGAAGGACCAAATTGCATTGAACAATTTGTCAACAACATAATAAAAACTGCACTACGGTTGGGATTGTTTCTACTTTTACCTTTACATTTTGACTGCTCAAATGCTCGACTCCTCGTTGGTTGTAGGCTGCAATCCTTCGATGCCGTCAATCATTTCACATAAATATGAAAAATTAACTGTGCGAATCTAATTGAATTTAATTTGCAACTGGATACAAATTAAGCTGAAAAAGAGTCGATAAATAATATATTGTAAATTAGAGACCTTTCGCTGTTTGCAACAATTTTTTATTCTCATGCCATAATAAATAAAAATAAATACATTTAAAACATTGAGATTAATAAAGATGCGCTTAATTTCGGTGGCTTCCTTGTGTCTATTGTTTATACTTTTCTTTTAGAAACCAGCCATCACATCTTACAAAAGTGAAAAAAGGACATATACTTCAATAAAATAAAATAATTTGAAATAGGATTGATTGATAAGATTCAAGTGATACTTTAGAAATTCCCGACGTCCATTGAGTTATTCGCTATATTTGTGATTTATGTAGTATTTCCAATTCATTCCTTATTATAAGGGATCTATTGATTATAAGTGCGGCGGAGGACGCAGTTAACAGAAGGGAAACTTCTCCCCGAAGCGATCTGAGAAGCAGGCTGGACATTGACGATGTTGCATTAAAAGGCCATTTGCTTATTGTATATAGGTTTAAACTAACCATTGCGATCTCGGAACAATGAATGACTATTTCTTGTTGGACATGGAAATGGAATAGAAAGATTACAAAGGCTCCGCAAAGATATTGACAAAGGTAAGGCGAATGCACGACTTACAGGCAAAAACCCTTTGGGATAAGCCTATAGTTTGGAAAGGAAGACGCATTACTAGAATCAAAATATCTGAGAAATAGTTTAGGAACTCTTCCCTACTTAGAGCACCGAATGACAGCCGATACTGAATAACCCTTGCATAGCCGAGAAAAGCTCCAGATTTAGATGGACCATCGTATTGGTTAAGCATTATTAAGGGACACATTCTAATAATGCGGTTCAGAAGGAGTGTTTTCCAGCTAATTTAAAGACCGCATAAATAGACCAAGAGCTTAAATAAACGACTCTAAAAAGAATAATGGATCTTGTGAGCAGCAAGTAAAGGGTAGAATTGCTACAATATACCTAGAGGTCATGTTGCACCACAGTCCTTATTTTTGAGGTCACACGGAAAACGTTAGTGAAAACTCAATTACAAAGGAAACCGCCTTCCCTCTAGGTACATGCACCACAAAAAACACACACACACATACACTGACCATGTTAGTACATAGGCAGTGCCTATCAGACACCATACCTTGGCATACAAGACGATTAATATTGGATGAATTGGATACTGGGATGTCCTGGTCCAGAGAGGGTGAAGGGATTCCGATCGGCTGCACATTACATCCGTGGAGCATATATATCAGTACGACGAGTAGCCAGGACAAAGTCTAGCAATGCCTTAGCACAGGACAACTAAAAATTTCATTTTGAATTGACAACTCCTGAATTGACAAACTATTAAAATTTAAAAAAAAAAACAGGATAATAATATAATAGTACCTGCTAGATTAACGCTGGCTCTCTCGTTCACAAGTTCTTCACCATAAAGTCGGCAGTACAAGCTTTGTTATTTTAAATACTGACTTATGTTCTGTCGTACTCTTCACATGAGCTCACTGCTTACATAGATAACCATCGGTTCATAGCGCTAAGGAGTTGAGACCCATTTAGAAAAACGTATAAAATCGTAAATACAGAAGGAGAAGGATATTGAGAAGATAAAGAAGAGAGCATGGAGCACAGGCACCCAAAGTGAAGGCACTCCAAGCAATTCCACGGCATCGAAAGTATTTATAATCAAAGTCTAGTCAAGCGTTCCGTAGAATCCGCGACAGTAATATTTTGAGAGAGGTACTCCTTCTCAGTCTACTGCATTTATGCTCCCATCTGTACGACTTTGTGCTTACTATTGTGAGCGAGCATATAAATAAGAGATCTCTTAGCAGAGAAAGAGAGAGAGAGAGAGAGAGAAAGAGAGATATAGAGAGAGATAGAGAGATAGAGAGAGCGAGAGAGAGAGAGAGAGAGAGAGAGAGAGAGAGAGAGAGAGAGGGAGAGGAGAGAGAAAGAGGGAGAGGGGGAGAGATGTTTTAATCTTGAGACCAATAACTACCTCAAAGAGTTTCCTTAAGAAAGAATTGCTCTAAATTATAGAAACTCTGAAAGACAGCCACTGTACAACATAGCCGCAATGACCAGCTAGTTTTATCAGAATTTGAAATCATATTCCATATAAAATATATAAATATAAATATATATAACCATATTAGACGAAGAGACTAAAAAAAAGAAAGGTTTTCCGGCTCTCGGGAAATTCCCATAGATTCACATATTCACATATTTCTTGTTTTTTTTTTTAGCTTAATAAATGTACTTTACTTTACATTATTTTATTGAGTGTCAAACTAAAAATTTCTCCTACATCTTCCTTCTTTCTTCCACATTTTAAAGCGAGCTTCAACGCATTTAAGTCTGCAAAATATAGAGCAACGAGATTAATCACCGGGTGTCAGTGGTATGTGAGAAATACTACCCTGCATAAAGACTTGAAACTCACTACTGTCTTCGACGAGATCAACAGGCATTCCAGTCGATATCAGGACTGACTCCTAAAACGCAAAAATCGCTTAGCACATGTCCTCTCAACAGCATGGCCACCGGGAAGGTTGAAAGGGAGAAAACCGAAGGACGCATTTAAGCCCTCAGTTCAAGATTTGGCCACCGTTTAATATGAGAATATTCGGAATTTGATAATTTGGCAAATCGCGTTTTCTTATGAAGTTCCCATTTATTTTCCCGGCATTCCACTCTTTGTGCTCGTCTGCAAATATTCAATGTGCTCAGGTGTAAACATGCAGATAGGTGGCTGCAGCTATGGACACAATCTGAGCCGCAGATGTAATTACACTTGTGTAGGTGATGCCGTAGGCGAGGCATGCTTCCTTTTGGATTAATTGCACGTGCAACAAGACGGCAATCCGGAAAATCAAACGGCGGCAGTAGCATTCGTGCTCTCCCCACAGTTGAACTTATGTCAACGCCATCGTCAGATACTGTAGAATTTCTGTTTAATTTATATTTCATTTCCACGTTTCATGCGGTGCACTGGACGACAACTGTGTCCCCAGCGGATGGTCTTCGAGGCTGTGGGCTTAGGGATCGGCTGTTCCTGTGTACAGCGCTTGTGGAAGGTTCTCCAAACTTAAGCCAAGCCGGGGCATTGGCGTAGGCGATGGTATCGTGTCTGGCACGTTTCATCAGCCAATTATTTTGATTAATATATATGTATATGTATACATATATACATATATATATATACATATATATATATATATGTATATAACGGGTGATAGCTAGACCGGTGCACAAATTTAATTTATTTCCTTTTGACGCTCTTCTCTTTTGCACCCAATAATGTTTATTTGCATCTCGCTCTCTAGCTGTCTCACTCTCTCTCTCTCTCTCATTCTCACACTCCTTCTCTCTCTTTTTCACCCTCCCTTCAAACATTGCAAAACTCATGTTATGGGTATATGTTTACCCACCTACACATATTTCTCTTTGTGTCTGCTGCGATTTGCCTTTATTGTTGCCTGCGGACGCATTGCGCTTATGCTCAAAATTAAAAGTAACTTTTAACTCTTCTACGTACAACGACATTCGCCGGAAGTCTCTTCGAAATTGTCAACATCCGACAAAAGCAAGGAGTGCCAGGAAACTGATGCTGGAGCTGAAACTGAAGCAGAAGCAGAAGTAAAAGCAGAAGCAGTACAAAAAACAACTACAAAAACATCACCAGCAGCAATAAATGTTAAGTGTTTCACACGCAGCTGTGCACATGTGTGTGCTTGCGCGTGTATGTGTGCGTGCTGGTGGAGGCGTCTTTGTATGAAGAAGGCAATCAACAACCTTGGGTTATGCATCGATTTTGATACGAAATCCAACGGTTTTCTCCCGACCAGGCGATTCTTTGTCAAGGCTAGCAATATGAGTGCTCATTTCCTGTTCCGACGCGAATTGCGATTCCATGAATTGCGCCAAAGCTAAAAGTTTTAGATGGCAGATAGTTGCGTGCACACATACACACACACACCATACACACTGAGCTATTCTAGTATACAGATATATTATATATGCAGATACTTTGAGTTACTTATTATCTTTTATATTCCCCATACACTTCTAGAGGTAAACATTTTTATGAAATGTGTGTATATACTTTAAGCTAGAGCATAAAAATGCTTAATGTTAGTCAAATTATTGCTCCCACCCATGGAAGCTGCTGGAATGCTTCCTTTGGCATAGAGGAAAAATTGGACTTTTGCTGGCGTCGGCAACGATTCCTCTCACTCCCCCCTTTATAATTTCAACCATGCGTCGTCCCTATTCAACTGGTCCGTAGTGTTTATTAAAAGCAAACGAAAATAACAATACAGACAACACGGAGCGCTCGGTAATAGCTTCGGGCCAGGACATCTTCAGTGTATTCAATTTTTATCACATTTACGCCACAAAGTATGCAACAGTCAGTTGCAGGGAAGCATGAAAGTAATCCAGACATAAGCACGAGTAAACGGGTATGCACACCCATCCAAAGTCTTAGACACACCTCGACACCAGAGCCCATACCCACACGTCCACAGAAATAATATATTGCACATATATCTGCGCATCCTTCAGTTTGTAGAAACATATGCAAAACGCGCATTTCGAATTGCCGCTTGGCGAATCACCATGAGAATAAAAAGATGCGAATGCGAATGCGAGTGCGAATGCGAATTGCGGATGGTTTTTATATAAAGCGCCAACTGAAATGCAAATTTTTCTTTGCCAACGTCGTATACCCCTTTAAATTCTCTAAAAGGGAGAAAATCATTTTGTTTGCCATCAATAGCATTTCAGACAAGCTCCTTGGGGCGTACCTCAAAGAAATGCTGAATTTTCTTTAACTTTAATTTTAAATTAAAAAACCAGATTTTTTTGCAGATGTGATGCAAAAGGAAACTTCTCTATTACAGCCTCCATTGAATTGGTAGTTAAAATCAAACTTGTTTCGTCAAAGGATCTCACATGTGTTTCTTATAGCTCACACATTTTATGTACGATTCTCATCTATTTGAAGATATATTTATTCTTCCTTCCAAGTCAAAATTGCACAGGGTATTTCTGCGCTGTTTATCGTCCTTAAATGTTTCTACTTGTTAGCACTGACGCCAACGACTTTGGTGTCTTCATCGTCATCGTCATCGTCATCAGAAGCAGAAGAAGCGGCAGAACAGGAACAGAAACGCTTCGTTTGAGTTTCGTATTTCGAATGCCAATTTTATGACTTATTATGTGCATGGCGGCCTGTAGCGGGGAAAGGCGGTGGGGCGGGTGCCAGAAAAGTGCAGGATGTGCGAGCTCAAGTAAATGGTGTGAGATACGAAATGTGGACTAGCAGTGGGTGGGGTCTGGCAGGTCTGGTGTCTACAGCTCTGGCTTTTACCTGCTCGCTGCTTGCAAATGCAAATGTGAGATAATTTTTCATTTGCATAACACATTTGCTGAGATTTTCGCAGCGCGGGCATCCAAAATGTGGATGTGCTGCAAATGTGGATTATGAGCAATTTTAAGCACTTAAAACTCCATTGAAGTTCACAGCTTCGGCTGGCTGGGATGTGAGTGATGTGTGTGGAGCAAGCGTTCTACTGCTGTCATCCAAATCAAAACACTGACAACTTATTCCCATACGCGGACGGACCATATATTCAGTGCTCCGGTGGCAGCAACCCACAGGCGATCTCAACAGCTTTAGTGCAACTTGGCGTATTAGTAATGTCTTCGGGTGGCTTCTGAAGTTCACCTCGGGCACTTCAATGCGAAACGAGAGATCCTTGGAGTGAAACTTCAGTTTTTTTTGAAGAAGCTTGTTCAATTTTTTATTGCAAATTGAATTTGCCACACCACGTCCTTGGATACTTCGTCAATAATTTTTTAAGCTTCTGAATTGCCGTACAAAGGCCAATCTTACTGACCACATACATACGGAAATACAGGGTGATCCATTTGATAAAAATATATATATGCAAAAGCTTTATCGAAGATACTTTAAATTGTTATTTAAATATCAAATAATTAAATTAAATGAAATACAATAGAATATAGCTTAAGCTATATATTTGAATATATCTTCATATTCATATAAGCAACTCCTAATTAAAAACCACTTGAATTGTTATTATTAATCAAAATACATTTTTCATTAATTTCCAAAGATTTCAATCAAAGAATTTTAATAATATTCGAATATCTTAGAAAAAAATATTTGTTTTTAAAAAGTCGCCTGAGATGAGGTTAAATAATAATCTAATTAGAAGTTAATTGTTCCATATTTAATTGAACGATAAAAAAATTTTGTTTATTTTTTCATACAATAAAATATACTTCGATAAGGTTGACAACTTTTAAAGCTCTTATTTAAATAAAGATTTCTATTGTTCAGATTTGTCATGCCATTAAAAATGCTAAATTATATTTGTTTATTAAAGTTAATTTATTAAATTACGTATACTTAATTTTTAATTTTAATTTTAATTAAATATCCATGGGTACTTACTTCATTTCCCATTGTTACTATTTGAATTGTAATTATTGAATAATTTATTAAATAATTACAGTTTTTAACATAATTTGCAAACTTTTTTATTCATTGCTATGGGAAAGATTTACTCGGGTCACCCTGTATTATGAAGTTTCACAACGACGAAAATGAGTATTTTCGTAGCTATAAAACGCAGCTGCAACTTTTTTGGACTTGGCCAAAAGTGCAACAAAGAACTTTGGAGCTATTGTAATTCTTACCATTGGTCACTTGGTCGTTGCACTTTTGGGGCGCCACTTTCTATGTGCACGTGTTTGTGTTTGTGTGTGCGTGCTCATATGTGTGCGTAAGAGTGTGAGTCTGTGTTTTTGTAGCAATGTTTGCGCGTATGTGTATGTGAATTTGCCTGTGTGTGTGTGTGTGTGTGTGTGTGTGAGTGTGTGAGTGTGACCTAGTGAACTCACAAATATGCGGCACATGCTGGCCAAATCGCCATCAGGAGCGCAGCTTTCATTGTCCTACCATGTGTCCGGCACCGTGTGCTCGATGGAGGCCATCATTTGTCAATGTCGGTCCACGCCCTGAGCACACGCAAGCACCACTGCCCATCAACGCGTCTCGTGCTGCTGTTATTATTGCCAGCACCGCTTTCCTTGCTCTTTGCTGTTGCTTCTCGCTGCTGCTGCTGCTGCTGCTGCTGCTGCTGCTGCTGCTGCTGCTACTGCCGCTGTGGCATGTTTGTGACGCGTAATTCCTTAGCGTCAGCTAGTGTGATATTGTTGTCCTCGTTGTTGTTGCTCTCGTCGTCCATGTTGTTTTTCTTATTACTGTTGTAGCCGCTTTTCATGGCACTGCATAAAATGTACACACTTGTGTGCACCGCTGCCTACCTGCCCACCTTACAATCATCAGCAGCCTCCAAGCACCTGCCACCAGCCACCTGCCACCAGCTACCAGCCACTTCCCCCTGCAAACTACCGACTTTCTTCCTTCATACAGACATTTATTGTGCGCTTTGGCCACAGATGGACGTTAGCACACACACACACACACACATGTGCACACATAAGCACATACATATTGCATACTTTCAGGGAGCTGTCGTTATTACGCAGTTCCAGGAACTGACCTTCCTCTAATTAGTCGCCTTTCAAACTAAGATGACTCTCACTTTGCTTTGGTGCCCTTTATTGATAATTCTCTTTGCTCGTTTATCATTAAAAATAAATTTAATTGGAGCTCCTACCTCTGAAAGTGTGCACACTGCATTGCCTAGTTTACATAATAAGTTTCACAGAATTATATAATCTGTTACATTGCATCAGGAGCTGAAAGGTATGGAAGTCATTGAGGTAACAGGCAACAGGCAACAGGTATGAGGAGGGAAAGTCCTGGACTCCCTTATCTGGCATATAAGTTCAAATAAATATCAAAAGGAAAATAAAAATCACATTTTTTAAGCGGCTTGAAGTATTAATTTCATATATTTCTACGAAACTACGAGAAGTACATTTTTTGTTTTTTTTTTTTTTAAACAACAATTATTTATTTGCTACGCCGGAACCAGGCGCGTAGAATAGGGAAAAGAATTTTGGATACAAAAGGGACCTTATATTTAATTAGCCTAATATTTATATACTAAAATATTTCATAAAGTCTTAACTAATCTTGCGAGTAGGGAGATCGGTGGGATGTATTCTCTTTAATCGAAACGCCAGTGAATTTGGGTGTGCCTCAATCCTCTCGGCATATCGAGTACTGAGGAGATTTAATTGTTCCTCAACACGAAGAAACCGAAGCTCAATTTCTATGGCACAGTTTGTGACGTACCAGGGGAGTCCGGATGCATGGCGAGCGGCAATCGACTGTTGATTTGAGTCTTGAACGCAGTTCCCCAGACTTGGATGAGAAGCCCAATTTACCACATTTATACAAAGTATTCAACTTCGAGTGTCCTTACCGCTGTCTCTAAATTAATGATTTAAATTTGCTCTTTTCAATTTGCTAGTTTTCGAAACTAAATTTCAAATAATTCAGATTTACTATATAAATATATATTTCAAAGCAGGAAAATTATTTAAAAACTATTTTCTCACGCAAAGCCTATCAAATTTATGGAGCCTTTATTCCTGCTGTGACTCATATTGGAGGACAAAACACAAGAAACGAAATAAGTGCAGGATTTATTTGTCATGAAAACAGAGGTATTTCTGAGACCTTAGATCTTACTCGAATTTTTGTATTCAGTTACTTGAGGCCGATAAAGGACTCTTATTCGTAAGCATTTGGTGGGTATGAGGAAGGGACGTTACCGGTAAGTACGTAAAATAAACACTTGGATTTACTTGTGCGTGAAGGTGTGCAAAGGTATGTGAAGGAATACGTATCTGAAATTGGCAGCTCCAGGATATCCAGCAATCAAATATAAAAAGCATTTAAAGCAAATTTAAAATTTTCAACCATCATCTAAGGCTCATCCTGTTAGTTGCTAAAAAATGCATTTCCTTCTGAATGACTTAAATCCCATTTTAAATATTGAATTCTCTTCCTGAGCCGTGTGTGTGAGTGTGAGTGTGAGTGTGTGTTTGTGTATACAAATATGTTGAACTTTTACAACCACCTGTCCAACAGTTTTGACCAACATTCGACGCCCGTAGCATTTTAGGAAGAGAGGGAGGCAGACAGAGCAAACTTGTTGGCCACACAGTTACGAGAACCA
Source organism: Zaprionus lineosus (assembly GCA_035044505.1). Classification (NCBI taxonomy): domain Eukaryota; kingdom Metazoa; phylum Arthropoda; class Insecta; order Diptera; family Drosophilidae; genus Zaprionus; species Zaprionus lineosus. The sequence continues at coordinate 15,175 of JAWNNX010000379.1, forward strand.
CGATGCATCCCGAATTTGTGGCCAATAGTTGCTGAAAAGGGATAAGCCGCATGGTGAAGTGGTGAGTGGAGAGTTTTATGATGGAAAGTGAGGGCCATGTGAAGGGGCAGTTGGAAGAAAATCAGATGAGTGGCCAGACAGCTTTCAGCGATGTTGGTCGATGTGGCTTTGCCTTTACATAGTTTTGAAGTACACTGAACGAAAACTCTTGTAGTTGTTGATTAGTTTTCTCGCTTCTCTTGATTCTAGTGGCATCTTCCAATGACGAGAACTGAAGTTATTAACAAAAGTTGAAAACACTAAAAATTAATTAATATATTTTAAAGTTTTAAAGTTTTGAGTTAATGTAAAATTAGTGCCTTATTTCTAGCAAATTGAATGGAAACCAACATTTAAATCTATTGAATAATAATTGAATTTTATTTCTTTATGCCTTAAATCTTTCTTTCAAAATAGAAAATTATAATAAAAATAACTTTTAAGTAACTAACGGTAAGAATTTAACAGCTATTGTACTTTTAAATAAATAAAATTGCATATGTATTGCTCATATTAATTATATATGTGTATAAAAATATATATATATATATATATATATATATATATATATAAATATATGTACCTACATAAAGGTAATGTTTGTTAGTGAGTGCAATAAAGACATGAGTTGTGTTGTTGAGTTTTTGAAGACTTTTGATTATCTCTTGTTAAATAAAGATCGCATAAATATTTATTTTTGTACCTTGGGGCCTTAAATCTAATTAAAATTATGTTATACGACTCCCAATGTAGTTACAAGTTACAGATACATTGAATGAAGTTATGGACACGATGGGTGGGGGGCAGAGTCGACACGTTAGTGTGTTAGTCTCTTGGTTTGTCATTTAAAGCAGCCACAGGGGCAAAATTCAATCACAGCTCTGGCCACAGGGTGCTTCAAAGCGTAAAATGCTAATGCTCATTAAAAATCTTGTCAAAAAGCAGCAAATTTTGGTTGCGGCAAGAGAGCACAAGCCCGTTGCAAAAATATATATAAAACGAAAAGTAAAATGCCGTTCTAATTGCACAGAAAAACCGCAGCCCTGAAAACCCAAGCCTTGTGCCGCAGGACGGGCAAATGAACTTGATGCCAGCGACAACGCCATATAAACCGCTCAATTATAAGTCCATGCAGCGGACAAGGCTTGCAAAAAGTCGTTATCCGAAATATTTGACATGTGTCTCTGTGCTACGAGTGAATTTCGGTTCGGCGAGGTGTGGCAGCTCCAACAAAACAACAAAGCACTCAGGCAGCCACTGAAGGCGCCAATGGCACGCTTGGATGAGCATTCGTATTAGAAGCAATTAACAATCTGCTGCCACTACATAAAATATATACAGATGCCATCAAGACGGAGAGCCCACTAAGTTCAAGGTTCAATGGAGTGCACAGCGCGTATGCGTGATTAAATGGAACTGCCCAAAAGTATGCAATAAAATATGTGAAGTCTTTGCGTCGCATTATTGCTCATACCCCGAAAACAGTGAACAAACTGAAACTCGTACACACTGTAAATCTCAGATCCGTTATAATTATTACGCTTGCATAGAAGACGTCGATTTAAGTACACACAGAAATTCATTGACCACGTTAAGTTGAGTCTATGAAACTTCATATATTTAAAAGTTTCAAAGAAATACTCAATTAGTATCACTTCTTCATCAGACTCAGAGCAGCTTCGTTAGAGCATTAAAGATTTGCTTTGATTGCATATAATTTGCTCATATGCATGGGAAAGGGCCACCTCACACTGCTGCAACTTGGCAGAAAATTGTGGACAACTTTTTTTTACCGCTCATGTCTTTCCTTTAACCAACTTTTACTTAGTTTAAATCCCCAAACAGGCACTCCCTCAGACCGCAGCGAAAACCACCCAGCAAGAAATCCTTCTGCTCCCATACACATACACATACGCAGACAGACACAAAGCAAATGAATTTTTAAAAGCGCACACATTTGGTGGAGGGCTTTGGCTGAGGTGGCAGCTCTGTCGCAAGTGTAGGGTGCAGTGCATGTGCATAGCTTAACATTTTTTAAGAACATTGGCTGACAATTTATGTCATGCAGGAGTTGTCAAAAGTTGGAGCCAGAGTGCAAGTTCGCCTTTAAGCTGGGACCTGGGCTCGGGAAAGATAAAGCTAACAACAAAGACTAACTACATCTGCAGCTCCTCCGAGGCAACTGGTTACTGGTTACTGCTTCCAGTGGACGACAAGGGAAGCACGGATAAATGTAGGAAGGTGACTTGTGCACTTGATCTGTTACTTTGTAGCTTATGACCGCGACTGTTGCTTTTGAGGCGGGAGTCTTAACCCAACACGAAAGTTTCGAAGGTTTCTTTAGTTATTTACTTAGTTTTCATTTGAAAACTATTTTTTAATCAAGTTGCCAGAGAATTAAATCTCCGCAGAAGCTTTAAAAGAAATTTTATATTGGATTGCACAAGGAGTATAGGGAACTGCTTCGCTAAGAAGCCTGTAGAAGCCGTAGAAAATTGCGGTACATGTCTCAAAATTGGCAGACGCGTTTCGTATAGTCTTCGCAGACTCTCAGAATTTTCCGAGCACTCGTCTTCCTACACGATAAGCCCTAAAAGCTATCCAGTGGCACTGTCATTTACGCTCTGTTTGCTTCAAGAAACAGAAATGCGAAATAAAATAAATATTGACAAGTGAGATTTGGTGATTTATGTGGCATGACTCATCGAGCGAAACGCGAACTGGACTTGGTTTATATGAATAGATGTGTGTTATATATATATATAAATATATACGTATTTACATCTATATACACGGGCTGTGGGAGTGACCGAGTGGCATGACAATTGCCAGACTTTATGGCAAACAAAAATTGAATATTTGCTCAATGGTGGTAAAACATTCTGGGCGAATGGCCCACACACCGCCAAAGGCACTTAAATAAATGGCAGGGAATGAGTGCTGCGACAGTCGGGTCACCGCCAGACCTGACCACAGCACAGCACAGCACAGCACAGCACACTATACCACACTTCCCCGCCCCCACCTATAATCCACCATGGCTCGCACCATAGCCATAGCCTCCACTCCTGCCAACGCACTACGTACAGCAGAGGCTCGAGACCAAAGGCAGTGCATTGAACCGCCCCGGAAAGCTAAAGTGAGAAGCATGTGCGCGGTGAATGCAAATCACTTGACGTACTACGGTTGCCCGGGTGGGCGTTTTTACAGCTAAATACCCCTTCATACCCGTGCTCCCCTCCCCCTGTCCCGCTGCTCGTATTTCGGTCAACATTCATTTGGCAGCTCACTGAGCACAAGAGAAGCATTCACTTGTGCATGTCAATCATTTTTTGACAGCCAACGGCACAACCAGCACACACATCCATCTCCGACTCATCGTAATCCCCTTATGCTGTCTGTCCCCTGCGCCTTTCCACCAATCCTGTTGCACTCTGCCTCTCATTTTCACTTTTTGTCGCGTCTTCATCTCCATCTCCATCTCCATCTGCATCTGCATTTGCACCGTTACTCATATGCAGCTACATCTGCGTCCGGCCGTCGAGTGACAACGAGACAACATCACACATTTGATTGACAAGCCACCGGACCCACCAGAACCACCAGAGCCACCAGAGCCACCCGAGCCACGAGAACCACCAGAACCACCAGAACCAGCAGCACCATTAGACTTGTCATGTGGTTAATTTTAATACACCTTTGCTCATATTCACATCCACCCACCGACCGCCGCATAAGCAGCCGTCACTCGTGTCTAGAATATCTAAATAACGGAGTAAAAACAGAATTTATAACCTGTGACGCTATAAATTTATAATGGCCAATTAATTATTATGCATGTTAATGTTGCAAATTAATTAAAAAGCAGTCCGCACTCAATTTAATCGGTTTCACAAAACACATTTAAAAGGCAAATAGTGAATTTTAATTGGAATAACAATTTTACCTATTGCCGTTTGTTAAAAGCCAGAAGTCCATTTTATGGATGACAACTTATAATTAATAATATTTTTTATTTAGGTTCTCCTCTTATTAATTAATTTTTATTTTTTAGTAATTTAAATGCTCGTAAACGATTCTTACAGCTTGTTAATTTATGAACAATAAATTGCAATTACACTTAATTAGGGCCACTTTGAAGGTTCAAAGACTATGCGATAGTTCTTCGTATCGAGTGTATTTCCTTCCATATTATGAACCAGGCTGAGCTCATTTACTGGCGGTACTTTCGCTCAATCAATAAATTCAAAATTATTAAAATGATCCTAAATTTATTTAATTGAACTTCGGTGGTAAGGAATACCATATATTGTATATTATAATGACTTATAAACAATTATTAATATACAATATATGCTATGAGTTAATGCCGAGGCCGAGGCCGAGGCCGGGGCCTGGGCTTTTCCGCGTGAGCCGCTCTCGGATCTGGGAGTTGTCGTTATTATCGCCATTTATGAGTCATCATTATTTATGAGGCCATTAAGGGGGGAGGTTGCCGCATTACAAGCACTGTTAACCATATATTAGGCGCGAAATGTTTGATAATATTTGATAATATTTTATTTCTATGTTTTTGCTGGTCCTGCAACTGAAATTTGCAGGCACCTCGCCCCGAGTCCTGGCAGTGATTGTTAATTAGCTGGTCACGCGAATGCAATTTGAAATTATAACAAATTGCATTTTGGCGGGGGCTGGGGGAGTGTTTATTTTCCTGTATGTATGTGCGTGTGCGTGTGTGTGTGATTGTATGGAACTAATATTTGCATATGGAAAAAAGTCATTTAAACTTGCATGAGGTTTAAATTGGAACCTCCTCCTAGCTTGAGCAGGAAAATCACTAAGGTGTGCGCAGTGTACATGTTTTCTTGTAATTAATTAACGTGCATTTATATATTATAAAGTAAGACTCCTTTTAAAAGTAAGTAGCATCAACTTTCAGGAGAACCTTGGGAGTAACCACTGCCAGACATCCTTGGTGTCCACTCGCAGGAGGAGTTGGAAAACCATTGTATGCACTTTTAGACGGCGGCTGTCAACATCTAACCCATCGAATCGAAGTACTAGTAATGTTTGAGGTCAATTTGGATTCGTTTTTTTTTTGAATAAAGGACAACTAGGACAATCGTTTGAGCCGCAACTTTATTCTATTTAAAAATTCCACTTGAATAAAATTGAAAAGAGCAAAGCTTAGGCAGGGAAAGGCTCTAATTACAGATGCCATCGACAGCCCTGCGAAAGTCTGATAAATGAGCAGAAGTCGCAAAGGGGAATGGTCAATCATTTATCTTGAGACCGAAAGAAAATTGAATGAAGGACATTAAGCAGTTTTATACTGGGAAAATGAAAACATTTTCAATTTAATTTGTATAACAAGCAATTGAAAGCAGTTTGAAAACCAGTAGCGGCGGTTATTCAATTAAAGTTTCAAATTTTACTGGAACTAGGCCAAATGGAGCTCTGGCTGGTAGGGACTGGGACTCGGACTCGCTTTCGCTTTTGGATTGAGATTCGGTTGAGGGACTCGGTAGAAACGGAAGTGGTGAACGGGTTAGTAGTGTGTGAGTGGTGTGAGGGATGCGGGGGATGCGAGGGGTGTGAGAGCATGGGGAGCCCAAAGAGTTAACACATTAAACAGCTCAACTGGATAGTCAGATTTTCGCAGTGCTTTTTAAGCACATTTCAGTGTCAGTGTTAAAGGCTCTCGGAATGCCACCCGGCAGATTCACAAAATAAAGCTGCAGAAAAGAAAACAGATTGGGGAAAGCAAAGAAAAACTGACGGAAGTTCAACCAGAAGGATTAAAAGTTTTTCTCAAAAGGAACAAACTAAGGCGTAACTCAAAGGACAGTTGCCATATTTTTACTGCTATCTTTTTTGAGATGCTATTTGAATTTGAGAATTCCTTTTCCTTTTTCTGCGTATTTTTGGTACTTTGACTTTTTGTGCTGCCAAACTATAAGATTTTTCCGAGAAGTGAAAAAATTACCTATTTTCCCGGTCAAATAATTACATTTCCTTGGAATTTAATACAGAAAATGTAATAAATTTTTAATATTCAAAATGTAAATCGCGGAAATATCTAAAAAAAAAACTGGAAATTAATTTAAGCTAAATTGCTAAAAAATTCAACAATTTATTAAGCAATCAATAAATTATTAATTCTCCTAATTTGTATAAACAATTTGTGCTTCAATCAAAATTTGAATTATCCTTGCCCAGCGGGTCCCCAGTGCCAATCTCTGATTATATTTGACAGCTTAATCAGGCTAATAAGGCCCCAGGCAGGGCAAAGCAATCAACACCTGCGGATGTATGTGCACACACACCTCGGGATTCATAAATATAATCTGTTTGTATATAATCAGTGTGCAATCACCAAATGACCGCTGAGGGGGTGCACCCTGCCTCCTTCCTTCCTCCCTTTCGCAATCGCCCACCGGTCGACGCTTTTACACTGTTAGAGTCGCAAGCTGACTAACAGCCAACTGTTAACATTAACAGCCTTTGGATAACGGTTATGAACGAAAGTAAAAGTGTCCGGTAAATCGTATGTAGCAATTGAGTATAAGAGAGAAAGAGCAGGACATTTAAGTGAGAGAGCGGGGACGCAAGCTATATGCAATTAATATTATGGACACTGCAAAAAAATCTAAGTTCTCAATATTTATTTTATATTTATTATTATTATTAATATTATTATTGTGGCCAGGTCGTAATCCAAATAAACCAAGCTACAAAAAATAAGCAAGACTCTGCTCCTAGTTTAATTTAATTTTGGGTTTTTTGATTTCCAATTTTTCCTTATTTTTCCACTTTAAACTATATATTATATTGTGAGCATAAGTAAATTATGAAATACATGGCTTTAATTCTAACTTATAAATTAGATAAAAATTGTATGGTATAACTATTAGTTTTTATTACCCTTTGTAATTTTGGATGCTCATAGAGCTTAAGGCCTACTTAGATTAGTTTTATTTCCATTTTACTCAATCAAGTATACTTATTTTAATATAGAGGTTATTTAATATTTCATTAACATATATTAAGAGCTTGCAGATATATTAAATGCTGGAACTATTAAAGTTATTACTATGATTATATGTAACCAGGTTTGCGGAACTGCAGTCGACTTGACGAGCTCGGGTTCCAGCCGATGCAGTATAAATGATTCTATCCGAGGGCCGTGCAGCTCGCTTCTCGCCCGCCCAGTTGACTGGATATATAAAGGATTTATATACTTTAAAAATAATAATAATATTAAATTTTAATTATTATATTTTTATTAGTGCAAAAATAAAACAAAAATGAGGTTTCAGGCAGAGAATTTAATCTCGAATTGTACGGAGACGTTCATCCTGTTGCATATGATATGTGCTATGAATACTTTGTTCCGGAATGATAGACTGCAGCATATAAATAATAATATTTATTTAATATTAAACATACTGTAGCTTAAGCTGGGAAAAACTGTAAGAGAATGAGAAAAGGAGTAGGAAAGTGGAAAATTACCAACACTAACATACGCTTTTCTTTTATTCAATGTATAAGGAGATAAAGCGAAATGAATACACACTAGTTAAAATACTCAAAAAATATTGAGTGATGTATCTATATAATTTTTTGCAGTGTAAGTGCAAGCGAGGCGTGCAGGCGAGCCATGCAAGCAACAATAAGGCAGACCAATAAGAAGCAAAACAGCACGTAGAGCACATCAGACTCCCGTTGGGCCGAGCAAGCACGAAGCTGCTTCGGGGCAGAAGCTCTGCATTCGTGGCCGTCCATGCACCACAACAACATTCGCCGGCAACTGCGGCGCACAGTATGCAAAACAAAGCTGAAACGTGCAGTTGGCGTTGGCAGCAGAGCAAAACTATCGTGGAGCAGCCACGAACAACGTACGCGGCCGCATCGCAGCAGCAACAGTGCGTAAATCAAACAAAACAGAAGTCTACGTCTGCGGCTACGGCTACGGCTACGGCTACGGCGACGGCAACGGCTACAACTGCGATTGTGATTGCGATTGCGATTGCGATTGCCATTGCGACGGCAGAGACAGAGGCAGAGACAGAGACAGAAACAGAGGCAGAGGCAGAGGCAGTGGCAGAGGCAGTGGCAGTGGCAGTGGCGGAATCCGTGAACGGGATGCGTTGGCAGCGCTAATGCAAATTAGCAAACGCAGTGCAAATAAACAAATATTTTTTCAGGCAGCGGCACAAATAAATTCAGACAGTGAAAAATAACAGAGAATTTCATGAAATTCGAGAAATCGCAGCGTTCGCTTGCCAAATATTTAGAGAGCCTCAAAAAGTGCGTGCCATTTGGGAAATTTGTTCGCATCCCGAGCCACCAAGCAACGCATCTATCGCATCCAACGGACTCCCTCAACCAAGACGAACGATGAGCTATGTGTCATGGCGGCAATTGGCGTCGCATAAGAATGGTAAGCATCAGATACATTTTACAATTCTATCTCTCCGAGATACTCCCGCCAAGTCAGCCAGTGTCAACCCAATTGGAAGAATACGGGGCCCTTCCTTGTAATAGAATTGCTATTTTGTTAGAGTCCTGTGCAATGGAATTTATCAGATAACTACAATTTGTACGTGAAGCAATTTATAACTATTGTAGTAGAGGGTAAAGCACTCTGCTGACCTCCTTCACAGGGGTACTTCGGCTCCGATAATAGTTGGATGCTAGAGCTGGCGGTGGTGTGGGAGGTGATGGAGACGGAGAGATGGGGGAGATGGGGGAGATGGCGTTCGTACCAAACCTTAAATATCTGCGAAACTAAACGTTTCTCTGCGGATTCGCTGTACTTTGCTTATGATCAACAGAGCTTGTAGCAACTGCATGAGTTGGTGAAAGCTTAAGGGAAAGTCTGAAGTAAAAATTTGATTCCTTTATAATATATAATAAAAGTAAAGATCCTCCCTCAAATTAATATTTATACTAAAAATTAACTAAAAGAGAGAGTATAGAAAAATCCCATCGAACGAACTTAAGAAGTTCTTTATGCAGTCCTTAACATCCAACAATTCGCATTTGTAAAGAAGTTAGCCCATTTCCCAGTCAGAAGGCCGTTGCACTTATCCTGATGGACTGGGGGGCAGACAGACAGAGTGACGCGCGTTCGGTTGTTGGTTTAATGGTTTTGTAAAGAAGTGTGGAAATGGACGTAGGATGAGAATTGAAGCAATAAAGGGGTAGGGGGGATGGAGAGGTGCGGAAGGGGATAGAAGGAACAAGGACATAGTCAAACGAAGCATTCAGCAACTGCTACGCATGTAATTTGTCAGACAGATTTCTTTCAACGTCCAGCCAGGACATCTCCTATAAGCGACTTCAGAAGCCTTTAGCAAACATCCAAGCAACCCAACAACCCAACAACCCAATAGCCCATCCATGCATACCCACGGCCACGCCCACGCCCACCATGATTGCAACCAAACTGTTTCCTTCCTGGAAAGCTGACTGGCTGTCATTCGGCTACGGTCTTTGAACCAAGACGTACAGAGTACACAGAAGACACGTCACAGGACGAGGAGTAGCACACATTTGACATTTCAGTGCAAATGAAGTGATAAAAAGCAAAAGGCAAAATCGACAGCTTCGCAGCGAGAGGTGCCTAAAGAGTTCCTAGCAACCACCAGCTAACGATGAAGGTCGCAACAAATGCTTTAACCTTCCTCCGCGCAACGTCGCCAAGTTAAGGGACACCATTGAATGCACACACAAATATAAATATATGTGTACAAAGTTCGAACAGGACATCCTTTTGTGCGAGCCAAGAAACGCTTCGATGAGTGGATGTGATGGCCGTGAATTGTAACGTTTAACGAATGATGGCCCGAATCAAGATACTTCTTCCCATTTTGACACTCCAACTTCAACTCTTGGTTAGAAGTAGTTTGCTTCAGGCTTTGACCTTTGTCGGAACGGAATGTGTAATGGATTCTGTTCAAATCAACCAATGATTACAAGCTAGCAGGTGTCCCGTCCCCAGGTGTGAGTCATCCAGGGAAAAATTCATTTGTCATTTGAAACGAAAAACAAATCTTACTATTCGTGGTAATTGGCTAATCATTGCTCTGGACTCCGCACACACATCACTCAACCCGCCACTCAGTTGAGTGCCACAAACATTTAATGAGAAACCCGAAGCTGGTGGAAACTTTCAACATTTTCCCATTTTCCCACAGCAAAAAGTTTTGCAATTAATTACGGAGAGACCTTTAAAGCGACCTATAAACAAGATTCACGTGTGCCACTTCAAGTCTTCTGTACATAGTACGTACAGTACGTACATATACCCACACACATATACACATATACACACATACACACATATACTCATGCACCTATACTCATACAATAATGTACTAATATACCCATGTACTCAGATAGAATAAAGCTCCTGCGTCGAGTATCGGCTATGAGATTAGATAAGCATGTCAAGCGGCGGCAATTAGTTTTCAGTCGTAAATGGAAATTGAAATGCAGCCAATGAAAGTGCAAATAATGGCTAAAAGGATCCAGAAGGATGGAGCGGAAAGAGTCTGCAGACTACAGACTATTTACATATGTTTGTACCTACACACACACACACATATACACACTCAGATACAACAGTATATAGATATATCCAGCTGTGAATAGCGAACTGCTGCCAGGAACCTTCATGGCTCGGCTGGCCCACTAGCTGAGGCAGCGGATGGATTAATGTGGAACCACCCGCATGATGATAGACGATGTACAAGTAATAAGAACTAATGAGAACTCGACGCCCGTCCAGCCAGCTGATTGCAAAGCTGTCAAAGAAGAACCTACGACTAGAAGAAGCAGCCGATGCCACAAAAAGCCGCAGAAAGTCACAAAAAGCCGCAAAATGCCGCAAGCTGCTATGTGCTTAAGTGTCAGCCAAAGAAGTCAAAGACATTCTCACGTGAAGTGCAGTAAGGACTCCTTCAAAGGGGCAAGTAACCAAGTCGGGCATGCCCATCAGCCAGAAGTGTTATGGATTCAATGGTTCATTGCAAGGATCGAATGTGAATGTCTGACTTGCCTGTTCTATTCTTCTTCTTCTTCGCCATTCCTCCTCCTGTTTGTACTTTGAAAGAAAAATAGTTGCTTCGAGTCTGCAGGAATTGGGCTAAGAGAAAAGTAGGGAATCTAACGAAGCATAAACAAAGCGGAAAACGATGAGCAAAAATCGAATTTTTTCTCTGGAAAATTTTGAAAAGTTTCAGACATCCTTCCAGTTTTTGAACACAATGTACATTATTCATGACAGGAAATTTAAATGAAAATCAGTTTCCGAAAAGTTACATAGATCAAATCGGACTTCAGACAATGGAAAGGCTTCAATGACTTGAAATATTATAAAAATACTTTAAAATAAACTTCCCCCTGTTAATTCCCGTTCATGTGATTTAAACAGCTTGTGTCTTTAAGCCGGCAGGAGCGTATCCTTAAGAGCATACAAAACCGAATAACTATTCATGTTATTAATTTCATGTGATTATTTGGCACTTTGAGCAAACATTTTAAAGGCCAGGAGAGTCAGAAGAGTGTTCCAGACTTGCTTTTTTTCTAAGGACTCACAGCATTAATGAGTATATAGGAGGTCTTTGAGTCCTGCCAGCTCTTTCTATGTCGCACGTTCCCTTACGTTTCTTACTTACTTGCACTTGCAGTTCCAGTCTCTCCTCACCCCACGAACTTGCCACAAGTTCTTCATCAAATTGTCGTCAGCCATTTTCCACCACCCACCGTTACACATTGCATCTGTATCCAGTTACGAAGGAACCTCCTCCATCACCTCCGTTACCCCGCCAACCGTATGATTACTTTATGCCCGTCTTCTCTCCCATAGCCATGATTAATGTTCAAATTAAACAACGCCAGGCTGACATTAATGACGACAATGGAGAAGCTGGGGAGTAGAAAAATAATAACAATAAGCAACCCAAAGTGTTAGTCATACATCCAAAACTTCTGAAAACATTTCCATAAAAACAAAGGGCTTAATGATAAAGAATTTTAAATATTCTAGGGACTTGTGAGTCCATTCATGTACAATGAATTCAAAATGTTTATATACAGATATGTATTATAATAGGGACTCACACACATGCATATTTATTGTATGACCAAAAGATATCCTTCACTGGGAATGAATCCCAAATAGGGTCAGGTCGCTCCTCTGCCTTTATAGAGACTGGCTTTCAACGATAGTCAATACATTGCATAGCGATTAACTTCTCTCTCTGATAGCAGTTAGCTGCATCGTTACACCCGGTTAGTCATTCAAAGTGAGTGCAGGGTACAGGCAGGTGAGCAAAAACCGTTAAGCGACCAAGCAGATAGCCCAAAAGCTGATCAAACAACTGTCAGTAATAAATTGTAGCAAAATTAGATTCTAGATTACCCGACGTCGTCCGACCATAGTATCTGGGATGCGATGGCGGGAGGGGAGCTGCGTCCTCGTGGGTGAGTCATACAATAAATTAGGTTCCGCTTCCGAATCAATTTCGCATTTCAATTAGTCGTCCAATGACGAAATATATGATTTCCATGTAATGAAGGTAACAAGCACGTCAGGCTTGTCACAGCCCCAAGACCCCACCCCCACAATCAACCCGTTTCTGCATCGTTGCCTGGGACAGGGCATCAAATGGGGACACATTTTGATATTGGGCTGATATGATAAAGTTATGGTAGCCCATTTTGTGCCGTCATGAAAAAATATCAATTAATTAACGGCATGATTTAGTGTTAATTGAGCGTCAATACATCATTGATGCACACACACACACACACACACACACACACACACACACACACACATATATTCGGATGTTTATATATATGTGTGTAATTGTGTGCGGTGTGTGCGTGTGTGCGGTGTGTGCGTATGTGCGTGTACGTCCCTGGGATGATGCAGAGAGGCGCGAGAGTCCCCGCGGGAATCGCCTGGTTTGGTTTAACAAACAAAACCCTCCGTGTGCCGACTTTTCCCTTCCCCCTCCCCCTCCCCACCACCACACATTTATTTCCGAGCCTCTGCAAAGCAATCAATTTAAATTGGCAATGTTCATCATATTTTCATTGCTTCTGCTTAAATGAACTCATAAAATTAATGGATCAACAAATTTTACTGAAGCGGTGGAAAGGGGTATATGAAGAGGAAGGGGTGGGAAGGGGGTGGGGGGTGGGGATGGGGGAATATAAGTGGGAGGAAGAGTGGCATTGATTGTTGGGGTTGGGGTTGGGACTGAGGTTGGGGCTGAGGTTGGGGTTGGGGTTGGCAATGGCTACAAGCATTTAAAATACTGCAATGTGTAAATAAAAGAAAGCAAAACAAAAGCAAAAACAAAAACAAAAATAACAACAAAACAAAGACAACAACAAACACAAATTGTAATTATAATAATAATAATAACAACAACCACATACGAAAATTGTATAAGCGCAATATGGAAATAATAATAAGAGAACATTTCGTTCAAAATCGACTACAAAATATCCTTGCACTCAACTAAGAACGAATCTAACGTCAAGGAGCAAAAATACAGAAGTGCCGCGATTGAAGCTTGCAGTTTGCATTAAGTTGGCAGTTCTGGCAAATAAAGAAATGCCAACATTTCGGAACTCCCTGCACTCCCCCTTTATGTTCGATAATTTTTTATTTTTTTTATTTAATTTGACTGCCTGTAAAGTCAGAGGTTTGGCAAGTTTTTGCTTCTAAGAATTAATTGAGGACTTTTATCCGAAAATCCAATTAAAGTTCAATTAAAATTGAGTCGCAAAGAATCCTTAGGAAGCCATGAAGCTCGTGTGCCTAACATACGAGTACGAGGCAAGGATTTCAAAGCACTTAATAACATTTAAGATCGTAGGTACCCGATGATGTGCTCAAAACATACCCTGTAATCTGTACAGCTTACACAGCTGCCTGCGCTGTGGAGGTTACCAGAGAGAAGGACCCAAATCCTTAAGTCTTACGGTAAAACGCTCTTCGTGGCTGTGCATACCCCATTGGATGACTCAGCTTTGAATTGAGTGTACAAACTTGACCGACTATCAGAAGCAAATGTATAAATATGCATCACAGATGGCTGGCTGGGGGTTGGATGCATTGCATTGCCATGGAACAACAGAAACAACGAAAGCAACAAAAACAACAAGAAGAACAAAAAAAGCAATAACAAAGGAAGAAGGAGGTAACAATACATATGCTAAAATAATTAATTGTCTATTGATTTCTAATTGCCAATTGCTTTTGCCGCCCAAACGGCAAACAAGTTTCTGGCTTGCGACTTGGCCAATTTGCTTGGCCGATACTTGATTGGTTGTCTCCATTGCGCATTTATTTTTAATAATTGTTGAGTTTGTTGTAAATATCTGAGACCTGAGACCTGAGACCTGAGACTGATGGCCTGATGAGCTGATATATTGATAGACTGATGGATTGATAGTCTGGCAAATTGACTAAACGAGCGACCAACTAACTAATTAACTGGCTGACTGACTGACTGGCTGACTGACTGGCTGACTGACTGACTGGCTGACTGGCTGACTGACTGGCTAACTGACTGTCCGATGGACTGCCCAATGAGCTGCTGATGCCATCAAAGCACGTGGCACACATCAAAAGCCAAAAGCTAAGTGCGTGAAGTGAAAAATAAAAAATGAGTAATGAAAAGCCAGGGCAAGCGACACGTGCTGGGAATATGCTGAATATGTGAGCACTGGAAGCCCATGCTGTCTATTCCCTAGGCCGATAATTACCCGGAAATGCTATTTGCACACAGGTAATGGCATTTCTGTGAGTAACCAAGCGAGAAGCAGAGTTCCATTGAAACGACTATCAAAGGAGTCCCCTTTGAGTGGCCAGAAAATGGACAGAAACCAACAGCCAACAGCCAACAGCCAACAAGCTCAGAGCTCAACGAATCTCAATTAAGAGGGGGGCAGTGGGGCACGTCCATTGAACTGAAAAAAAAGGTAAATGGATAATTTTTTGTGCCAGGTCTTGGGAGATTTACTAAGGTGAATCAAGTACCGTTTAACAGTGTAAATAAAATTCAAAATGCGAAGATATGAACGGAAACGTCTTTTGATTTCGTTCAGTGTATGCGACTTTCGGACACGCTGATTCTTAGAAAATCCTAACCAAAAGCTGCGTAGCCTCAACATGATAAGAAGTTTAAGTAAAAGGACAAGGAATATCAGGGTTCATGCGAAGGATGAGTTGTAGGACAGCTTGAACAAAAGAATAGGTTTCCAATTAGGATATAGGGTATAAAATATTTGGAATTTTAGATTAAGTAGAAAATACGAAATAACGAAAATTAATGTTTTGCGTGTAAATAAATGCACGGAAAAAGGATATGAGTCCGAATTTCAAAGAATAATAATGGATAGAATGTAGGAAAAAGAGGAAAATCAAAATCAAAAATGTCGAAGTCGAAGTCGAAGTCGAGGTTAGAGAATGTGAAATTTGTATTTTGAAGAAAACATATAAATTTATGGATTTAAAAATACCTTGCGATTAGTTGCAATTCATTAAAAAATACTTTAAAATTATAATTTAAATCAATATAATTTTTTTAAAGTACGGAAAGGCTTAGAAACACCTTAAGAATATGCCTAAAGCCTGCGGGGTGTAGAGCTGTCAAAGAAGCAAGCCCAGAAACCTCATATTCAACTCAGATAAAACTTAATAAACAGTTTCTCATCCCAATTTCAATCCTGCTGCAAGGATATATGGTTGTCAAAGAAACGCTAGCTTGAACAACATCAGAGATATATTCGGATGCTCTCCTAGAAACGCCCATTGAGTGTAACTTGCCACACAAAAGAGTGTCCTTTGAGAAGCCTTAGCAATGAAACAACAACGACACACAAATAAAATGTTGCAGAGAAAATTCGCGGTTTGTCACTGGAAGAGGAGTGACGTCCTTTGGCTGCGTACTTTTGATGTGGTCAAAATTGATCTGGAACGCCCACGTTGCATTTGTGGGCGTCGCCAGCGAAATCAGCGTAGCATATGGAACAAATGTCCTTTGTTCAATTATAGAGCATACTATCCGAAATTATGCTAAAATTTTCAAATGGAATTATCGGAGCGTGCGGTTCTACTAATGAGCCCCGTTCGAGGGCTCAACGATTGTCATAACCAAGCCACTGGATAGGTGGGTGGTGGGGACTATTAGGCAAAGGTTGTGTCAATATATTGGTGCTAATTTATGTAAATTGTGTCATATGGGGCCAGAGCAGTGTACACACACTGCCATACACGCACACACTCTCAGCAGGCAGTCCATAAATTACACTGCAGGACTACAACCGCTAAGCCCCAAATGCAGCCACGGAATTCGAACTCTGACTTTGCTCCTCATCTTGTTGTTGTTTATGTCATTGTTGTTGTGGTTGTTGCTGCTGCTGTTGCTGCTGTTGCTGTTGCTTTGTTATTTTGTTGTCTCTGCTATTGATATCCATAGTATTTAGTTATTGACTCTAATTAGCTTAAAATGTCCAACGGATCGAATCACAGCAACACAATGTCTCGTCTATATTGAAACTTGTTTTGGCCTACAACTGAAACTCATCAGTAAACTAAAACAGTTTAAGTTTACTTGACTAATAAGTCCTTGATTGCAAATTAGTCCTTGTCTTAAATGGAATTATGTTGTAATGACAAGTGTTTACGATGTATTAAAGGGTGTTTAACAAAGGAAACTAACACAGTCACAGATTGGGAGTTACTAAGAGCAGCTCTAGGCTATTTTTATATCTAGGATATCTTAGTCTGTATCCTGGTAAAGTGAACTGCCAACGACATATTCTCATCTTCATATTATTTATTTCATTTTATTTCATCTCAATTATTGTCTTCCGGTTAGTCGATAGTAGACTTATTCATAGACTTAGACACATTGATTAAGCACAAATAAACTAAGTAATAAATCGAACTGTAAAAATTTAAATTCTAATTTTATTTAGAATTGAATTAAAGTAGAATTGAGGGGAAAAGGATTCTAATTATTTCAACAAGACGTTGTTTGTATTTCCAATAAAATCAATGAACTTAGCACAAAAGTCCTTAACGCAAAATAAAAAGAATCTCCCAAGCGAACACAGACTTAATTATGTTTTAATCAAAGGAGCAAATCGATAAGTGATTCATCCCTGGACTATGAAGGAACAAACAGAGCAAATTAACTGCGAGTCATTTTCGATTATAATATAATTACTAATAATAATAATAAGTGGAAATAATTGTAAATTTAGTATTGATGCGGGGATTGAAGGATTAGTTTGCCGAAGGACAACAAAAGCCTTTAATTCCACAGAGTTTTTCTACATGACCAAGAGACCAATGGCCAGATTCGGATACGGAAATATCCGAATGATTTCAAAACAAATTGAAATGGAATGGCAGAAATAAGCCTGTTAGAACAAGGACAGCAGCAGAACAAAAGCTCTATAAGGCTTTGTCCTTCAGCTGAAGTCACGACCCGCAGCAACAACAAACCACATCAAAGAACGGTCCAGGCCAGTTTCTGGTTTCATTTAAATGCGCAACGAAAGGTACAGCTATGTCTGTGTGTGTGTGTGTGTGTGTGTGTGTGTGTGCGAGTGTGTGCTTAGCTGTGGGTACACGTGTGGGTGTGCGTAGGTGTAAGAGTATGCGCAAATAAGTCGGCTGAAAGCCAAATGCCACTACCTGTAATAGATGACGTCGGTAATGGGATGGGATGGGAGTTTCGTGTCACATAAATAAAAGTTAGCACTTTGGCAGGGAAATGGGCACAATCGCAGGACATTCGCAGTATAAACAATAAATTGATACGCTTCAGTGCAGATTCCTTTCAATTCCTTGCAGTCGAAAATTTGTATAATTTGTTGCTTCCAATTTGTGTTTTAACAAACAAAACTTGAAGTTCTTGCCAGATAAACAGGGACAAGCGTCCTTGAAAGCTTACAGTATATATGGTCACACCTGAAGCCTGTTTCATTTTTTTTTTTTTTTGTGAATTTTCCTCTATATAGCAAATATCTAATTTATGATGATCATCTGATTTTTGTCTTCAGCTTACCTTTAATTTTTTTCAATCTTAAATCGGGTTTGGTAATAGAAACTTTTCCATAAGCATGACAACTATCATCGTCCTGACTTATCCTTCTTAACATATTCCTATCAAAATATCTAAAGTGGAATCATCCAATATCGTTCCGGGTAACCAAATACTACTTAGTAATAGAAACTAATTTAATCGAACTTCATTGACGATTCAAAGGCAGCATTGATTAATGTAATGCATGAAGGACACTCCACTCCAAAGAATCCCGCATATTGCCCGGAAAGTTCCCTTCGAGCTTAGCGCATTTTAAGCAGCTGATTTTATCCTGCTGCTTTATTTTTTGGTATTCATTCGAAAAAAGTTACTAAAAAACAAAAACTTCTTTAATGAAAAATAACCATCAGCAGGATACCTTCTTGGAGAACTCGAAAGTCACCTTGGAAACTTATGAGGGCGTCGAGTCGTCAAAACTTCAATTTAATTTCAATTTAAAACTTTCTTATTTAATTTCGTCATTCCGTGTTTTAATAAAAACCTCTCCCAAAATTATAAACTGAACTATTTTTTAGTTTTTTCCCAAACCATTTTCGAAAAGTTAAAAAAATATTATATGAAAATTGCCGGATAAATGTGAGTCGTCCTGTTGCCCGCAGACTCACAGGAATTTTTGTATTTTATAGGGGCCAACAAGAATTTATATGGAAATTCTAGTGACTTGTGTAGTTTTGTTGTTGTGGCCAAATTTGTAGCCAATAGTCCTCCGGTCCCCAGGTGAGTGGCTTCCTGTGGGAGTCCCTTAACCGAAAGTGTCCCAAAGATTAAGTGCGGTCAGCGTTTAGCAAAAAGATGAGAGGCCAGAAACAGAGGTGAAACAAGAGGTAAAGTGGCGAAGTGGTGAAGTGGTGAAGTGGTAAAGTGGTGAGGGGGTAGTCGGCAGGAGAGGAAGTGGGGAGAAGATTGGGTAAAGAGTTGGCTTTTGTTTATGTTGCACTTTACACTTTGCCGCATACTTCATAAACACAACAACTGCCTGATTCCCCCAAGAGCTCCAAGTGCACTTGACATAAGGCCCGAAATGTTGACTGGATGTAGTTGATGTACGAGTGTGTGTACATGTGCGTGAAATGTGGTGTGTACAATCGCATATGTGTGTGTGTGGGTGCGAATGCGTGTGCGTGTCGTTTATGTGTGCCTGTGTATGTGCTTGGATGAGAGTCGGGCTTACATGGAAATTTGTTAGTTACTATTTACATGTTCTCACTGTGCTCACTATGCAGTGTGTGCTTATTGTGTGTGTGTGTGTGTGTGTGTGTGTGTGTGTGTGTAAGTATGTATACTTATGGCTGTGTGCTTTGTGTTCGGTGTACTGTGCACATGTTGTTTATCCAAAAATTATGCGCGGCGCAGGCCTCCGTCTGCTGCTTTTCCCAGAACTCGACCGAATCAACAAAAAACCAAAAGCAGCTAAACATTTGCCAAGCCGCTGCTTGACGCTTCTTGGACATATTTGCCTGCGCCTTGTGGTATGCAATACATTGTGCCACACGCTACTTGGCCGCTCCATCGACTCCTGCGACAGCTTCGAGCTGAACTGTTGAACTTACGGCGCTACACGCATGCGTGCAACAACTTGCCAACTTCGATAATTGTGGCAGGAAAAATGCCAAATCGTGGGCAGATAGCCAATTAAAGGGAGCTATTTGAAGGTGGGGCAGGTAGCCAATTGAAAGAAAGTTTTTATTAATTAAGCGAACAGCTTGTTTTGACCCATAAATCAGATCAATCACGTGGCTTGGGGTTGCTCCAATGTTGATTGATTGGCTTGTTAAACTGAATTTAATTGCCTGTAGCATTTGGCTCTGAGCGCGCAACTGGCTCATTGACGGACTCAGTAGCTCAGTTAAAGCTTACAGCCATTGCTGAAACTGTGGCCACAACTTCCAATGTCGCTGCAGTTGCCATTGCTGGCGAAAACCCGAACTTGCCACATTAATTTGGCTGCGTTCTGTCGACGGGTATCATTGCACTCCTTTGGCTCATACGATAGTTTTCAGCTGCTTTTACGGCTCTTCAGCTTTGTGGCACATCCCTGAAGCTAAACTGCTGCTTTATTGCCTTTTGTCACATCATCATCATCAGAAGCAGCAGCAGCAGCAGCAGTAGAAGTTGCAATGGTGGTGGCAGCAAAGGCTACGGTAGCCATGTCCAGCCACAAGCTGCATCCTCCCCAGGGGCAGGGGCAGGGGCAGGACGGAGATCGAGATGAGGCACTCATAAGCTGCATAAATTTTTAATAAGCGTTGCACACAAAATGCGACCAGGGGACGAATCTGACGACAACGACGTTGACAGCTGTGGGCAGACAGTGCGATGCACTGGCGACGGCGACGACGACGGCGATGGAAACGGGAACGACGACAAAAACTGGCGGGTCAGTGGAGAGCTGAGGGAAATTCTACTGCAGTTGATGTTGGACCCTTCTGCCCCCGTCGCCGACCCTAGCCAATCAATCGCTGGCAGTTTCAGTTGCCTGACCAATGCAGCACCCCAAAAAGGGCCACTTAAAGTTGCAACTCGTCAGCTGAAATCAAAAAGTGCAGCAAACGCTGCTGCCCGTCAAATGGCAACGTTAACTCGACCGCTTAGAATATAAGCTGTTTCATCCACCAGCCACCAGGCACCAACTTCAATCCCCAGCTACGACTCTCTTTAGCCGTAATATCTTCCCCCAATCCTCAGGCTAGCCAAGTGCTGCTGCAATTTGTGCCTGAATGTTGGTTATGCCACAGATAACAACAACAATTACGTCAACAGCTCCCACTCAAGGAAACGTTGACTGCACTCGGTCATTTGATAGTAAAATAAAGGCGAATGCATTCAACAGTTGCCAAAGGCCGCAGAAGGGTCAGTCGACCTGCAGGTGCTGAGCCAAAGCTCCTTAAAGACCTTTCGCCAACAATAAGCCCAATGACAACGGGAGACAATGTGCAAAAGGGGGAAGCAAATGGAGAAAGAGCAGGCAAAGCATGGAAGAACAACTTATGAATGACAAGCACAAAGAGGACATAAATATGACTCCAAGCAACAAATAACAAAAAGTTAGACTCAAACCAAGGTCCATCTTTGATGCTGCGAAAGGACAGAGTATGAAAATAGGCTAATAGAAGGAAGAAATGCTCAATTCGTTCCACTGTTCATATCAATAATGGTCAAAACCTGTCAAACGACATAAATAAATAATACAAGAAACTAAAACGTTCTAAAAATATTCAAATAATATTCTATAATAATAATAAAATAAATAAGCACGAATAAAATCTAATAATTAACCCACAATAATAAAGTTAATTAATAACTTAAATACAATTAAATATATATAAAATTACCATCATTTTAATGAAATTAAAATTTCTCTTTAATCCAAAAATTCTACATTATATATGGGGTGTAGACTTAAACTTACTAAGTATCTTATATCTAGTATCTATTTAAATGCTGCGCACTCGGAACTCTTTAAGCAGCTTTGATTTATTTCATCTTGATTCTCAACCCAAAACTAAATATATATAAATATAAAAATAAAATAATTAAGTTAACTTTACTTTTACTCTGTCAAAAAAAAAATGTATAAAGTATAATATAAATAACTATAAATAAATAAATAAATAAATAATGAATAAATAAAATATAAATAATATAGATATAAATAAAGTTATTTAAGCTTCAAGCAACTAGAGGTAAATATTCGAAAGGACCCCTTGAAATGCTATAGCCTTGCTGTCCATACGTGAGCTCAGACCAGACTTGATCAACAAAAAATAAATAACTCCTAAATAACTTCCACTCTGTACCTAGAAGAGTGCGAAGTACAATTGGTAATATATATTCATATATATATATATATATCAAATCTGTTGGTATCTCTAACCACAGATTGATTTTCAAATAAATTAAGAAACAAGCTTAAAATATAATCCTTAATCGGATTTGCCTCAAATATTCCGTCAACTGTAAAGCTTACCCACTTGGACACTCTTCTGGGAGGTGGTATTTTTGATTGGTATTTTGGGTATCCAAAATATATCTAAATCTGCACAGACTCAGTCATCGGCAACGGTCCTATTGTTTAACGTGTTCATTTCATAGACAACGCGACAACGTGTCCTTAATTGATTGCACAACAAAATTCCACACACGCAGAGCCCATGGCTCGCTTGTCCGTGCTCCTCTTGCCTTTCATCATGCCGCTCTGCGTCTCATTCCCGGCACAGCTGTCCATATGTCAAGCCCGTCACTCCATCGAACTCGTGTCCCGCTGATTGCAGCTATCGACGATTGAGGGCGATTTATTGCCCCGAGTTCGCAGCCCGCATCCCTGAGAGCGAAATTTAAAACTCTTTTGACAAACCGGAATAATATGAAAGCTCCCAACGGTCCACGATTAAAGTCCAAGATTTTAAAAGGATGAATGTTCTTACTTTAATATACATATATATATAATATATATATAATTTGATATTTATATAAATTGTAATTTTTTATAATTCTACACAAATGGTTAATTCATGTATCGAGAAGCAATTCCTTTTATTGAAGTGTTTTCCTATGTTATCTAACAGAGATTGAAAAGTATATAGATTTATTGTTAAATGAACCACAAATGTTATCCTCATAACGGTAAATACGGGATGCATTTATGAACTTATCGAAACTATAGACAATTAATCACATATTTGGATACCTAAATAACTGGACGAAATTATACATACATGCAGAGTTGCTTAAAGGACACTAACTATGTTAAGATATGGAAATTTTAAAGTTAATGTTAATTTAATATAAATAAACTTTTAGAGTGTTAAAAATGTCACATGACCCGATGATCTTTTACCTGAAATCCAGTTGAGCTCTTCAAAGGAAGAAGGAAACTCTTTGGATGTGTTTCTACTTCCTTTATCCATAAAGTAAATAATACACTAACTAAGCTAATATAATACTCATACTTAACCCGATTAACTTTAATATAATAGAAGTTGATAATGTCTTGGAATTCGATAACAAACTATCGGTATATCGAACGTATTTATATATGGCAACTTAATCGAATGCGAAATGCCAAGTGCCATGCACTGCACTTTCATCCAGTTTGAAGAGCTCCGCCCGAGCTCATCTCCGGGTTGATCTCATCAACCGGGGACCATGTCAAGTTTGATTTTGAAATGTACACTTGGTTTGAGGAACTGAAGTGCTCGATTGTTGTGTAATGTTCTCACATATTTGCCAAACAATCGGAATTGCCTGACCTAAAAGCAATTTAAACGAGACTCGGGCATCGACTTACAGCCCACCGTCCGACGACTGAGAGGAGGTTCCAGCGTGGATGCTGTGATGTTTGCGTAAGGTAAAATATTTATACTGGAAATTAATTTGTAAGACAAACATCCTGCAGGACCAATATGTTTAGTCTAAGGCGATTTGCAAGGCTAATTGAACGAACGGCGTATCGAAAAGAACACTGAAGGCCACTTTGGCCACAGAACTAAGCGGCTTATCCATCGATACCTTCCCCTGCCAAAGGATCAGTTGCCCGGCTGGGCATTAAAGTAGCTACTGGCATTGTTGGGCTCCGGGCACATGAAGGATAAAAAGATGCGCAAAGCTTGTTTGTTTTAACGCTTGTCCTGCAAAGCCTGATACTGACATACGAGTATATTTATGTACATACATATACATGTAATGTGTGCAGGTGCATTTGTGTGTATGTGTGTGTGTGTGGGAGTGTGTGGGAGTGTGTGCATGAAATATTTTCCACATTGACAGAGCCAGCAAAAATAATTCCAATTGCAATTTGCATAATTTGAACAGGTTGTTTTTATGCAAAACCAACTTCATATAAGTTGGTTACATTCTGTATTTATTTATGGGATACAAAGTGTGAAGGCGATGCAAGGTTACATTTGATGATCTCGTTTGTTATCCTTGTTAAATAATGCCCAGCTGCACACTTCATTAAATCAAATTCCTTATTGGTTTTCAACTTTTATGTACATGTATCTCCTTCAAGCGCAAATCATCCAAGCTCCTTGCCTGTCAGCCTGTCAAAATTTAATGTCCGAGAAATCATAGTACATGAAAAGTTTTCCCTCAAAGTTATCCGAGCTGTAAAATCTGCTGGGAAAAGCACTCAAAACAAAATGCAATTTCCAATTAGACAAATGTGAAAGTTTTCTTTGAAATCCATAAAAGCCTCATAGCTTTATAGCCAGGATATTGAGTCCAGTTTCCAAATGTAAAATTAGTTTCGATTGCTATCCCAAAATGCCAAATATTAAATATTAAAATTTACAATTTTACTATTTTTACTATTTTTACTATTTTTGCTATATTTATTATTTTTATTATATTTATTGTTTTTATTATTGTTTAACAATAATTCAACTAAATATTAAAGGAAATAACGGAGGAGCTGCAACTGCCATAAGCTGCACTTCAAGGTGTTACTTCGTATGGCGTCGATTTGCTTATTGGGACTAAGCCTTTGGAAACACACCCAAAGCCATTAATTAATTCCACAAAATTAAATTCCTTGGCAAATTAAATAAGCGGCAAAAGTTAATTCCACTTCGTTTTGCATATTATTTTTGAATTAATTGCCCTTTGAGTGGCTTGTCTTGTTGGGGTCTTGGGAGCTCAATAGTTATAAATATGGTTTGTAGTTTGCTGATGGAAATAATTTGAGTGGGAAATCCTTGGCTGACTATCGTTAGTGGGAATCCTTAAACACTTAATTGGATTACGATGCCATGGACAACAAATCATTTGAACAAAGGTATTGACTGCATTGTAAGGCCACTCAATGTCAAACACACATTTCCGAGCTTAATGATGTTCGGAAAGTATTACAGCACTTGACATAATAATAAGCTGTATCCTTGGAATTAACAATGAATAATAGTCCTGCGCTTTATTATTTATTTATTATTTTGCAGGCAACACGGGGACGCGAGTGCTAACAAGCAGACTGCAGGGAACAACAGAGCAATAAGGACAAAGGATACAATTATAGATGG
Source organism: Zaprionus lineosus (assembly GCA_035044505.1). Classification (NCBI taxonomy): domain Eukaryota; kingdom Metazoa; phylum Arthropoda; class Insecta; order Diptera; family Drosophilidae; genus Zaprionus; species Zaprionus lineosus. Next base: position 40,376 of record JAWNNX010000379.1, read on the forward strand.
AGGCGGCGAAATCTAAATATTGGCACAAAATGTGGCTTCTGATTGTGGGACTGCACTTGGTTTGCGGCAGCCCAATGAAGTCGAAGCTGGAGCTGGAGCTGGAGCTGCAGCTGAAGCTGGACTGGGGATTGAGCAACTGTTCCTCCACCTACTGTTTCAATGACACACTGAATGGTACTCAGCTGGGCGAGTTCCTGGGAGGCAGCGGCGGCTCCATCCGTAGTACCGACACCCCAACTTATCAACATTGCATTGCGACCAGGAACTCTGTCGCGGATCTGTTCACGGTGGTGCTCTACGGACTGGTCTGCATTATTGGTCTGTTCGGGAACACATTGGTCATCTATGTGGTGCTGCGCTTCTCCAAGATGCAGACGGTGACAAACATCTATATACTTAATCTGGCCATCGCGGATGAGTGCTTTCTGATCGGCATTCCCTTCCTACTGTATACGATGCGAATATGCAGCTGGCGGTTCGGGGAGCTCATGTGCAAGGCCTACATGGTGAGCACCTCAATTACGTCCTTTACGTCGTCCATCTTTTTGCTGATCATGTCCGCGGATCGCTATATCGCCGTCTGTCATCCCATATCCTCGCCGCGCTATCGCACCCTGCATATCGCCAAGTTGGTATCAGCTCTGGCGTGGACCACGTCAGCGGTCCTGATGTTGCCGGTGATGCTATATGCCAACACCGTGGAGCAGGAGGACGGCGTGAACTATTCGTGCAACATAATGTGGCCAGATGCCTACAAGAAACACTCGGGCACCACATTTATACTTTACACGTTCTTTCTCGGCTTTGCCACGCCCCTTTGCTTTATACTCAGCTTCTACTACTTGGTAATTAGAAAGCTGCGCTCGGTAGGACCCAAGAACACAACCAAGTCCAAGGAGAAGCGTCGTGCCCATCGCAAAGTGACACGCTTGGTCCTGACCGTCATTACAGTCTACATCTGCTGCTGGCTGCCCCATTGGATGTCTCAATTGGCCCTGATCAACTCGAATCCGGCTCAGCGTGATCTCTCTCGGTTGGAGATACTCATCTTTTTACTTCTGGGTGCTCTCGTCTACTCCAACTCGGCGGTCAACCCGATACTCTACGCCTTCCTCAGCGAGAACTTCCGCAAGAGCTTCTCCAAGGCATTCACCTGCATGACCCAGCAAGACATCAATGCCCAACTGCAGGTCGAACCCAGTGTATTTACCAAGCAGGGTAGTCGCCGTCGGGGTGGCTCTAGGCGCCTGCTGGCCAGTCACCCGCAGCAACAAGTACAGCAGCCACCGCTGATGGCACTCCACGCCGGAAACAACAACTCATCAACCACCACCTCCTCAACCACAACGGCCGACAAGACGGGCTCCTCGAATGCCCCGAAGTCGTGCAGCTCCAATGGAAAGCTAATTGTGCCGAGCTCCATAGTGCAGGGCGGGGAGAACCTCATCATCTGTCTCGGGGAGCAGGAGGAGACATTCTGCAGGACAACGCGACGCGGATCCATTCTTGTGCAACAAACGGATCTCTAAAGCTGATCTTCGATCTGATCTTAAATTTTAATGCGTAACTCGTAAGTAAGTTCTGACTTTAAGTGAAGGTGAATACAAAGCTAAAGCATCCGGCATTTAAATATAGGGTACATTTTTTTTTCTCTACTTAATGTTGTAATGTTGTAATGTTGTAACGTTGTAATGTTGTATAAGAGTAAGTCACTTTTATTTTAGCAGTATTATTAGAGTATCTCATTGGAGGTCGTACAATATGCGTCGGCCACCCTCAACCCCCGTGTGCGTTCCATCGTTTCCAATGCTTCAATTGTCCGTGCGGAGTTCCCTCAAACTTAGCAGACACAACGATTCTTAGTAACTGTAAGCGAAATGGCTTCAAGGTCGTTAACCCGTCATTAATGAATTGCTCAAATTTTGGTAAGAGAGAGCGGTACCTCTCCGTGTTAGTTGTAAGTGAAATAATTATTGAAATGTATTAATTGATATGTGCTTTCAATCCTGAATCAATAAACAATGAACCGAATCCTGAAATGGATAGAACCTTTCATTGGGGTGTTCAATTCAGACAGAGCTATCTGCACATTTTCAACTAAAGTGGAGCAGAGCTGAGCTCACAAGGAGTCCTTAGGCGCTTCTGTTGGGAGCGAAGCTGTTAAGGCGACAACTCGGCAAATACAATGATAAAGGCTTAACACGCAGACACCACGCCAACAAAATGCATTAACAATGTAATCCAATCAGTGCAATAATGAAATGCTGAGTGCCAGCCACACAGCCAGCGACAGAGAGGAGTAGGTCGAGGGATCGTGGGAGGGGAGGGGAGGGCTGGACCAGGCACAGCCGCCAACGCAGACATTGGAGCTGCTACCCAAAGAGGCTCCTGCGACCAATGGCCGTTCGGCCAAAATGCAACAGATAAGGACAATGAAATTCGCTCATGGAACATCCCAACGGAACTGGTGAGTCCCCAACCTCTTTAACTGCACAAGTACAGAGAGACAAATACAGAGTCGAGCATTGGTCACGTTTTGTATTTCACAGCATTCACAGATTTGTTGCAGGTTCGCATTGCAGTGGTGCCCCATCTGATGCAACGGGATTTTTAGCTGCACACGTTTCAGATTGCGCCATAGATGTGTGTTGTGTGTTGTGTGTTGTGTGTTGTGTGTTGAGCGAGTGTACCGGGTCCTAATGGGTATCCCTTCATTTACTGCTCTTCATTGTTGGCCCGGTCTGACCGAGACGTTGGCACTTCGGACAGATGAAGAGAAAGGAGTCTGAAGTTATTTCCGTTAAATCAATTTATCAGCCGTTGAACCGCAAAGTGGATTTGGCTCAGGATCGACTCGACAGGATCCTGCGGTCAACCTATATGGCATATCACAGCTCAACGGCCAAATGCGTCAATCACAGAGAAATTTCATTTTACTAATTAACCGCACGTACAAACTACAAATTAATATTAATCAACGACTTTTGAGTTTCTGAGCTCCCGGCAGATGATGTATAAAATTTTCAAATATGTTGCAGCTTGCCACATAAGTGGCAATAAGATTGAAACATGAAATAGCTTCAAGGAAATATTGCATATGATAGCTTTCAGGATACATGCTAAAATACTTCAGGCCAAGCAAAATGCAGTGCATGTTTCCGTAAGGACATTCGCACTGTGTGCACTGAAGTTATATACCCCATTGGCTCGGGTATCTGAAGAGTCCGAGGCAATCAACTAATTAAAACGAAGCACAGCCGCAATGCAGCAGAGAGTGAGAGAAAGAGAAAGAAAGAGTGGGGGAGTGGGGGAGTGGGGGAGAATGTGTGTGTTCGGTGAGAGTATGCGGAATGTGGGTAAACAAATTATGGTTAATTTGTTCCCTGTGCCACGAAACAGTCTGTCAACCCAACGAGCCCCCAATTCGAAGAGAATGAAGAAGAAATGGCAGGTGTTGCAGGCTGCAGGACCTCGTAAATAAATCTTTTTTCAGTTTCCAGGCGACTGCCGGAACTCATATAAATATCTACATATTACATATATATAAATAAAATATGTATATTATATACACATATATACATATATAATATACATACATGGGTTTGTGTGTGCATAGAATTCCTTTCTGAAATCCAACTAAGGCGTAAATCCAGAGCTCAGAGTACAGATATCCGCTCGGGGCAGGGTGCAAAGTGCGAGCGCTTTCAGGAGTCAAAAGTAATAATGAAGCTAAAGTGCATGGAAAAAGGTAACAAGCCAACGAAAAACAAGTCAAGCAACAGGAATGAATCCTCACAAATTTGCACTCCAAAAGTTGCACACAGTTGTTGACTTGCAACGCCCCTGTAACCCGTCCCCAATGGCCCGCCCGTAGTACTGAGCAGCTCACCGTTCGGCTTTGTCGATTTAGCGACTCGTAGCTTTCCAAAGATTTTCCCATATTTAAAGTAACATTTATTTTCGGTCTCACCGCCAGGATCTGCTCCACTTTTTCCACAGGTGAAAAGATGCAGAGAGGTGATGTATGAGATGCACGAACTGCAGGAGCTGTATGAGATGTGGGAGAAGTAGAAGATGTTGAAGGAGCTGGTGAAATGGGGAAATGAAGAAATAGGAAAATGGGGAAACCGGAAAGCCGGGAAGGGGGGATGTGAAGGAGCGTGGATTGCAGACTCTGTGTTGGCACAGTGAAACACATAAATCAATTGCAGCATTGGCAAAAGGCTGAGAGCCAAGTTGCTAAAGTTGATTTAATGCCAGTGTACAGTTTATGCAGGAATAGGAAAAAAGGGGGGAAGGGGCGAAGGGGCTAAGATATAAATACCAGCACACTTATGGGATTATATAACACCGGTACAATAAAGTACGGTATGTATATTGACAGGTTGCAAAAGGTATATTTAAAGGAGAAACATTCTTCAAGACGTTGGCAGGACCTTCACGCAATTCAATGAAGCCAAAGGATGTGTGCTTAAAGCAGACTCTTTAGCCAAAGGTTTGAATTTTAAGTTGGGCTAAAAAGTGCCTTATTCTCTATGATCATCGCATTCGCGTTTACCTTTATTTTTTTAGGATGTTTAATATTTCAGCAAGGACATTTAAGGAACACAAACACGATTCATCATGCTTCCCAAATACAAACAAACTGAACTTCTAAGCGTTGTGCTCCCGGTGCCAAATTTTCAACTCTGTTTAAAAGTTTTCGAAATACCTGTTCAAGTTTTCAAAACAAGGCCCCAATTAGAGGCTCATCTTGGCTCTGAATTTCAACTGGCCACACGTTTTTGTTAATCTGGCGAAACATGAAATTTGCTTTGCCAAACTGTTGTTTCTCAGGTGCTGTCAATCTGCACCGCCAGTCGGACAGCCAGCGGCGCACACCCACGCACCCACGCACCTTCACCTACACACACGCACACACACCCACAGACGCATCAAAAGACAACAAAGCAGAACCCAACACAAACACAGCCACATTTACACGCGAACGTACAAATTGAGTGCCCCAAACAACAACAACAATAACAACAACAACCACAACAACAACCACAACAAAAATAACAACACGAATATCAGGGAAAGCTTATGCCATGCCGAGTGAGATAGAATAAAAAGTTTTCCCCATTTCATTCACGGCCACCAATTCTCCCTTCCCCTTCACCACCCCCCTTCACCATCATTTACCACGTTTCGGATCCCAGATTCAACGCAATTTTTATGAATTTTGCGCGCTTGTTGCCTTTTTGTTTTCACGTCCCTTGGCCGCTTTGCTTCTGTGCCTTTTTACCAGAATTTCCATGCCAAAAGCGTAAAAATATTTGTGTAGCGAAGTCGACGGGAAAGCAAGGAAAAGTGCAGCGAATAACAATGAGATAATTTCTTGATTGTTGTTGAGAGGAAATGCGGAAATAAATAGCAAGGGGTTAGCCAAAGCACGGCATCCGTGGTATTAGAACTTCGGCAGCAACTTTTCCGGGCCTACAACTCCGACGGACAGCCGCCCATCAATTGCCGGAAATGTTTTGTGTGCGAGCCACGTCAAGTTATGAGACCGTGTCCATTGCTTCGACAACCAACGGAATGCAAGTTTAAGTTTTGAGCTCCCTGATTGCGGCACGGACTCGGACTTTCGAGGCTCCGATGCCGGGCCTCGGGTACGGGCGAGTTTGGACTGTGGTTTCTACGGTCTCTGATTCCTTCGGTGCGGTTGCAATTACAACAACGGAGAGCAGGAACGAAAGTTGTGTAATTGATATATGTGGTTGGTAGTTGCAACTTTTTACTTTCTAATGGCGACGACGATGCCTGCCACTGGCAGCCGACATCCAAAGTTGTCCAGTCTGCAGCAGTGTATGCAGACTATGCAGTGTTGAACAGCGCCGCAAAGTCTGCGGTTACCAAAAGAGTTTTCGGTGCCAAAATTGTTGCTGCCTTTTCCAAACTGAACGAGCCCTGACACAGTTTTGACTACCGGCTAATTGGTTTTGTGGTAACTACTCAAATATCGGCATTTATTTACTCAAATTGACAATGATGATCTTCACGTAGTGAATAATGAAGAGAACACATGATTCACATTTTAATTTTATTTGATATTTTATTTTTAATTTTATCATTATTAGTTATATTATATATATTATATATATTATATATTATAATAATAAATAATAAATAATAAATAATAAATAATAAATAATAAATAATAAATAATAAATAATAAATAATAAATAATAAATAATAAATAATAAATAATAAATAATAAATAATAAATAATAAATAATAAATAATAAATAATAAATAATAAATAATAAATAATAAATAATAAATAATAAATAATAAATAATAAATAATAAATAATAAATAATAAATAATAAATAATAAATAATAAATAATAAATAATAAATAATAAATAATAAATAATAAATAATAAATAATAAATAATAAATAATAAATAATAAATAATAAATAATAAATAATAAATAATAAATAATAAATAATAAATAATAAATATTAAATAATAAATAATAAATAATAAATAATAAATAATAAATAATAAATAATAAATAATAAATAATAAATAATAAATAATAAATAATAAATAATTAATAATAAATAATAAATAATAAATAATAAATAATAAATAATAAATAATAAATAATAAATAATAAATAATAAATAATAAATAATAAATAATAAATAATAAATAATAAATAATAAATAATAAATAATAAATAATATATAATAAATAATAAATAAAAACTGCAGCTTCGATTTATTTTATTTCAATCGCTCTTTTACCCGTTAGTGTGTAGGTCGCCCTTTCCTTTAGACGTGTGAGCCCTTGTCCCTACCGTCTTTTAAGGACATTCCCTTGACATTCTTGCACGTCTAACTTACGACCACAACATTTAAATGCCATTTCAATTATGTGCTCTACGATCTTTACGATAGCTGGCACATACCTGCAATACCCAATCGCCATTCCAATTCCAATTCCATTCCCCCTCCATCCCCATCCCCATCCCCATCCCCATCCCCATCCCCATCCCCTATAATCATCTTTCTACACACCCTTCGACACTGCCCTTTGCTTGGGCTCTGTAAACGGTAGATGGCAGACTTTTGACGGCAGACGAAAGACGTTAGTCGGGAGACAACAGACGGTAGACATCGGACATGGGACATCGAACATGGAACTTCGGACGTTGGACGTCGTACGACTGCTTTACCAAAGGGGCGAATTGTCGGGGTGGAACTTCCAGTTCGTTAGGAAAGTTCACGCACAAATTAACAGAAAGCAAGTGCAACTTTCCGCCGTTATGACTGCCAAAGTACAAAGGTCCGCACATAAAACACAAAACATAATTTCAATTTTAATGAGCAGCAAGTGAAAGCCCCCTCCTTCCACACACACACACACACACACACACACACAAACTCAACACACAGTGGAAAAGCAGCGAGCAGAAATATGCAAAAATTCTTACGAACAGCCATATTCATTAATAATGGCGAACGGAAATGCAATGTCATTGCGGGTGGGCAGGAAATGCACTTATCCAACTTTTTGTTGCATACGTGCAGGCGACCTGATAATGCGAAAATGCCAGTCCCAGGGGAAGTGTCCTGTCTGCCTTGGTTAGTTAGTAGTTAGCTAACTGGGAAAGCAGCCGTCAGCGGGAGGAGTTCATTGACCTGCAATTTCCATCTCCGCATAAATGAAAATTACATTTTTTATTGTTTTTTGTGTGCATCCCTGCAAACCACTTCAAAGTCCTGAAAAACATTAAAATTTGTATCACAAACTTTTTTACTTTGGCTCCCATTTGATTTTTGTTTCGTTGTCGTTTTCGTTTTCGTTTTCGTTCGCGAAAGCTTTCTGGCTGAAGCCCTTAATTGGACGTTGAAATGTTAAATTACTTAAAAGTGCAGCGAAATTAAGTTTCAGCGAGAGATGCAATGCGACTTCGTATATACCCTGTACTCTCTCTCCTCCAGTTAGGAGGCGATCAACCAGCCAGATATACAAGGAAGATTTATTTTATGTTGGATTGGGTTTCTCTTTAATTTCTAAGTTATTAAAAACTGTAATTTTATAAACTTATTTATATTTAATTAATTGTTATTTTTACTTTATTAACTAATATTATTATTAATTATTTATTTATAATTTATTTATCTAACGAAAAATAGAACTAAGCTCGTTTTTTGCGCTCCTTAGAAAGAAGTAAATAAAATTAATTTCCAAAAAAAAAATAAATTAGGTAAAGCCTGGGATTTTTTTTATCCTTCAAGGATATCAATTATAGAATTATAGAATTTGAAATTCAAGCCACTTAACATTTTTCACAGGATATTCCACTTGCATATATGAATTTAAAAACGTATCGCAAATAGCAACTGACGTCTAAATGAAGGACGCCTGGGCAAAGTTTCTTCCGGCACAGTGGGCAGGGCATAAGGATAATTGTATATGGGCTGTTATTTTTTAAAGTTGAAGAATTATTTAATTGAAATTAAAGTCCCCAGACATTGCAGGAATATTCACCGACTTGAAGCCCGGTAAAGGATATTTTTAAAAAGGATAGGTCTCAAAGCTAAGCTAAGGTTAACTTCAAAAACTCTAAAATATTTATAACTTCTTTCTCTGGCTCATTTTTTTCCAAGGATAAAACTTATTTTAAACTGTGAACCTCAAACTTAAGTACAATTTCTGCGCGCAATTGCCACAGTTTTCCCAAATCTTCATTCCTTAAGACAAATTGTCAGTTGACTGGCAATTTCTGTTGCAGTGCGGAGATAAGTTTTGGCAGGAGTGCCGGAGGCTGGTATTTTGACGTCTAAAGGGGAGCAAACATACAAAACTTTTTATGGCGCATAAATTACAAAATGACGCACTAAACTCACAAAAATAAACGTCCGTCATTTTGACGCCACGCACCCGGGCAATTCCATATTCCAGATGCGTACCCCCCATCAGGCACCCTAAAAAATACAAATTTAATTAAGCCATTTACGTGCCTTTGTTGTACTGCGGCGTATTTTAAGCTTGGCCACGGATTTGTTCTGAACTGATTCCTAGCAGCCATTGACGCAATAATCTCACCGAGTCGAATGTGCGTGAGTGTGTGTGTGTGTCTCCTATCTTCCATCTTCCATGTCACTAATTTTAAAACTTATTACTGTGAGAATAAGCAAATGAACATTTTGTGTACCTGAATTAATTGCATGCTCGATTAAGCTGAAAAGTCAAGTGGCGAAGGTTGAAACCTATACCAAAAATCTCTACACAGACAGTTGCAAATGTCCTCGATATTTCTATCTTTTAAGTGCTTCGTGAGTGGAGCACTCACTAACAAGTGACGAGTGAAAATATCAACGAGTGCGCTTAACGACAAGCACGCTTGTCAGTTTAGTTAAAGGAAACAAATAACTAGCTTGTAAAGAGCAATATATAAATACAGGTAAATCGAAACTGAAACTGAAACCAAGGTAATCTACACCATTTACAAAATATACGATTACACAGTGAAAAAAGCAACACTAACAAAATGATGAAACGAAACACATCGAGCAAAAAATAACGAGTAACGAGTAACGAGTAAAAGTGAAATAGCGAATATACAATTTAATCTTTTGTGATGTGAACCTAAAAGTGTATTACTTTGGGCTTTTCGTTTGAATTACTGATTTTATCCAGCGATATAAATAATTTGCACTCCGAACAAGGATTTAAGTTTGAATTAAAAGGGGAAGTAGACAAGAAATACTCTTCAACTTCCTTCGAATAAATCTCAATGGGTGAGTTTTGGAACGTAAAATTGCGAATAAATTAAACGACTTATCAAATTTTAAATAAAAAATAAAAGAATACCAAAATGAATAGAAAAAAACGCTGCGTTAATGAAAATGAAACACAGCCAAAAAATAGACACCGTTCCGGCAGAGACTTACAAGGCTAAAGGATGGAAGGATTATTTTTTGCTGCTGAAAGAAATGCACTTTACTCAAAATAAAGGAGAACGTGGCGGGTGGAAGCGACAATAATGAATGAAAAGGTGCTCCTTAAGCAAAGGAATATAAGGAAAATGAGGATAAGCTGCTTAAAATAAAGTAATCAAGGAATTTTTCTGCATCTTAGGCATCAGCTAAACGAAAAGCTAAACTGATATTGAGCAACTCGGAAAATTTGAAGATTTTCCAAAGCGACCACCAAATAAAAATTATACTGAATTTCGACAAGTTCAATTTAATTCAAAAAGGAGCAACCTGTGAAAGGCTTTCAGTGTAACAAAGCAATGCAAATGACGAATGTTCCTGGAACTAAAGTACTAATAGTATTATTAGTTTAGTTACTCACATCGCGAGCGTTTCCTTAATGGGTAAAAGATTATAAATAATAAACAATCCGCATTGTCGTTCAATTCGAATCCGAATTATAAAAGTATAGGTTAGATTTCCTATAAATAATTTAGAAAACATTAAAATAAATTGAATTTTTTATATTTATTCAAATACGAGTAAAATTATTTATTTAAATAAAAAACTCCTATATAGAGAAATACATGCCATTAAAAAGAAATATTAAGTCGCTTCGTCGGACTCCCTTCGTATTTAGTATCCACAAGCAAAGAGTTTATTGCGGGAATTCTTGTACCGTTCCAAGCTGATTCAATCGATATTAGATTTTAACAATAATTTAATATTAAAAAAGAAATAAATAAAAATTAACTATATATTTAGTTAAAGAATCAGTAGCCAAATTCTCCTACCATAGGTACCAATGAGAATTTATACAACAAGCAAAGACAACAACCCCGAGTTGAATTAAAGAGTGGAATGGTGGAAATGAAGTTGAAAACAACAACTAACATAAGCTCGCCTAAGCAAAGTCAAAACAAGAAGGCAAAGCGAAGGCCAAAACGTAAACAAACAAGAGGGAATCAAATTGTATTTTTCTTTATAAGCGAGCCCCTGCCTATTTTATGTTTTTATCCGTGTTCTGATTACAGCATTTTTATTATCCTCATAGAAATTATATTGAAATTAGGGTGTAGTGTGCCATTAGGCACAAATGAAAATATCCGGAGAAATTTTCCAATAGATCAATCCCACTGGTAATTCTTTTTGCCTCTAGTGCTCACCGGATTTAGTAATAAGATGCATAGTCGGATAGGAGCATATTTTATACATACACAAGCTAACAAGTAGTAAAACAAAATTAGAAATATATTACTTAAATGACGTCAATGCTTACTTTTAACTGCAACAATGCTTTAACTCTTACCTTTTGATTTGAATTGCCCTCAAACTACTGTTTGCGAGCCAATCAAAAAGTAATTTTACATTTGCACCGAAATTTGAGAAATTGTTCAAATTCGTTATAATTTTGATAAATTTTCTCTAGAGCCAAAACTTTCCCGAAGAGTCTTGAGATATTCATTCCTTGGAGCAGACACAATTTAGGCGGACGAGCTTGAGACAAAAGATGTGCAGACAAGCGCTGACCGTGGCCCAATATTAGTAAGAAGCTGCAGCTACAAAAGTTTAAAACTTTATAATTTTGATGTTAAGTTAAACTTTCAATTCAGCTTCAATTGATCAGCCATTTTTAAACTAATATGACTGCCATTGCTATGCAAGCTTATTTAATATATTTTTTTCACCTGTTATATTTTTGAATTTTAGCTATACAATTTTCAGAACAATTCTACAAAAATCGAATTTAAGCTGGTTTTTGATCAGAGAAATGCGAAATACCAGGCAAATAAAATCGGAGGGTTGCACAGCATTGAGGAAAAGTGGTGCATACTTTTAGGGACAATTTTGTTCAAACCTAAAAAGTTCAGCATACTTTTAGACCGAAAAATAATTGAATTTTTTTTTTTCTTTATAGTAAGTAAGAAAGTAAAATACTTCATGTTAATTGTTGTTTAATAAATAAATAAATAAAAGTTTTATTTTTTAAATTTGGTTATAGGCCTAGGATTTTAATTTATTTATTTAAGAATTAAAAATATAAATCTATTTTAATAAAAAAACATAAGTGAAATGTTTAAAATTTAGTGGCCAACTTATTAATAAGTTTTATTCTTTATTTTTATTTTAACAGTAAGCAAATTATTTAATAATTGTTTTAAGTAGCCGGATAGCTTGAGCTCCACTGCGCTTAATTTAAATATGCCCAAAAATTATATTAAAGTAAATAAATAAATAAATATATAATAAATAAATAAATAAATAATATAGAAAAACAAGAAAATACGAAATAAGAAAATGAAAATCATAAAAAGCTGTAAAAACTACAATTAAGCAATGTAATATATATTATAAAATATGAAAAAAGAAATCTTAAATTTAATGTAATCAAAACTTATTTTCAAATTTATTCAATCTTTCAAATAAAGAAAAAACAAAGCATTTATAGGTAAAGCCATGAGTTCGCACCGCAGAGTTGACTCTCTTAATTTACATGACGTGTCGTAAGCCCCAATGACATCGTTCAAAGTTTCATAGTTGCCCTTCGCACTCTTATTCTTATATTCTTTTCTCATTTTCATTCTCATCCTCCTCCTTGTCGTCAGCTTTAACATTGTCTGCCATCATCGTCATCGTCATCGTCATCATCGTGGAGCAGCTGCCAAACGAGCCCGATAAGTGACTCAATCCTTGACTGACGACGAGGCCATTAACTCCATACATGTTAATTGCTGTCTGAGCTTAGTCATACTCATTAACTGCACTCCACGCGGGGTCCTTGCAAGCCGTAACTTTGCTGCAAGATTGCATCTAATTCTAACTCCTTGCCATAAAAATACTTTGGACAGATCAGATTTACTTATTGATTACTGACTGGCGCGTTCCGATCCGATTGCAATCAGACTCAGACTCCGAGCTTAACTTAATTGAAAGGTGAAATCTTATAGATATCCTCATACCTACCTAGTTGATAACTAGAAACTTAACACATCGAAGTACGCGAATCCATCATGCATGAAATAGAATAATCTCTAAGAAAGGAAAGCTGCTCCCTGTTATGTTTAAGGACTCTTACGTGTAACAGATGTTTCTTATAAAGTCGTTCGTCCGGTGCCAAAACGGGAGACCATCGAAATGTGAAAGTAAACTCATATAGAGATGCTCCTCTGCTGTTCAAAAAGTGAATCAAAAACTAAAACATGATATTATTTCTAATTTGATATTTAAGCTGAGATGCTAAAAAGGATGTTCCTTAAGTGAATTCAATTTAGAGTGTTCTTCGTATTCAACCAAACGCGTCCTTTACTTATTTAGTCAGTTTCACTTTATTTTACTTAGTTTCACTCTCAGAGAGTTTCAATGAAATTCACTTTTACAGGGTAGTTGCTTATTTGTATTCGATGAAGGACTTGGAAAGCAGCGTCCCACCTGCTTAGTCTCCTTTCAGTGCAGTTGCACTGAGAGCGGAGCGCAAATATGTTGACCTTGCAGTAAGTCGGGGAAAAAGTAAAAGTTGAATTTGCACTCCTTGCCGAGAATATCAGGACGACGCTGCGAAGTAGAAGAACGAAGAAGATAATAAGTTAAAGAGGAGAGTGATATGATGGGAGTAGGGAGTGGGAAGTGCGGAGTGGGGAGTGCGGAGTGGGGAATGACAGCTGTGTGTGGATGGCAAAAATCGGGAGCAGCTTTAAATGCCATCAAGCCAAGCCAAGCCAAGAATTTAGTTGTTAGTTTAGAAAAAGAAACCCATTCGCTAAACTTGCTGACAAATTGTGGCCCTGGCGAGTGTCAACACATAGTGAGCCCCATCGTAGGGCTCCTTGTCCTCCAACCACCTGAACGCCCTGGCCGCCCGTCGCCCAGTTGACAGTACCCCGAACCTCCCATGACGTTTACCTCAGTCTGTGCAACGTCTGTAGATTGCTTGAATTACGTATGCAAACGACTAGGATGACTAGAACGACAAGGACAACTGAAAGGAACAGGACGGACAGGACGGGCAGGACGAACGGGATAAACAGGACGTTGACGACTTTTGCCATTGAGACAGCCAAAGTTTCTTATGGCAATTTCCATGGCAGACTGCTTGTAGGTGGGCCCTGGGTGTTCCAGCGGTTGCGCTTATTTGACATTCACCAACTCCTCCTTTTGCTCCCTCTCTGTCCCTCCCGGCCCTCCGCCTCTTTCTTCTTCGCCAGCTTCTTCTCCGTCTTCACTTTAACATCATCTTCGTCCTCTAGTTGCATGAATATCAAATTTTACAAAAACTATACAAGCCAGTTTTCCTTCAGCAAGTTTTCCTTTCATTTTCCACGTAGGCTTTTGCGCTGAAAAGTAGAAAAGTGGAAAAGTGGAAAAGTGGAAAACTTGCCTTACCATTAAATTAAGGAGGCGTGACAAATGGCATTAAAATTACAAGTACAACTACATAAAAAACAAAATGAAAAAAAGGACATTGCAGTCTAATTCAGTCGACTGCAGAACACCCTACATCCTGCACTTGGAAAACATTCGCCATATCTATCAAGGACTAGTTGTGAGGGGAAAAAATAAGGACTAATTAAATAAAAGGTTGATTTCGAAACAAATCATTTCTCATATTTGATGTCTCTTTCATTCTCCTTCTGCGTGCTCCAAACATTGACACAAGCCTAGCATATCCTTCCTCCTTCCCAGGACAACATTATAACCATTCAAATTATGCAAGCCAATTTTTAAAATTTTCTGCTCTTGCAACTAAGAATCAAACTTCTACAAGCAGCTCTCTGAGGCTCCTTCAACAATTTGAATAAAATGCATTCATTTTTAAATATTTCGTCCCTTAAATTTATTGACTTTTTTAGCTTTAAAAGAAAAAGTATTTGTACACTATAAATGTGGTTAACCAATAACAATGTCATAAATACTTTTAACTATCAGGCAAACTAAAATATCTATAAAATGTTCCCAATGCAATTTGTGAGTGGGCGAAATTTAATTTGAAAACATTTCATGGGAAGAGAAAGGACACGCAAGGTAAATATATTTTTTGAGAAACTGCATATTTAAAGCAAACAAATATTTGGTGAGAGCACTCAACAATTTCTGATTTTATTTATATCCTACAGCTACTCCAAGTGCCTCAAAGGGTATGACAAATGGGAGGTCAAAGGATCTGTCGATGTACGAAGAATTTCGAGTGGGTTTGCGCGAGGCTCCAAAAGTATAAAGAATTTTTAAAATGTAAAGTGTAAATTTATCATATATATATTATATAGAATATATAGTAAATCATATCCGATATGAATATTAATAGAATGTATAAATAATTAATTATATTGTTTAAACTTAAGTGTATGGGAAAAACTTAGAATAAACCACTAAATGTTTCTTAGGGAATACAAAAAGTTATTATGATAGTTCCAGCGATAGTATATATATAATAGATATATATAATATGTAGTAATGGTATAATGTAATATATAATTATTCAAAATACAATTAATATTAATTATTATATTCGATATTCGAATAATATGCAATTATTTCCATGGAATATCAAATTTATGGCACATTTATAGGAAACATAAATTGAATATGAGAAGAGAAGTGATTTTAATAATATTTAATATATATATACAATATACATGGCATATATATTAATAATTAAATGGTAATTACGATGCTTCAAATATATATATATATATATATATATATATTTCGATATCCTTATGGGCATCACTCTAGCGGGAGAAGACTGCGAATCTGTGTGTCTGTCCTTTGGCCGCCACGAAATTTACTATTTAATTTAATTTTTTGCTGCTTTATTTTATTTTTTACTATTTCATTTAACTTTTTACTATTGTATTTCATTTTTTTGCAGAATCAAAAAAATGCTCTAAATTACAAACTTTAAAAACAAAAGTGTCCCTTTTTGTTTGTGTCCTTTTTTCGACCACTAAAAATATTCTAAAATTTTGGCCATAAAGACGTGATGTCTCATAGCCAAAACTGATAAGTCGTAAAATACACGCAGAACACATACGCATACTTGTGCATATATATTGATATCTGTTTTCAAAATATATATATATATATATACATATATACTCATACACACACACACACACACGCACACATGACTCTTTAAAGCAGTGAACTGCTTAACGAAGCAGTAAACTTTCAGCACTTCGGAAATATTATAGTTTGGGTTTTAATAACTTTGCTTTTGTGACGAACAACATAAAGCCAGGATAGTAAAAATAGAAAAGATAGCACCAAAAAAAACATGTGTTATAATTTACAGTTATGTGTATCAAATTTATAAGGGACTAACGCCTCTACCCCTACGGATGTAAGCTCTTAAATTTGTATAAAAAAACAATTGAATGGTGTTCATTGCATTTGGAAGGTCCTTCGAGAGTAAGGGAGATTATAAAAGTAATCAAGGATATGTACCCGGAAAAGGAGAGCATTTTTGACCTATCTAAAGAATATATACTGTGATCAGTATTCGTTTCTGGGCTTTCGTAATTGCCACCTCCTGCTAGTCTGTCCTTTTTTCTTTTTAACATTTCACTGACATAAATGGAAAATTGGGTTATCAAATTTCAGTTCTGATCAACAAACTAAGAAATTGTTGGCTCAAATGTAAACCGATTTTTACTGCTCATAAATATATATGTATATAGTGTAAAACAGAGCCTGAGGGCTATACATTTGAGTTAGGTAATTATTTGGGCCAAGAGTCTGCGTCTCCATAAAGTGGGGACTGATATCCTTAAAAGGATAAAGAATGACTTTTGTTGTTGTTATAAATTCACTGATTAAATTGTAAATATAATTTCAAAAGCTGTGCAAATACTTCAAAGACTACACTTCCCAATCTCCCAGTCTGCTTGACTGTGCAGAAAAGGACAACATTTAAAGTCAATAAATAGTTAAAACGCAAAAATGAAAGGTGAAAGTCACCACATGCCACATACCATACGCCACAAGCCACACGCTATACGCCAGACGCCAGACGCCATACAACATACAACATACGCCACACGCCGCATGTCACTTGCCACATACCACATTCCACATTCCACAAGGCATTGATTTGCGCTCCTGTCGATTACCAGAACTGAGCCCTGAACTCTCATCCGCATGGCTAACACATTAACCACCAAATGGCAAAAGGAAAAGAGAGCAACAACCGATTTGCTGATAAGTGCGATGACGGGGGAGGTGACGGGGAGGAGAGCTTGGATCGATGGTGGAAGCGGTGGCATCTGTTGTTTGGCCTCTCTAAGCGATTGGGATTGGGGTTTGATTGCGATGCAGCGACTCATATTCCATATTCCATTTGATCACTTGGATGCCCGTCGTTGGACACAGTCCGGAAAATGAAAATAGAGTTTTCACACTTAGTTCCTGATTTGATTCAGAGCACCGAGTCGACAGATTTAATGCCCCACAGCGTTGGGCGATCCGTTGAGCTGGGCGGACGAGCCGTGGAATAGTGAAAGGGTGGGGCAAGGTACGAGGACGAGTGACTGAGTGGATGAACGGATGAATGTGTGAGTGAGCCAATGAGTAAGTGAGTGAGTGAGTGAGTGAGTGTGTGAGTGAGTGTTGGCACATTTGTGGGCAGCAAAGGGCCTTGCATCTTTTGATAGTCAACTCTGTTCCGTTTTCTAGCATTTTCCCCTTTATTCTCATATTTATTTAGAAGATTGCTTTGCTGGGGTCAACGGGTTGGACTGTCGTCTGGGCAGCCATTTGGTCGCACGGATGACCAACAGTCTGCAGCTGGAAAAGTCAGTGTCCGCCTTTTGCTCCGCTGCATTTGGCAGCTGGCAGGCGCCTACTGACCATCCAATCCGCCAACAGTGACAGTGACTTAATTAACTTTGCCCTGTGCTCTGTGTCCAGCGTCGAGCGTCCAGCATCCAGCGTCCTGTGCTCTGTGCCCTGTGGTATTATTTATTTGCCAACCTCTTGTCAAAAATAGTTATATGTATAAATAAAAGTGAAAAATGTGCAGCGGATGAGAAAAAATGGGCGCTAATTCGGCGAAATTCTAATGCACTTGCCAAATCAGTTTGGGGTAACTTCCCCAGACGGCCACCAGTGTCTGGCATTGCTCACGTCCAGAGACGAGGAGGAGCCAAGGAGCCACAAAGCAAGCAGAGCCGAGTGTTAGGGTATTTAACTGGCGAGTAACTGACGGGCTTTAGAAATGCAAACAGACAATGCAAAATAATCAGAAAAAGAGGTAAAGAATGGAAGAAAAAAAAAAAAAGTGGGGAAGAGGAAAAGAGCACGACAAAGACAGGCAGACGGAAGGGGAGGTTCGTGCACAGAACACAGGGTGACAAGGAGAGCGTGGAAAGGGACCAAGGAAAGGGGCAAAAGGTGAAGGGGTGGGGGGGACTAAAAACAAGCACAAATAATCATTGTATATTGCAGCTTTAAGTGGCTTCTAATTGCCTTTGTTAATTTTCAAGCATATTTTATTCTGAGCTCTGCCTTTAAGAGCCGCGGGTTGCAGTCGGAGCCGCATCCGAAGCCACAGCTACTGCCACTGCCACAGCCACAGCCACAGCTACAGCCACAGCTACAGTCCCAGGCCCCAGAGGCAATGAAGCGTTAAAAAACGGAAGAGGGAACTAAATGACTGCCCTGAATCCGACTCCTTTAACCGCTGGCTGGACTCCAGATCCTGTTGGTCCATTTTCCTATTCCCTTTCTCGCAGCTCGTTTCCACCCGTGAGTCCCGCAACACCCGATGCACCCGAGGCAACCGTCCCATAAAAGTCCCAGTCAGCCAAGCATGACCAAAGCGGTGCTCCATTGTCACGTCACTTGCCACACGGTGGCCATTGTCCATTTTGTTTGCATGGAGACTCATGGAGACAAAAACAACAGCTGCCTTCTGCCAACTTCTGCTGGGGCAACTGTGGGGCTTAACACTAAAAGAGCTTAAGAACGAATGAGGAAGTCGGACACTGGCTGAACGACCACAATGGATGTTTTCTGGTCTGCGCCTGACGACTGCAAATTGCAATGCATCTCTACAAGGGGGCGGAGAAGCTTAACAGCTAACTGAGATCTCTGCTACGTGTCAAACACTCATGACTCATGGCTAACGGCTAACGGCTAACGGTTAACGGCTAACCTACCCAAATCCCATCTAAGTCCTACGCGGATTAGTGACGCGACCCTTGCAACCATCTGTTGAGTCTCTTAATTACACTTATATTGAACTTCGAGGATCACCACCCATAAATGCTGAACTTGGAAAATCCCAGGTAGGAATTTGAAGCACAGATGGTCTACCACATTTATTGACCTACCTGCCGCCATTTGCCGCCAGCTGTCGGGTGTCGCGATTTTCCAGCTACCTGGAAGTGTCTCCAAGACGTATAAAATGAGGCGCCTGCAGAGGTAAAGTTATCAGTTTCAAAGTGAACTTTGTCCTAAACACATCTCAGTTTTAACAAATTTTCATTACGCAATCAGCAAAATGTTCCAAGAAGAACCAATCTCAAGTTTCGTGTTCAGCAACGAAGGCTCAAAGCAATCCTTCCACCATCAGTGGTACGCTGACGGTGAGTTGCATGAGTGTTACAGTTGCTATAGCAGCATCGATGCCGATGAGCCGCCAAGCCAGCATTGGCTTCGTCGGGGCAAGGAGCAATTGCCGCAACTCAGCAAGCAGCAACAGGCGGTCCTGGACATCATTGAGGCGCGCCAAATAGAAACCTTCTTCTTTTGCGACGAGAGCGCCAAGGAGAAGATCGATGACTTCATGACAGAGACCTGCACCAGATCTGTCCCCGAGCTGATCCGCTGGATGTTCCACAATGGCACTCAACGTGTGGAGTTCAATGTGTCCTGCTACGTGAATGTCCTCAACCAGGTGCACATCTTCCAGAGCGGCACACTCGACGTCCAGCATCACTTTGACATAGAGGAGTGTGTCAGTGTCCTCTACGAAATGATCACCCAGCGAATTGAAAATTACCTCAGCGGCTGCCACGGAGTCAGCCTGGAGGAATGCAGCATTACCCGAATGCGTGTCCAGCTGCGCCGCATTAGAGAGGATCCCGAATTGACATCCATGCACTCTGCTCTGCCTTTGCCTCTGCAGTTGCGCCACGAATCGCCTCCCAGCCGCACTACCAGCGAGGCGGAGCTGACCAGCCTCCACGCAGCATATGTGAAGCACCAGCGTGAGTGCCACGGATACTTCCCCTCCAATATGCGGGTGAATCTGTACGGCTTGCAGCAATGCCAGACCACCAAGGAGTTGTATGTGGTGCCGTACCACATTAGCGAAACGCTGCAGCAGAAGCCCAACAAGAACTTCCTTATACTGAACGATGTCCGGGGCCAGTTTCAGCGCCTGCACGAGATGCAGACTCCCTTGGCGCCCGCACGGGCTCGCAACTTCAATTGTCGCCGCTGCCGCGCTCAGTTTAAGTGTCGCAGCCGCCTGCACATCCATCAGCAGCTACGATGCGGCCAGGACTTCAGCATCGACACTATTCATCCGGACATTGTGGAGGTCTACGAGCAGTGCCTCCCAATCTCGCGCAGTGTCTTCCAGTACGCCTGCTACGGGATCACCAGACCCAAAACGATCATGCGCAAGGGTCAGTTCGTGCCCATCGAGTGCGACTGGCGCAGCAAGTGCTCCGTCCAGGTCCAACACGGTCCCTGCGTAGTCATCAACAACTCCCAGCTCACCAGCCCCTGCAAATACAACGCGAGTCCCTGAACACTCAGCCCCATGCCTAGCAACTTATGTAAGCAATTGGATAAACTTAATAAATCTAAGAAATAATTAAATAAATTAAATTGTCCTTCATTTTATAAATAAAGAAAAGAAAACAAATTTAAACTAAATCATACAACTCCTTCTCATTATTTGAGGGAAAATCTACGCTCAATATTTTCTTGGCTATTTTCCGGCGGAAACACAAAAGAAAAAATTAGGGCCCACCTCTGGGATTCTGTTGCTAGTTTAATTAGAAACTTAAATTGAAAGTAACTCAAGTCGTGTAGGATACATTGGAGCCATCAATGGTCTTTGTTCGAAGAAAAAAAGGATGAACCGACTCGAAGGTTACCCTAGAGAAGGAGGAGAGCGGCAACGAGTGTTCAGCTCTCCTGCCGTTCAAAAATGAAGGATGAGAAGCTTACCCACAGTTAAAACCAGGATTAGCCTATCATCAACTGAGCTTATTATATAAGGTAATCTCTTCCTGCATATGTGGAATATATTTAATTCACTGTGTGCATCCTCTGAGCAGCCAAAGTAATGCAGGATAAAATAACTCTATAACGGCGACAGGACAGGCTGAAAAGATACCGCGGCGAGATGGAAAAGGATTTGCGATGAAAATGATAATCATAGAAAATTCACGACTTAACGGATCAACCGCAGAAATATACCCCATGTACCTGCTAAAAGCTAAAAGCTAAGCCAATGCTGGCCATGGGCAGCGGGCAACATCAAATGTAGAAAATTGTGTAGTTTTTTACACCTTTTTCTAGGAAAACTTTTCATTATTTGCTATAAATAGAAGGCAGCGCAGCAGACGCTGCATCGGCTGCGGGTATCCCCCAGCTGTTTGGTCCACCTACACTCGCCTACACTCGCCCGCACGCACTTACACACGCAAGTCACCCACCCACACACCACACATACTACACCCACACACTACACACTCACTCACGCACACACTCACACACACGCACACAACCCACACGTTACACGTTACCCTTGACCTTTTGTTACAACTTTATTGCCACGCTCACAGACAAAATAAAACGCAAATAGAAAAAAATACAAAAAAAATACAAAAAAAATACAAAAAAAATTAACGGAAAAGGGAAAATGAAAATGAAAAATGAAAAAAGGAATGGTAAAAACACACGTGAAAAGTTGAAAACATCAATGCGAATTTTATTTTGTTGCCACTCGAATAGTTGGTTAGTTGCAACCGTTGGCCAATCTAATTAAAGAACGTTCCCGGAAAATGTGGAAAATATGTGATCAGAATTTCCCGGTGAATGTTCAATTTGACTAGATCAAAATTGATGAATAAAAATTGCGAATATTCAAGTCACAATCAGAGATGCTTGCAGCTCAGAAAACAAACCTGTCGATAAAGCGAGTGTCCACATCCTGACCAATGTTTTCATTCGAATTCGAGCCATTGAGGCGTAAGGCGTTCCTTGGTCCTTGTCAAATAAGAGAGAAAGAGGAGAAGGAGCAAATAAGAGAGGAGGACAAGCAGTTGGATTATTAGAATGACAAATTGGAACAAAAAGTGCAACAAAGAGGAACAAAGAGCAACCAAGGCCACCCATCAGTCTCGGTCTCTCCGGGAGTCAGACTCTATTTAATCCAGAGAGTAGCCACAAAAAACGAGAAATCGCTTGTAAATCTCAAATTCATAGATGTGGAGGAGCATGGACAGCTTTCTATAGCTTCGAGTGAGGCTAAAGGAACTCTCATGGAGGGACTACAATTAAATTAAACATTTTTCACCAGCAACATTTTCCATACTAACGACTTCATAGATCTAATAAATCCCGAAACGTGTCATTTATTATCCCACAGAGTCCAGAAATTTACAGGGTATTTTGCATGAGAGTTATGTGAGTCCATAACAAGGGCGGGACGTTAGTCTACGTGGAATACAAGTAAGTTGAAGGACTGTTTTTTGGGAGGGACAGAAGGACAAGGACAAATATGAGAGGCCATCAATTTTGATTTCAGGGAGTGTCTTCAAATATATTGTATTTTCAGCTCTGAGTTCAACTATAAATAAATCGATTTTCGATTGTTTTCGTTAAAAGAGAACTACGCCGATTAAGCACAAAGGTGCCCCACGGGTTCTGTCTGGGTACCTAAGGAAGCTTTAAGGGCTTAAGGATGCCACACAATTGGGTATAAAAATAAACGATTTACAAAAGGAAAGGAAAATTTTATTAACTAATATAACTGGATGAATTATTATCGAAAACAAGAGTTTTCCTGTTCTGACATCAAAGCAATGGGTATCTTTCAGTCGAGCAACGTGAATTGTGAATCACTTATTGCCGAAATGACAGATTGTCGTACATCAAAGTCGCGCCATGTTGACAAATCGCTCAGAATTTACACTTATGTGTCCTACACTGCCCTCCCCCCTCTATGTCACTCTTCCCCCTGTCAACCTATCATCCTGTCACACGCGCTGCACTGCGAGGGGCACGGCGAGGGGCACGTCGAGGAAAGCTGCAAAAAGTGCGGACATAATTCAGCGTAATAATACATAATTCAAATATGACGCTGGACACATTAGTTCCGCCGTTTTGAACACTTTGCTAGTGTCCGTGATAAATGGAGGTCCAACAGGTTGATGGAGTCCGTCCAAGAGTCCAAGCAGATTCGTTGGTCCTGCCGAGCCGACGATTTGTAAGCAGTTCATAAATTTCGCCCAAGAAATAAATAATAATAACAATGAAGAGAATCTAAAAGAGATGCTTAGATGTATTGTGTGCTTATATACATATGCATCCATGGATGTACATATATATGCATAGGTATATATGTATGTGCACACATGTTAAATGAGCGTCTCTCTTTGGCGCCGATGATTGATAGTCGGAGCGACGAATGACAAGAGGACCTGCCACTTGGGCCATAAAACGTTTTCAGCAAAAGCTCATCAAGTAGCCATACAATAAATAAAAGAACAGTCGAAGCATTTGATGATGTTGGGAATGAGCCAGCATTGCTATGGGGTGGCATGGTATGGCATGGTATGGCAGGGTATGGCAGGGATTGGCAGGGTATGGGTACCATAAAAATGCAGCTCGCAGTCAAAGACCGAAGCTCATTCAAATTGTAGCCATGTTCACATAAAGAGCAGACAAAAGACATAAAGTAAATGAAGCGCCGCACATAATGCTCCTCGCTGGAGCAGGAAGGATGTGGAGTCTAGGATTCGGCAGTACAAAAAATTGTGTTTCTATTTCTACTTTTACTTCTACTTCTATTTCTATTTCGTTTTTGATTTCTATTGCGATTCCATTTCCATTTACCATTGTCGTAACTCAATGCTATTTAAAGCGAAACCAAGTCCAAGTCCAAATCAAAATCAATTGTTGCTCCGCACACACTTATACAAACACACATACAAATGCACACTCAACAAAGACAGTATTTCGCTCAAGACCAAAAGACCAAGCATTCAAGAAAAAAATACGAAGGACTCTCGCAATAAAGAGCTGCTGCTTTAACAGAAAGATAATCATATAAGTGTGGAGTGCACAGGGCAGACAGTCATGAAACCATAGAAGTTCATTTGAAGATGAGTGAATATATGGATGTGGATGTGGATGTGGATGTGGATGTGGACAGGAATGTGGAATATGCAAATATGACCAGACCAATCGGACGAACGACGGACAGTGGACGTGGGGCATTTTGTAGGAGTTGCGCAAACATGAGATGAAAAGCAATTCAACATTCGATTAAAGTGCGTGTGAGGGTTAAAAGGATAACAAACACACTTCCCACCTTTGACCTATGGACCAGTCTCGTTGATTACTGCGCACTGTACATCATCCACCACTCAGCGCCCAGAGCTCCACCCATCCATCCATCCATCCATCCATCCACCCACAAATGATTGCCACGGCAACAAATTGCAACTGAACGTTGCGTTGAGCAATTACAAGCACAATTTAATTGGCATATGGGAGCATAATTAACAAAGGGAAGGGAAAAAGAAGGAACACCCCCCTCTAATTTGGTAATCCGTAAATCAATAATGCTTATCAAGAATTCCCCAAGCCGATTACTACGTAGTGCGACTTTACCCACTGAATCCCAAGACGTGCAAAACAAGGCGACTTTTGATCCAACTAATTCCATAATATTCAGTTCTCGGAAGCGGAAGCTGCGGATATTTCTGGATTGTAAACGGTATTTTGAGCGGATTATATCCAATTAAATATACCTTACAACTGCTCATGATTATATCATTTATATGACGCATACATTAGTGAATGATATACAAATTTCACACATTCATCTGTATTACATGGGAAGTATTTATAAAACATGCATTAATTTATTCAAACCCTCATACATTCATACATTCATACATTTACAATTTATACATTCATACATTCAAACACTCATTTATACATTCATACATTCATATATTCATTCATTCATACATTTATACATTCATACAATCACACATTCATTCATTCATGCTTTCATTCATTCATACACTCATACATTTATAAATTCATACAATTATACATTCAATCGTTTATACATTCATACATTCATACATTCATTCATTCACACATTTATACATTCATACAATCACACATTCATTCACTCATGCTTTCCTTCATTCATACACTCATACATTTAGAAATTCATACAATTATACATTCAGTCGTTTATACATTCATACATTCATACACTCATACAATGATACATTCATACATTTATTCATTCATACATTCATTCATTCATACATTCATTCATTCATACATTCATACATTCATACATTCATACATTCATACATTCATACATTCATACATTCATACATTTATACATTCATACATTCATACATTCATACATTCATACATTCATACATTCATACATTCATACATTCATACATTCATACATTCATACATTCATACATTCATACATTCATACATTCATACATTCATACATTCATACATTCATACATTCATACATTTATCACATATGTTTATATTTAATATTATAACTATGGATATTTATATTTATTTTTAATATTATATTTATATTATTTATATTTATATATTTATTTTTAATATTATATTTATATTTATATATTTATTTTTAATATTATAACTATGGAAATGATACGCTTCCAAGGAATATGAACAAAAGCAAGGAAAGTAAACAACAACGAGCAAGCAACAACAAGGACTTTCATGTAATGAGCTTCGGCCTAGCTTTGCCATAAACTGAAACTAAACATCAGATGAACTGAAAATGCTGAAAGCGAATTTTTGAATTATCTTTATTTATCCACTTGGCTAATTCCGGGAAGTTGGTTGCTAGGTTCGTAGGTGTTCAAGGATAACGACAGCTGCAACCTCTCAATCTCCATGCAAAGCTTAAGGATGTATCTAAGCGAAACAGAAGTACTTTTATTTAATGCTATTACATGCTCTCCCTTGGATTGTAACAAGGACGACCATCAACGAAGTTTTGTCCAGGACGTTCAGTTTTTATTTCGCGGAATTCGAGTAAAGAAGTTTCGGGGAATGACTACTTCATTTAAGTAACCATCGAACTGCACATTAGTCTTGGACGACACATAATTAAAGCGACTAAATTTAAAGACGTAACAAATGAAGCATTTAAAATTAAATTCACAGAATTCTCAGAACAATTTTCAGTTAATACAAAAGTGTCCAGGATGAAGTGTTGCCTGGTTGTGGCTGCTCTGTTAGGTTTGGTCCATGGAAACTCCTACATCGATCTAAGCACTGAGCAATACAGCAGCTCGATTCGTGGATTACTTAAGGTCCTTAGCTTGGAGGAACAATTTGTGTTTAATTGGAAAGCCTTTGCCGAAGCCTTGGAAAGAAAGCTGGAAACGCTGGAAATGTGAGTGACATTTGAAGGGGGAATTATGTTTGCATCTAAATTCTGTGCCAGATTCCTACAGACACTCGAACGTGACGCACATGAAACACAAAGGGCACGTAAACAGTATGCATCGAGTCCCACCAAAGCTTTCCGACTGACTCGACGTCTAGGTCAGGAATGGAAAACACTGCAAACTTACATGGCCGAGGAGGTGGGAACAGGTAACAATAGCGTCGCACCATTCACTGATTTTTCAAAGGCAAATCTTGAAATCAAATTATAAATCGCCCCACAGCTGGACTGCAGGGAATGGAGGACCTTCTGAAGAGAGCGCCAACTGATGATGACATGCGTTTGTATCTGGAGGCTATCAATCGATTGGAGGTGACCTACGGCCTTAGGCCTGAGGACATATCCCAGGGTCGCTTGTTGGACCAGCAATTCGAGTGAGTTATTTCGAAGTTGGTTCCAAGGACTTCATAGTCTCTACTTCCTTCCCACCAACAACTGTCCTGCAGAGAAAATCTCTCGATGCGCGACTGCTTGTCGATAGCTGATCACAAATTTCAGAGTAACGACAATGTGAGGGCTCTCCTATGGTACCGCCTCGTCCTGAACCACAATCCCGAGACACTTGCTGAGACGTACGGTGAGGTTTTTGGAGCACCCATCAAAGCTGCTCGTAGAAACTTGGCGCGGTCCTGTCTTCGACATGGTGGGAAATCCTTACTGTATAACCTTATCCCAACTGAAATTATGGACTTTCTTGCAGCTACGAGCATCTTAGAGCCAAAATTGAATACGACTGAAAATCAAGCAAAGGTTGAAAAGATTTTAGCTGCATCGAGTACCAAGGACATAGAGAACTATATTAACCAGCTGGTCGAGCAGGATGAAGACTCGCTGTATAAGGAAATTGGAATGTTGACGCCAGAGCCCACAGCCCATGACATTGGATGTCGTGGGGAGTTTCCCAAGGCGAGAAACCTTCACTGTCGTTACAATTTCACAACAAATTCATTTCTACGTATCGCGCCACTGAAGCTGGAAGAGATCAGCCTTGATCCCTACATAGTGATGTACCACAATGTGCTCTCCGACTCTGAGATTGAGGAAATGCAACGACAATGCGTGGAAATGACCAATGGACTGGACAGTTCCCAACAGGAGAACGTCACGATTCCCATTCACATCGTCACACGCGTTTGCTGGCTTGTGGAAAGGACTCCTTTCATGGACCGCATTAACCAGCGAATTGTGGACATGACGGGCTTCGATATATGGGACTTTCCCAGCTTGCAGGCAGCGAACTATGGAATTGGCAGCTACTTCAAGCCCCACTACGACTACATCCATGGTGATCGTGTTAGCATTGAGGATGTGTCTGACCTCGGTGATCGCATAGCTAGTCTCATATTCTACGTAAGTTTCGCGTTAACACCCAAGATCGGAACACCAATCGATATAATTCCAAACGATGCATTATCATTCTTCCCGCCAGGCTGGGGACGTGAAGCAGGGCGGTGCCACTGTGTTCCCTAACATCGGAGTGTCAGTTCCGCCCCAAAAAGGCAACAGTTTGTTCTGGTACAATATCCAGGATGATGGGTCCCAGGATCCACGTTCCCTGCACTCCGTGTGTCCGGTGATTGTCGGTTCCAGATGGAGTAAGCGCTCCAAACCAAATGCCTTGCTTCCAATTAATCATTTTATTTACAGCTCTGACCAAATGGATTCACAGTGTACCCCAAATTTTTGTCAAATCCTGCAGCTTGCGCCCTTATCAGTCGCCACAATAAACATGTGCAAGGCTCCTCCATGTGCATTTCATACAAGTCCTTGAAAGAATAAAATGTTTTTTCCGGATTTAAACCGAATGCCCCAAAGACCCAAAAAGAATACAATTGCAAATGTCATGCCAACTTTTGTCGTTTTGTTGAAAGGGGAAAAAATCAGACATGAACGCTTCAAATGAGCCATAAAAATCGATAGGTGACACACACAGCACAAACACACACCTGCACTTCTGCACACACATGCTCACATACATGACGGAGGTATTTAAGTGAGTCTCGAATGCTGCTCATTTGGGGGACAAGCGTTCCCGTAGTGTTGATGCATCGATTGGGCAGTAATGACGCGGAGTCTACATCCGATTAGCCTTTGGATATTTCTGGTGTTCATCCTTTGTCAGGAAATGAATGGCAGTTCGAGTGGGCAGGACATAATGTATAGTAGCTACGTGGCAGGCATGGTAAATTTGCTGCGAATGAAGGAGACGCTGATGGGGCATCTGAGCACGCTGGCCAAGCTATTGGAAGAACGGCTGGACGGGACTAGGATGTAAGTGCGGATGACTTCATCTTCAGACCGACTACACAAATTGAAAGCCCATAGATACGAGCAAATGCTTAAGCGTGAGCCAATGTTCCTTAGCGAAAACCGAGAAGAGTACGTGGCAAATCCCCTAAATGCGTTTCCAATACTGAGGGGAATACATGAAGATTGGCGCAAGTGTATGAGGTATCTGCGGGATGATGTTATAGCTGAATTGGAAAGGATGGAGAAGCAGCTGGAGGAAGTGCCTAATGAAAAGGATTTCCTAGCGACCACAAGCGGCTTGACACACATCGAGCACTTCTACGATCTGGAAGCGTCGCACATGGCCAAAGGTTGGCTGCTAGACAAGAGATACGAGTAAGTATAAAATTGATTCCTGCAGAGCTTTGCAGCTGCGGATTTGCAATCCATAGTTCCCACCTCGATTCGCTCGATTGCATGATCCTAGGCGATTATCTCTACAACCGGTCGGAGTTCTCGAGATCCTCCCACTGGTATCGCACTGCCCTCCGCCAGTACAGACGACCCTACTCCCTAATATATGCCCGTGTGATGCGCGTAAGCCGTGGAGGACTCAACCGGAAGTACGCCAACGCAATTGCCAGAGCGAGTGAGAAATTTTTGGCCAGACATTGATAATTCTGTTAACAAACTTCAAATTCAAATTAGCCCACAAAACCGAGCGGAAGCCAGCGGATGGAGTGCCAGATGTGTGGGGGTGGGCGGCGAATTCGTGCAAGCAGTGAGAAGACAGAGCCTCGTGGATAGATATCTGGCGGTAGACGAGCAGCAGTTCATTGAGATTCGGCAAGAGCCAGGCCAAAGACTGCGGCAACACAGCGAAGATGTGGCAAGGCTTGGCCAAAACAAAAGCAGCAGCAGCAGTTGCGTCGCTCGACCTGTCGCTATGCGCGGGAGAACTCCGCGTTCCTGAGGCCAGCACCAATGAAGGAGGGGACTTTGAGCCTGAAGCCACTTATTGTGCTCCATCACCAAGTGCTGCTCGACGGCAAAATCAAGTTTCCCCCAATTCTCGATACTCAACGGAAGCGCTAGCGTTTCTCCCCAAGGAGCGGTATCCGGCGCGGCAAAGTTGCTTCAAATAACCGCCTACAAGCATCCGTCGATGATGAGCTCGAGCCGAAGGATTGCAGACATGACAGGAGTAGACTCTATCACGGAAGAACCGCTGCATTTCCTCAACTATGGACTGGGAATCTATCAAAAGGATAGATCCTTGTTTCCGTAGAAAACCAAAATCATTATCAGTGTCCCAACATTTGGAAGCATGGAGTGGGATTTGCAAACGCACAATCCTTTTCTATGTATGTATGTGTATATACATATATATGTGATCAATGAGATGCTTCTATAAGAGAATTCCATCCAATCCAGGCCAGCAACGTCGCCCAGGGCGGCGAGTCGATATTTCGTAGACTACACCTGAAGGTGGAGCCCCGAAGAGGCAACGCATTGCTCTGGTTTCATCTGGATGACGTTGGAAAAGCCAAGAAACTACTGGAGCCTTTAGTCTGTCCTATCATCGTCGTCTTATTGGGTTACCATAAAACCATAAAGCCATAAAGCCATAAAAATCATAAAGCTGACGACACACTCGCCTTATATTCAATTACAGTGCTTTCCTAGTACTCGGACGGATGCCGCCAAGGATCGGGACGCACTTGCCTGGCTTGAACGTTACTGTCTGTGCGTTGTTATGATTGAAGTAATGGCAATAAACAGCTCGCTGAGTGCCTACTAAGAGACACCCATGTCGTCGCCGGTATCCGTCACAATCTTTCTCAAACAACCTCCCCCCTCCTCCTCATCACTCTACCACCCTTTTTCGCTCTCACTCGCTCGCTCTCTCCCTCTCCGTCTCCGGCTCTCTCTCTCTTCAGACTTTGCAATAAAAATTGCAAGCACCACTAAATTTACAACTAGTTTTGTTGGGCTAGGTCGGCATGTGACTTGTGTGGGGCGCAATGTGGAAGGTGGAAGGTGGAAGGAGGGTGATGGGAGGTTGGGGTGGGTCGTCAGCGTATGTGCTTGCCCCAAATACCATTTAGCGGAAGTGCACACTTCAATAATGGAACGGGCGACGCAAAGTGGCACCAGAGTGTGGAAGGACAAGCAGAATGAAAGGCGCATTGCCATGGCGCACACGCGGGGTGCTTAAGAAGGACCTGCGTTCATTTTTCACCCGACACTCGAACACATAGCACACTACACTCACTACACACACTATACTCACTACACTCACTACACACACTACACACTACACCCTTCGCAGTACACACACTCGCAGTTACATTGATTCACAATACGTACAGTACAGAAGTATTAAGGATGTGCAGGAAACGATGTCCCGGGCGCATCCCGGCAACTGTTGCCTGCCTGCCCAAGGATCTTTTCATGAATATTTTAAGCAATTGTATAATTCACGGGAGCAGCACAAGTGGAGCAGCCGGCAAACTAATTGCCAAGATTACGCAAAACTAAATGTTACAAATACAACCAAATCAGTTTTAGGAGAGGAGAGAAAAGGAGGAAGAACGAAGGGCGAAGGACGTAGGACGAAGGAAAAGAGAGGAAAAACGAGAGAAGATACGGCGAGGGCTAGAGCTGAAGATGAGGCTAAAAATAGCTGCACTAATTGGAAAATTTTCAACTGCATTCACCGGCAGTCGGATCCTTAAATGGTGCTAATACTTGGTTAAGCTGTCGGCCGCCACGACAACGGAGTTCGAGGTGAGGTGTCGAGGTGGGTCGTGGTAGGTCGTCCTGAGTCAAGCTGGGGTTGGACTTAGCTTGAAAGGCAACTTAGTTGTCGGCTCCGGGAAACGAAATCAGCATGAAAGCAATTGTGCAACTTACTTAGAAGTGCCCCAAGGCTAGAGACATACAGGACACCAACAGCAACAGCAACAGCAACAGCAACAGCAGTTGACATCAAGCAGGGCCACACTCCTAGTTTTATTTCCGCTCCTACTTCTTCTCCTTCTCCATCTCTTTTTCCACACTCCGAGTCACAGCCTGAGTCCGACTCCAAGTTCGAATTCGAGTCAGAGTCGGAGAGGCAATGCCACGAACAGTTGCCGTTGTCAAGGGTAACAGACGCCCGGCCAACAGCTTTTGTTTGAAGTCGGTTATCAGAAGTTGGAGAAGGGTTGGTGGCTGCCACATTGTGGCTGCCGGCTGATGACTACCGGATGGTGGCTGTTGACTGACTGGGGGCTTGATAATGCAAAGCGAATTATTAAAAGTAAAACCGCAGTCATAAACATAGTAAATTCAAGCAACAGAGTAAGTTACTCTGTGGAAACTATCCCATCATTTAGTCAGTAGTCTTTCCGTCTTTCGAAACAGACGCACCCAAACACCCACACAAATGCACCCACCCACCAAACTGTGCATGATTTATGCAAGTGTAGCTAACAATGTCATCCCATGGTATGTACAGGTTCCCCTTTAAGGCGCACAGTCCTCCTCACCAACCATCCACCTGTCCAACTATTCACCCATTCAACTATCCACCTTTCCAACTATCCACCTCTCCAACTATCCAACTATCCAACTATCTAACTATCAATCAATGGCTGCTCAAGGGGCCATTTATTTTTATGTTCCTGGAAATAAAATTCAATAAATAAGGATGTCAAAATCACTTGAAGGCCATAGAATACTCACCCTCGATTGTGTATGTATGTGTGTGCGTATACGGGTGGTTCTGTTTGCGTATACAGTGCATTTATGCTCATATTATTATAGGTGTAAGTACAAGTAAAATAAGGAACTGTCCCGAAGCTCGTTATGTGATGACCAGAAAATGGAGAGCAGTTCACAAACGGACAAGAGGCAGTAGTTGTCCTCAATTGCAGTTAAGCTTTAGAAGGCGTGCGAATGGAGTCGGAATACGGGCTACAGGACACGGAAGTTGGGAGTCGGGAGGTAAAGAGTAAATCAATTGAAAAGTCGTACAAGCTCTTGAGTCAAGTAAAAACTTCAGCCCGAACAAAGTTAAGGGTGAAGTGTGCAACGTTTGCCCGTACGGTAATCCATAAGCAGACTGACACGCAGGAGGAGAGTTAGGTGCACGCCAACTTACATGCAGATGGCCAATTGGACGCCTGGGAGATAATACAACGCATTTTGAACTTTTAAGTGATTGAATTGCTACCATAACATAAATGTTGTTTGATGAACAAAATGTCGCCGTGGGAATGAGGGATATGATATGTAGTTATAACAATGGAGGAGCAAAAAAATCGGCTGAAGCGTTTCAATGGATCAAGTTTACCGTGAAACTTGCCACTACGTTATTGGCTGTAACAAAGCCGATGATTTTCCTCTTAACGATACATTTGCTGTGTCTGTAGGCACTCCAATCTGAGGGAAATCGCTGAAGCTATGCACCAGATCAGGGATGAAAGAAATGGCATCTAATACCTTTGGATTTTTTTGCGCACTGCAAGTCAAAGAGAAAGTTAAATGGGTGACAAGCCAACAACGCCATTCACTTACTTAACGTCGAGTCACGGCTGCAGGCAACGAGTCCTACTCCGTGAATCCAGCAAACCAGCAACCAGCAACCAGCAACCAGCAGCCAGCAACCAGCAGGCAGCAAACACCCAGCAACCAAAACCCAACTGCAACCTCCTGCCGCATATGCCACTTCCAGTGGCAGTGCAATGTTAAGCTGATGTTTGCCTCTGCTCCGATGTTTTCTTTTTTCAGCTTATGTTGAACTTCGTTTCAAGCTGGCGACGACATTGAGCACTTCATAAATGTCACGCTTGAGCGGTGTGTAGATTCCCCCAAGTGTCTGTGCGTCTGTGTGTATATGTGTGGTAGGTGGTTGTACGTCAAAGTGCATGGACCAACATATGTGTATCCTCATGTGTGTGTGTGTGTGTGTGTGTGTGTGTGTGTGTGGGTAGATTATGGCTTCTTATATTGATTTAGACAGAGATAGCTCCTAAAGAAGGTATTGCTCCTAGCAGGATTTGTAAGGGTACATAAGTATTTCTTAATGAGTATTAAAAACGGATATAGATTATTTAGAAAAGATGTATGTATGTATGTATATGTGTGGGTCAACCTACTTTCGAGTCCTGAATTCCGGTGACTAATTCTTTAAAAAATTAAGGGTAATTTTGATGATGTACATTAAGTAGGTCAGTTCAGAAGCTCCGATTTGCATTGGAGGAAAATAACAGCTTAAAAAAATAATAATAATAATCAGTGGGACGTGGACTTTAGTCTACTCCGATCTAGTCTTAAACAAGTTAACTGAAAGGTTGAAAGTTCTTTATAGAGATAGGCTAATAAATAAGATAGTAAATGTGGGTAATTTTTACATTTTAAATGTAATTCAAATCACTATTAAAACATTAAACAATTTCTGAAATGTGTCATCTAGGCACATAAAATGAATGAAGCAAAAACGACGACCAAACACAGTTATAAGTCATCGTCGTCACTGGGCAAGACGGCGTTTTCTATAGCTTGCACTTGGGCCCAGGTTAAATTAGATTCTATTGCAAGCTTGGGACTTGCGTTGCAATAGGGGCAACTAGGGAAGTCCATTAAATATGTTACCTGCATTAGGGGAAAGGGACGTCAGCCGCAGACTAGAAAACTTTAATTATTTTACTTATACCACTTACAGATGGATGAACCATGCACCGCATTTTGAAGCGTCCATTCAAATATTCATGACAATTGAGACATTCATACACTTTTGTTTTACGCTCACAAATACACGTGTGTTTTGCAAAATTTGGCATCTTCAAACTTTGGCCAAAGGGCTCATTGTTATTCCCATCGACGACATCAAATTCTTTCAACTCCGCTGCCAAACAAGATCGAGGAAAATGTTTTAATCAAATCCAGTATGTATTTATATAGATATAGTATATATGTATATAAATGTTTTTAAATAACTTTACCCATTTTTTTAAACGTTCTATATACACACGTATGTATACAAAAAATAAAACAGACGAAACAATAAAAGCGATGCCGACTATGGCGTCTAGGAAGAAACGGTACTTTGCAGTGCTGTAGAATTTCAAAGTTGACGCTGACTTAATAAAACAAGGTGTCTTTTTTGAAGGTCATTTGTGAATTTTTAACATTTCTATATTTTAGAATATGGGCTTTAATTTAACTCTATATATCATATTGAAAATTCTATTAATATTAATTTTAATAT
Organism: Zaprionus lineosus; assembly: GCA_035044505.1. Taxonomy (NCBI): domain Eukaryota; kingdom Metazoa; phylum Arthropoda; class Insecta; order Diptera; family Drosophilidae; genus Zaprionus; species Zaprionus lineosus. The sequence goes on from JAWNNX010000379.1 coordinate 75,550, forward strand.
AAGTTTGTATACTATATATATTAAATACATTCCAATAGTTGTATAAATAGTTTAATATTTAAATATTTGTTCCTCTACTAACACGATTTGCATTTGCTTATGAACATATGTGCGTGTACATGCATGCATATGTACTTATATATGTTAGCACATATGTTGATAATAATATATGTATATAATACCACTGTTAATGGGTTAAAACAAAGAAATGCAACATTTGTGAGTCTCTTCGTCTAACAATGTTATATTGAGTTTTAACTTCTCGTCTATGGTACATTTCTAATAACAGTTGCTTAAAACTTGCAATAACGAGCATCTAGTAATAGATGCTCTAGGCAACCAGAAGGCGTATTTATGTTATTTCATATAAAGGTATTTCTTAGTGAATGTGTGCTGCTCGGCACCTTTATCAGTCCTTAACACGATATTCGGTGAATATTGCAGCTAATTATTCCTGCGGCTTTATCTATATATTATTTATGTAATAATGTATTGCTTCTTAGTGGCAGTGCTGTACAACGCAGCGTGTATCTTGAGGTGATATTTGTATTCTTATTTTTTTAATTAGGCATTATAAAATAACGATTAAGCAATCGACTACACTTACAGTATTTGCGTAGTCAAAAAGATAATAAAACCTGGGTTCAGGTTGTATCTAATCGAAGACTTATACAGCAGATCACAGTGTATTTAATAACGTAAACAGATAAACAACTTATGTTCGAATTTTTTCGGGAAATTAACGGAAACATTGCTGCACACAGTATGGTATGATATTACTTAAAGACATTTGAATTAATTGTTATATTAAATTATGGATTAGGATTTGTGAAAGATCAGAAATATTAGTTTTCTAAATTCAAGTAACATAATGAAATATATTTTGTGTGGCTTTTGTCCTTACTAATAAAATGCTCGTGAACTTAGCGTAGACAAGAACACAAATACAATATCGCTATCACTTTCCTATTCGTGCCGTCTACTTTTAACACACATGTATCAGATTAGTAGTGTGACAGCAATATGAAATACAGAATATGGCGATCCACATTCAACTGGCTCGTTGGTCTAGGGGTATGATTCTCGCTTCGGGTGCGAGAGGTCCCGGGTTCAATTCCCGGACGAGCCCAAGTGTTTACCGAAATTTTTTGATTTTTTTTTTTTTTTTTTTACAATTGAAAATTGCTATTTTTCTTTTTTGTCTTTTCGGTTTAAGTTATTTTACAGTGATTTAAATTAGCAATTTAAAAAAAAACAATCTCTGCTTCTAACGTCTTTAACAGGTCAGTAAAATTTGATTTGATTTTCTTATGTTTGTTTTCAGGTTAAAATGCGATTATAAGTAAAATTGTTTTTGGCAATTTTTTTTTTTTTTTTTTTTTTCGATTTAAATGTATTTTCTTTTTTGATTTTGATTTGTTAATAAGAAAAAATTTGTTGCTTTTGCTTTCCTTTGTTTGATTTGTTAACTTTTTTAAGTAGCTTTTTTAAGCTTTCGATTAGTTGCTAGTACTATATATTGGAAATACTTATAACAACATAGTTCCTATTAAATTGTTTCTTGTTTCGTTTTAATTAATTAAGATAAAGATTTGTTGTAAGCGCTTTCGCTTCATTGTCTGCTTTGTATCTGCATTCATGCATGTATGCGTGTTTGGATGTGTGTGTGTAAGAATGCGGCTCTTCTGGCACTGTACAAGAGTGCATTCATGTTTGGATGAGTGTTTTGTGGGGTATACAGTCTCTATTGATGCACTTGGCTTTATCTTTTTTTGTTTAATCGTTTCCGTTTGCGTTTGCGTTGTCGTTTCTGCCTTATGCTTATCCTGCTTCCTTACTCGTACTCCAGAACATTTTTATGATAAAATAATAAATAACTGCGTAGCCGTCGTAGAGATTGAAAATGTAATTAGTTTTATATATGCAAACATTTACATATATTTTCTTAACTGACTTCTAAAACTTACCCCTCGCTGTCAAGCACCTGTTTGAGCGAAGCCATTGTTATCACATGATCATCGCACTTAACCCATGTATCCTTTTGGTGGCGCACGTAGGCCGTGTAGTGGCCTGTGTCGATGGTGCCCACATGATTGACCACAGCATACAGGGAAAAACGAAAATCTCCATAGGCATTCTTTTTCTCGGACATAAAGGGTGTCATGTCAAACTCTACGGGAAACTGTATAAACGAGGAAATCTTGCGGTCAATTAGTGCCGAGTGTTCAAACCGCTTCAAATGAAAGGAGACGACACTAGGCAGGGTGCGCAGGCTAAACTGTTTGGTGGATTCTTGATATGACTTGCAGGTTGAGCACTTTATCTTTGCCGCTGATCCCAGGTGTTCCGCCCGCGTGTATCGTTCGAGGCAGTCGATCAAAGTTTTGGGCGTAACGCCGCCATGCGATGTGGTCTCGCCGAGATCCAGTGAAATGTCCCAAAATGGGTCGAATGTGGTTGAGACTCCATTGCAAGACTGACAAACCACATCACTCTGCAGCATACCCGTAAATATTTGATCAATGATGCAGTTGCATTGTCCATAACAATGTGCTGACATCAGATTGGCACTTGAATTGGAATTGTTACTCGATGCGTTTGAGTTGTTGATTTTGCTGTCATGTTCTGACTTTGCCTTCACGCAATGCCTGTGCAGGACATCCAGCGTCGCAATGAAAAATTCATGAGCATCTTGTTGCTCATATCCAGCCAAATGTTTTGCATGGTTCCAAATTAAATGCAGCAAACGGTGTAACGACAACGGTGAACGCGAACCCGAGTAGAATTCCTATCAAAAACTATTTATTTGATGTACACTCCATGCAGCAGTACCGCGTGGACTCACCTGGAAGAGGCGTGATACCTCGCACACAAGGCACTTATGTGATGATTTAATGCCACAATCGTGACGGTCAGACATAAAATAGTCGCTTAGCAGCGGAGTGTGCACCAGCGCCTGCAAATATATAAATTAATATATATATAATTAATATAACTTATATATATGTATATATATACAGTGACATATGTTAGCATAAACTCTAGTTAAGTAAACTAGCTTATAAATAATAGCAACATTGTACAAATGCAATTCAAATTAAGAGTTCGCAATATTGTGGCAATGAAATAAAAAGAAGGCCTTCACTCACCATAACAGTAGCTGAGTCTAGGCTAAGCTAAAACTCAACATTCTTAAACTCAACATTAACTATATATAAATACACATATTTATATATATATATTTATATATATATGACACATTCATCCGCTATCCCCACAGCCATTAATATAATATTCACTAACATAAGTCGTACTACTTTAACGGGATCAGTCTTAGCAACTACATGCCTAAATTTTTCAATTCATTAGTATTAAAGGGAAAGCAATGTCGCACCAAGCCTTTTTAAGCAGCTTCAAAAGAGCGAACGAATCAGTCTTAAAAAATCATCAAAAGATGAATTTCTGACAATAAAAACTAAAACTATCCATTTCTGAAATGAATGTGTTTAAAATTGTTAAATAGACTTAAATATGTAACCTATTTATATATGTATATATATATATATATATATATGTATATATATATTATATGTACATATGTCATTCAAAGAACTCACCTGAACAATGCAGTTCATAAAACATGTGGCACCTAGATTGAGCAGGCCGCGCAGCCCAATCGTTTGATTGGGTCGCACAAGTCGCCGGCGGGCATTAGCTAACAGTAGGTTCGTCTCCTTGGTCGAGGGTATCCAGGGTTGCCAGCCGAGACTCTTTTGTAAATCCTTGGCTTCCAGCTTACGGTTAATAACAGCATAGTCGCGACTGCGCGTATCATAAATGAAATCGCGACAGGCATAACAATAAAGAGTCCCATGCGAGAGTTCGAGCGCAATGTTGTGTTTTTTTGCTCGCAAATGGCTGGTTATGTGAACACCACGGCAGCCAAAGTAGATGCAATGTAGGCAGGCGTACAGCTGTATGCCATAGCTACCGCATTCAAAGCAACTGCAATGTATGGCCTGCGTGCGGTGTTGTGGTAAAGGGATGTACATTTTGAGAGAGGGGAATTGTAAGTATTTTGATAACGCGCTCACCTTTTTCTCTCGCGCATCCTTGTTAACGCAGGCGGCAAAGTAAGCATCGATAACACGGAAAGTATCGTAACTGTGCTCCTTCACGTAGGTTTGATAATGCCGGCATCCCGTTTCTGACATGACTTCGACGTCAGCGCCAACGTCGACCGCACGGCTGACGCTAACGTTGTTGTCAAGTTTAAGCTTAAGCTCAACCGCAAGCTTTTGCACGGTGCGCAAACAAGCGGAGACTGATAAATGCGTAGCATTCAGTTTTCCCTTTGTTAGCTGTGCGCTTTCGACACACCCGCCGCCGCCCCCCCGCCCTCCGTTCGAAACAGTTTCACCGTTGGCCGGACACCGGCCGGCAGCTGCTTGTGTTATAGTATTCGCTTTTGCCGCTGCTTTTGTGAATGCAGCTGCCGTAGTTGCCGTTGTTATTGACGACACACTGGGTTCAGGTACAATGTCGGCCGCTCCCCGGCCCACCGACGCGTATGCACGTTTGTTGTTGTTACTACTACTGCTACTGCTGCCGGCGCCACTGCTGCTGCCGCTGCCACTGCTTAAAATGCTTGTTGTACTATCAACGCTGTTCTCTTTTGTTTTCGTTCGTTTCACATAAGGCTGTGGCACGTTAGTTTTATCACACTTGCGCGTTTTTCGCCGAATTTTGGCCACTTTTATAACGAACACGAGTACAAATTGTATAGAATAGGAACTTTAATATTAGGCCTCCGATGGTTATTCTGTTTTTTCTCAAAGACTGATTTTGCACACGCACACACACACAAATACACCAGCGCACTCACGCACAAACACACACACATGCATGCAAGCGGACAGAAACATACTAATATAAGCAGCGAGCAGAGCAGCGAACACAGCTGAAGAAGAATCTTAGATTGTTGATATTATATCGATATATACGATGTTTTTTCTTAATGTACAGAAAGACATCGATATCTTATGTCAAATCGGTAGTAGACACAGGCCGCTGCTAAGGAATCACATAAAAAATTTAAGAATTTGTGATTTCTTTACTAAAACTACATTATCTTTATGTGACTACTTTTTTTTCTATGATTTTTGACAAAGTGAACCTCTCCAAACATCCTGCAAAACTCTTCAATGAAATTCCTAGATATAAAGATACAAGTAAATTAAGACGCCAATAAGTTCAATATTCAATATTATATTCTATAATGGAAGCAGTTTGTCGCGCTTGTAGAGAAGAAGCGGATACGCTAGTGGATATATTTTCCGAACACTCTCAGGAGGATGCTGAACCTAACCTGGCAGAAATGCTAATTGAGTGTACTAAGTGCAAAATTAAACGCAGTGATCCACTCCCTCAGCGAATTTGCCTCTCTTGTGTACGGGATGTGCAGCTTTCGTTTAGGTTCAAGAGGAAATTTGAGGAAAGTGAACAGCAATTTTGGCAACTATTAGCCGAAAAGGATATGTGCGAAGCAGGCGTCTGGCAGTTCTCCCAACAGCTAAACAACCTTACAACCGTGAAGATGAAGGTGGAACTGGAAGTTGACGATAAAAGGGAAGTCAATTGGGAAGAAAACAAAAATCAAGCATGCAGTAATGATTGCTTCAACGAATCCGAAAATAGTCGGGATGCAGATGACTTTTCAGGTTCAGAATTAAACCTAAATTTTATAGAATGTGATGTAAGAATTGAAACGAACAGCAACAGCTCATTGCCTGGTGAATATATATTTAATAGCAGTCCTGATCCTTTGAATACTATTAAAACATGCGTTAGTCCTATATACAAGAAAGAATGCTTGGACATTGAGCAGCCCACGCTTTACATAAACACTTGTTATCCTAACGTAAAAGAAGAAACTTCACATAGCCCAGAAAGCTTAGAAGAAATTACAATGAAAACAGGATGTACGATTAAGACCAGGTCTCAAAAACAGGACGTTGGCTGTCCAAATGTATTAAAGGCGTCAAGTAATTTAGAAAGCTTGGATATTAAACCAAACATATTAACACCCACACCAAGTGATCGGCCACACAAATGTCCTTATTGCATCAAGGCATTTAATCAGCGTGGGCGCCTCACGGAACATATTCGCACCCACACCGGCGAACGTCCGTTCAAGTGTACCGACTGCCCGAAGACATTTACCAGCTCTGGATATTTAACAATACACAAGAGGATCCACACTGGCGAGCGACCATATAAATGTAATCAATGTCAGGCATCCTATGTCCAGCCCGGAGCTCTAAAAAGACACATGGTTGCTCACACAGATAATAGAGATTTTAAATGCGGCGTCTGCTCTATGCCGTTCGCCAGGAGCTCCTATCTTAAAAGGCACATGAGCGCTCACGCAGATGTTTTAAAAAAGGAAGGCATATCAATTGGCACGATTTGTAAGTGAAGTGGTAGAGGGAAGTGAAAAAATTAAAGTTAAGTAAATGTCCTTTGGCAATATTACTTTACTTTACATGTTACAGGTATAGTTTTTTCTTTTTTATTGTTTTGATTTAAAATCAAATTAAAATTAATAAATTGCAAACTAAATTATAAGTATCTTAATGATACATTTTGAATATCTTATAAAGTTACAAATTGCTAAGCAAAGCCTCCAGTTGAATGTTATGTGCAAATAAGTACATATAAAATCAAGTCAGTTGTTGAGAACTTACAAATATGGAGGGAGGTGGTATACGTTGAGGCAGCTTGGTTATTAACCTATGGACGACGATTTCAACCTTTCGATCTCTACATTTTTAACATTAGAAGCGTGTGATAAGTTATTTATTCTTGTAAAACAAAGTGACTTTTTGTAAATAAGTAAATTAAATTTTGTACGAAAAAATTTGATTATGAAAATATTTTTTAAGCCCAAAAATAAATCACACAAAAGGTATCTGTAAATTACTTGAATTTCTAATAATATTCTTGGGTACTCTCGTAGATTTCAGTTCTTCCATTGCTAAATGTCCTTATTGTTCAAGTAATGTTGCGCTTCCTTGGCCTAAAAGCAGAAGTTATATACATTATATACAATTAATTTCATAATAAAAATACGTACAGTTTTAAACCACGTCGACGATGGTTTGTAAATCCAGGTACATATTCGTCCCATGGTTGATCTTGGGGCAATTCCGTGCATATGCAAATGTTTCACCGAAATGAAGGGCGGCAAGTGAAATCCAAAAAGAGCGTCCTTGGTGCATATACCTTTTGATTCAAAAAAGGTTTTCAGATTCTCCTCCATGTTCGCCACTAGAAAAAGTATAAATAGAAACATCAATTAAGTAAATACGTGTTTAGGGGTAGATATAGCAATGATGAAATTGTGAATCATACATATGCAACTTTTAATCTACGAACCCATTTTCTCATGCGATTTGTTGAGCACCTTTAAACTATCATAATGTTGCTTTGGCACAATAAGATAATGGTGTTCCGATGCAGGATTTATGTCTTTGAATATAGCAAATTCATTTGTGTCCACCTCTAAAACGGTGTCTGTTTTACCACTTGAAATATCACAGAATAAACAATTTTGTTGAGCCATCTTCGGCAAACTTAGTATATCTAAACAAGTAACATACGAGTCGACTGTTTATAAGTCGCACAATCGATTGCTCTGTTACTAAACAGCTGTTGCCTGATATACTTTAATACGATAAGCTTTAATCAACTCTGTACGATAAATTTTGCCCAGCTCTATCGATTTTGTCAGCTGTACACTTTTACAACAAAATATAAACAAATGAATATCACAAATTCAGAGGGAGTTTTACTTTGTTGCTGTTGTTTGTCTGCTTATTTCGAAAATCATGCGACTTCAATACGCAATATACACTTTAATTGTTGCTATCATTTTTAAAAGCTTTCAGGTCAGAAGTGGACTAGATACATGGTTGTACATGTATATGTGAGAAAACTGTAATTAACAATTATTCATCTTCATGATTGATACACATTAAAAAGAAAAAGCGTAAAACATTAAATACGGATAAGTATCTGTATTTTGGGTGTTAATTCTTTTTCATTCCGTGCTGAGAAACAAAATAACATGGATTAGTGCTATCCTTTTCTAACCCATGTATGCACCTTTGTATGCCAGCTTCTGCCTAGCTATTAATCTAGTTTTAAATAGGACTAAATATGAATAGTTTTTTAAGGATTTATTTACAGAGGTACTTTATAACATTTAAGCATTACTAATTATGAATATATTATACATTAATTTTAAATTTAGATTTAAAAATGCAATTTTACTTATAAACGTTACATTAATAATAATACCTTGAGGAATATTTAACAAATTATACTCTTTTGTAGTTATTGGGTTAGGTATTTGGATACTTTGGCTCAAACAAATTGAAATATCGTTTCTATATTCAATTGAGGTATAATCAATTCGAATGTTTATGTTATGTTATGTTTATATAACGACGCAATATTTATGTCTTGCCATAAACATTAAACTCCAATATTTTGTCGTATTGTTAATGGATGTTGGTGTAGTCTGTGTAAAGTTTTAAATAATTTAAAGAATAAAACTAAAAAACAAAAAAAAAAAACAGTATACGACTTCTTCCTTTTAAAATCGAAATACAATTTAAAATGCTACCAGCTATAGCTTGTTTTCAGTCTGGATTGATGTGGTGTGTCGGTCAGAAATATCATGTATAGGTTTCTTAAGAGTTTCCTTAAAAGAAACCATTGGGTATAATGACTTTTTGAAATGTCCTTTGAGATGCCTTTTGCAAGTTGCTTCATGGAGGAACTTCTTTGAGCAATGAGAACATTTAAATGTTTTTTCCTTTTTAGAATGATAGCGAATATGTTTTTTAAGGTTTCTGTTTGACACAAACGACGTATTACATTCCAAGCACTGAAAAGCACCTTGGGAACGATAAGGAATATCACGACTAGAAATATTTTTAATAATCTGCAAGTTCCGATTCTTGAAATGGCAGCTGGAAGTTTCACCGTTTGTATCTTCGGTACGTTTGTTTTCTTGGTCTTTTTCATAGTTCAATGAACTCTTACCTATGTGAAAGTGAAAATAATTAATATAAATTATTTTAGATTCTTAAGTGAATAAAAGTAGTGCTTACATGTGGCATTGTTTGAGTTGGTGTTCTGCTTACCGTGTGTAACGATTTTATTATTGTTTTTACATCTGTGTTTAATTTGGCAGAGTTTTGCGGTCTTTTGGATCTTTTCCAGAATAGAAGAACAGTTCTTAGGTACGTTAATCAATTCGGCAGACAAATGCGCATAATCATCGATTGCATTATCTAACTTTTCGTCTTTGACAGTGATTTTGATGTTGTCTCCATTTTCAGCAATATTATTATGTGCTCCTCCAGTTGAATTTGATACTGATGAATTCTTATTTTTATCCTTATTATAACAATGTTCACGGACAATGGCAGTGTCCTCATTAATGTTTGTAGGTTCTTCTTTAGTGTCACTTAAAGCAGTAATTTTAAATAAACTAATTTCATTCTCATTTATGTTAGGTTGTTGTGTATCTTGCAAAGCTTTAGTAGCTTCTACTTCAAGACTCGAAGAAAGGTCCAATTTGTTGTCCCGTTCGAGCTCGTCGGCCAGTTCACATAGTAAGTGTATAACTTCTTCGCCCTCTTTCTCTTTCTTTTTTAAAATAAGGTTCTGACTTCTCTCGAACGTACGCTTAAATTGAAATGCAACTTGGACGTTCAAACAGCAGGATATGCATAGCTTCTTAGGAAAACAATCATCACTGTTTACCTTTGAGTTGACCAGATCGTTCAGCATATCAATTAAACTAAATTGAAAATCGGGAAACGGGATTGTTGAATATAAATTTATTAGGCTGCTCGAGCAACTCAAGCAGGCTCGACAAAATTCCATATTTATTTTTTAAAACTTTTTTTGTATATCACAGACGAAGCGTTCTCCTTCCCAGCTTAACTAAAAATGTTTCTGAAAATTGTGATTATAGGGTAGTCGATAGTAGCATCCCTAGTTTTGAGAAACTTTTATCGATAGCTCGCGCCAACTATCGATACAGTATGAATAAATTAAGAAATTTAAGTTTGATTATGAATAATTCAATTTGATTTTCATTTTGCATTCTTGCCCATAAATTAGAACATTAAAAAGTAACAACAAAAATTTAATTTAAAATTTTAAATAATAGAATACTTTTTCTGCTGCTTTTCAATTACTCTTTTTACTACAGTTTACTACAAATTTATATTATCTTCGCTTTCTATTGTAACATTATATCAAGTAATTTTGATGGAATAAATGGAAGAACACAAAATAATAAAACAATGTGATGCATGTAATGAATTTAATTTTTCTATTATTTCATAAACATTATTAAATTATTTACACTAACTTCTGTCTTTTCAAAGTATTTAAACCTCCAATATTTAATGGTTCAATAATTTAGTTTTTTTTCCGCTGAACTGATAAAATACAAGTGAAGCTGTGTCCAAATAAAAATAGTGTTACTTAACTGCTTTTAATTCACTCTTTATTTATATTTTCACTTTAAACCAAAAGAAATACCATCAGTTATTTTACACAATGCTTATTAATTCGATTCATATAATTTAAATACCCATGCGCTTGATTGCAAGTTACTTGGTAATGTGTTTAGAGTGAGTAATAATCGGTAGACAGAAAACGTCTTTAGCTGTGCATAAATAAGCCGTTACCTTTTATTACTACGTTTATAAAATCTGAGCAATAAAGTCGAGGTACTTGCTTAGCTTTCGCTCTCGCCTTAAAGCTTCTGCTCTCTGGCTGCTTGCTGCTCCCTCTCCCTCTCCCTCACCAACACACCAACACTCACTCTTTCTCTTTCTCTCAATCCGTTTGTCTCTCTGCGCCCTGGGCTTTTTTCTAAGCCGCTTAAGAAGCTGGTGCGCAGCCTGCGCGTTGGGTTGATTTGTCTTTCCACTGGTTTTGGCTTTGTGACTTTGCGTCTGCGTTATGTGTTGCCGCCACTTGCGCCGCTTCTACACCAGCCTAGCCGTCTGGCCGCTTACAGTCTGAGTTTGGTACGCAGCGCGTTCGCCACGCGCGCTGAATTTTTTTGGTCCGCTTTGCCGTGTGCATCCAAGTTTCTTTCGAAGATCTGAATCGCGTAACAGGTTGAATTATCAAAAATATTTAGTTAATATGGGCGAAAATAAAGCCATCCGTATAATTTATTAAAAATAAAGCAAACGTAAGCGAAGTGATGTTTTTCTTTGTTATTGTAAAGTAACGGTGTCTCATGCGTTCGAATCATAACGGGGTTTTTTTTGTGAAACTGTGCATTTGGTGTCTTCTGCTCATCAGTAAAATTAAGAAAAAATTCCGAATTTGCAATGGGGATAAAAATGATTCGAATAATTGAACATATTATGAAATGTGAATGATTTTTTTTCTATAATTTATTTTCAACTTTGAAGTTTGAGTTTTTGTAATTGGTTTAATAACTTACTGTTTGATTGAGATTATCAGAAGTTCAAATAATGTTTGCGACAAATATAATAAATTTAAATGCGAATTAAGTAATTAATTAATCAATCAATTAAATCAAGTGCACAAATGTGTATATGTATTTCTTTGCTTCATATGTCCCTTTCTCGAGGGCAACCCCATACAGAGTTGGTCTAACGGGTAAGCCGAAATTGCCAACTTCCTGCGTCTCTTGTCAGTCTAATGGGGCGCCGTGTCATTAGCTCCTCGTCATGCCCACTCAGAGTACAGCTATGCGCCGGCTAACCCGTTGCTCTATGGACAAGTATTTTTTTCTTTCGCTAACATACAGTAACACAAAGCACAAAAACAAAAACAAAAAGAAAAACAAAAACAAAAACAAAAACAAAATACAAAATAGACACACAAGCACGCACACATGCATGCGAATAAAGATAAAATCACATGCACAGCATGCAGACAGTTGAGGACTGGGCAAAAATCTTGGATCCCGGCTAAGGCAGAGGCCCCTTCACTTTTTGTTGCTGTTTTTGTGTTTTTAGTAGTTTTTTTTGCTTTAACGAAAAAGTTGTCGCGTCAAGTGCAATTCGCATTCGCATTCGCATTCGCATTCGCATTCCTCTGGCCGAAAGTCTTTTGAGAGTTTTGCATCTTGGCGTTTGTGTCGCTTGTAACTGTAAATTGAGGCATGCCTGCCGAAGTTGCACCATCTCCGTCCTGCTCTCGCATTGCCGCATTGCCGCATTGTCGGATTGTCAGATTGTCGGATTGTCGGGTTGTTGGTTTGTCGGATTGTCGGATGGTCGCATTGCCGCATTTCTTTTGTCGTCAAGTTCAATGTGCGTTGACAATTTTCCATTTCGAAATGGTCTGGTAACGTTTTCCAACTTTGATTTGTTTTTCACCGTGTACTTTCACACAGCCACACACAGCACACATGCATACACGTGCATACACATACATATACATTAGGCAATTTCCTTTGTATTTCATCAGCAATGCGTGTATTTTAATTTATTTTAAATTGATCGTAAAATCCCAAACCCAATCCCAATCCCAATCCCAAACACAATCCCAATCCAATCCAAATCGACGAGATCCAATAATGAATCTTTGTCATTCAACCCGGAACTGTCCCCCAGCCTTTTAGCCAATCTGAGCTAACGCCGGGTGCTGAATACGTTTTCTGATGCGCGAAAAGCGTATGGAAAATCATTGGTTTGCAATTTGCAATAATTTTTATTTATCTATTTTTGTGAAAGCGCAAGTCGTTTCTGTGTGTACAGTAATTTTTACACTTTTACCGCTGCTCACCTAAAGATATGTGTATGTATATTGAAACACAGCAAGCAGATACAAAGATACCAATATATAAATTTATGAAGATATGAAGATACATATGAAGATATGAAGATACAAAATACACACGGATAGGTGGAGATACTCACTGTTACCATCGACTCTTCGTTGTGTTAAAGCCATTTAATTGAAAGTCTTGACTTATGACTCAAGCGTTAAATGTATGTGTAAAGAGTCGAATGGAAAATTAGTTTTCCAGCTGTGCATGGATGTCATGAATATACACATATACACATATGCACGCACACACACACACACACACACAGCATGCATCCATGAAGTTGCATGTGATGTGTGTGTGTTTGAAATGAAATGAAAATTGAATATTCAGTCTATTGATAAGTAAATTTTTGATTAATTAATTAAAATTAAAAATTAAAAAAAATAAATAAATATATGTTTAGTATATTTCAAGCCATTTACCAATAACCTGCCTAAAGTCTGTCAGTGTAAAGTCATAGATAAAATCTAGTAACGGCACAAAAAAGAAGAAGAAAAAAAACAGGAATATTAAAACCAAAAAACCAAATAAATATCAAAACAATAACAAAAAGTGTTGAATTCAAATTTTAATATAAATTTAAATCAAATTTAAATTCAAATGCTGCATTCGCATCAATTTTATGCTTATCATTTGTTGTTTTCATTGTGAATGTGAAAGTGGTGAAAAATCACGTCCAGTTAAGCGTCAAGCGGCAAGCGTCAAGCGTCAAGCGTTAACCGTACAGCGACAACGAGCCGCCCCTGGGGAAAGGAAAAGGTAAGGCCTGCCATACACTCATACTTAGATGATATACACAAATATACATACATATACACAAATAATTCATAAGCTCATCTTAACTGCCTTGGACTGCCTGACATCATAAATTCACTAGATCCCCAGCACCCGCACCGGCCCCCGTCCCCGCCCGCAGGCCAGCAAGCTGACAGAACTGCTGCCCCTTCCCATTGCAATATCGGTTTTTAAAATTTATTTGCGATTTTCTCGTCTGCCATTTCTATTAATGGCATATCCAGTGCTCGGATCTGAGCTCATCTTTCAGTTATAGCTTTGAAGACGACTGACAAAACTCGTTTCGGCCCCCATCAATGGGCCAATAGGTATAATGACTCACTTTTACCATTTTGCCGACTAACTGTTTTCGGAATTTGTTTATGTTTATATTTTTCACACTTGCGCCTCTTTGGCGCTTCACAATTCACGTTCACTGCAATTTGGCTCGGAGCTGGCTTGAAGCTGGCTCAAAGTCTTTGTACCACTGACACGTTCTGGTGGCACTCACCAAACATCATAGCTTTAAGGTGTTTCTTAATTTTCCAACCCAAGGGTCACATTTTGGAGGCCATCCACCCCTCTCCCTGTGCCAGTCGCTCCCTATGCTCAGCGACCAACTGGAGCTCCGCAGTTGACACAAGATATCCTCAGGGCGATTATTATCCTTAATTGATCACTGAATTGTATTTGTACGTACATTTGTCCCTGTTGTACTTCCCGTCACCTCAAGGTTGGGTCAATTCGTGTTCGCAGGGTATCTTTTAGTCGAGCACCTGCCAATTGTATTTGCAATACTTTCCACACTGTTGCACATCTTTGATACAACTTGTCAGCGCTCAATGTCAAGGTTGTTGTCGGATTTTTAAATATTTGTTTATATACTTAAGCAGTCCCCTGGCTTGGCCAACCCCCTCCAGCCACCCTCTGTTAGCATTTCCCTAGCATAACAGGCTTATTATCGCTGCCTCTAATTGCCGACGGGCATTGCTCAAGTGGAACGCACGCCCCGACGCAGCTTGGCTTTGGCTTTGGCTTTGGTTTTGGCTTTGGTTTTGGCTTTTGATTTTGGAAAAGTGTTTGCAGGTAAAATAATTGGAGCTCGCAGTTTAATTGCGAATTTAAGCAAATTGAGATAACCGAGATACCAAATTTACAGAGTGTAGGAAACTTAATCGTTTGGGAAGCTAAATTCAGAATTTATCATTGATTAAAATTTATTGATACCTTAAAAAAGTTTCAAAATCAAAAGTGATTGAAAAATGTTACCTTATTTATTCGTAGTTTATTTTTTTTTTATTTTTTTGTATTTATAATAAAATAATAATTTAATGGTTCAACATTTTTTCTTAATTGTGATAAGAAGAAGCTTCTCATTTCTTGAGATCATTTTATAAAATGAGTTTCATTGACATGCGAAAAAAACATATTAAAAACTTAACGAACTATTTCAGGGTTAAATAAATCTTTAATCAAGAATTAAATTAAATTTTTTAATTTGGTTAAAGCTTTGAAAATTTCTGAAGTGCAAACCCAAATTATTGTTTAATTATTTAATTACTGTTGCAACTGTTTCAAATTTTAATCATAATCTTAAATTTCAAATAAGAACCAATCAAATCATTGAGAGTTGAAGCTGTTTTCCGGCATTTCATGTCATTATCGAAGCTGAAGGAACTTTTATACTCTTAGATATACGATACAAAATCATAAAACAATTTTCTGAGGTCTTAATTATAAATTGTAAAAAATCTATCGCACCCCATCAAGGCAGTCATTATGTTATGACTATCGATAATTGTGTCATCGCCCAATGGGAGACATCTTTTGTGGGCGCTTTGGATATTGGTTAGATAATTAATAAGCCATTAGGCCAAAAGCAACCCAGGGTCTGGGGACCCTCGGCTACGCATATTTGCCGCACCGATACCGATACCGTTTAAAAAGTTCTTTTGCGCTAGAAGAACCGTTAACGATTTCACCCAGAGCGAAAAAGCGAGCCAAACTGGTCCCAAGTTCTGAGACGATCATAAATTAGACTTTTTAATGACAATAAAACATTTTTATGCGTTTTTTTATGTGTGAAAATGAAGCAGAAAGCACAGCAAAGGGCATAGAATTTCAAAGAACGGGGGAAATATAAACGAAACGCAAAGAAAAGTATGGAATGATGTGGAATGGAGTGGAGAAAAAGAAGACATTACTTACAGTTAAGCTGGAAAACAAAGGCATCAACTTTATATAATACGTAATTTTAATCGGCCCTCAGGCCCACAAGACATGTTACCATCGCCATCGTCATCGTCATCGTCGTCGTCGTCGTCGTCGTCGTCGTCGTCGTCGTCGTCGTCGTCGTCGTCGTCGTCGTCGTTATCGTTGCCATCACCTTCTATTTGCCAGGTCTTGGAGCAAGTACAAGCGCACACATAGTTAGAGGCAGTACCCCGAAACATGACTTAGTGGAATGCGTTCTGGCCACGCGGATGACACCGTGTAAATAGCCAAAGGGGTGTTAAAAGAAACCAAACTACTGAACAACAAGTGTAGACCATCAGCACACATCAGAGCACATAAAAGACCAGGCCTAGAGAGTCATATAATAGCAGAGAGGAGATAGAAAAACTAAAGCTATACATTAGCCGCAGGGTCACTGAACCCGCCTCCAAGGCACACCACAAACACAATGCAACGGATTTGATGTTGCGAGTCTCGTGTTTTGTTAGCACATTTCGTCTTATATTTTCTTTAATATTCATTCATTTTTCGGTTATGTACGGGGCGGGCGTTTTTGCTTATAATATATACGTATATACCTGCAGATTGAGATTGTCATAAGCAATTGGCAAGAAGGTGTGTGTGTGTGTGTGTGAAGGTGTGTGTTCTACAAATTAAGACGTGGCCAGGGGCCTAAGCGACAGCCCTGGTTCCTCTTTTGCCAAATTTTTTTGGGCTTTGATTTCGTCTTCGGTACTTCGGTACGAACTTGAATATTTCTCGAGTCTTGGTCTTTAGAAATTATAATATCCAAGAGTTTTGAATAATTTTTGAATTCTAAGCAACTAAAAACTTTAACTATAAATTTGTTGGAATATTTAAAATTTTTTATGCTTAACTTTCATAGCCCAAATATTTACCCAATATTTTTGTGTCTTCTTTTTTTCTATATTTGGATCTCAATTTTTATATTGTGTCAATAATTATATGTATTCGGATATCAAAACTTTATTATTTTACTTAACTGTTTGCTATTCATTTTTAAATGGATTTTTTTTTAATAAAAACAAAACATTTTTACTGAGGAGTTAGGAATTTTTAAATTATGATACGCAACTTCAAAATACTTTAATTTGTATTTCAAATAAAAAATTTAAAGAAAAAAAAATAAAATATTTAAAATAATAAAAAAAAAAAAAACAAATAAAAATAATACTGTTTACAAAGACAAAAATAAATATAATGTAGTAAATTTAAAAAATAAATTTCGTATTTTAAAATACAAAATTTTGTAGTAGAGTTCATTTTGAATTTATTGGTGAAAAAATGTAAAAATGAAAAATAAGTAACATTGCTTGAGGATAAAAAATAATATAAATAAATAAATAATAGTAATAAATAATAAATAAAAAATAAAAATAGAAAATAATAGATAAAAAATAATATAAATAAATAATATTAATAATAATAATTATAATAAATAATAAAATAAATAAAAACAACAAATATTTGTATATAAAAGTATACAAATATTTATTATTTTTATTTATAGTATATATATTTTTATTTTTAAAGCTAGGAGAATCGCTTGAGAGTGCAACAAATTACAGTAAAATCTTGCCCGCAGTTCTCGGAATAGTTTCATTTATAGTGCCATAAAATAAAAACAATTTATGGTTTTGAAACAATCATTTTGCAAGTGTTGCTATTTGTTAATCGATTTTTGGTAATTACAAAATTACTTTGGCACGTTCTTAGCCAGAATTATGCAAAACCATTGCAGTAGACTGCGGAGTGTACAAGCTTCTAATTCCCGTTGATTAAGGCCCGTGGCCAAAATCGTTGCAATCTGTTGGTTGAAATGGTTTTAATAACCAAAAACTGTTGCCTTTTTACATACTGCGTACTTCATGGCCTACAGACCAGCAACAGGCTGTGCAATAATTTTAAACGGCATCGACAGCGGCAGCGGCAGTGGCAGCGGCAGCTTCAGCGGCAACTGCAACTTCATGCGGCAACCGGCAATATTAGCAACAACAGCAACAACAACAACAACAGCAACAGCAACAGCACAAAACGAACAGCAAAAGCAACAACTACACAAGGCGACCGCCCGTTGGTTGGTTGTCTAACTATTTTAACCCAGTTTTGTGGCTATGGCCACATTCTTGTAGGAGCGCAAAACATAAACAAGTTTCAGTCAAGCAAAAATGAAATAAAACCAGGTGAAAAAAGAAAAAGGGGAAAAGCGAATAAGTATCCGACGTTCAAATACCGTAGGAACTCAATGGAAATACCCAGCAATAGAGTCTCTCCCAGACAGTTCATTCTTCCTACCATACATACATACATTGAAATCCTTGAAGAGACTGTACCTAACTGGTGGTATGGTGGCATTTAAGGAAGGATCCCGAAAGCTTCTTACGGTCTGTGGTCTGCGGTCTGCGGTCTGCGGTCTGATGGGTTGACGGGGAAAGCAAACCTCTCTATAAGAACCTGTTCCATTACATTTTAGCTTTTTTTGAGCTGCTTTAAGGTGGTTTAGGTGGCTGCGAGAGTTGAATAAAATGCCACAAAAAGTGCTTCAATAGAGTCTCTGATGAAGGAGAAAACATATATTCATATGCCATATACATATATACATATATATATATATATATATATATAAAAAATATATTGGTTTCAATAAAAGGAACAAATTCAAATTCAAATAAATATAAAAAGGCAATGTGACATACACACACGTAAACAACTTACACACACAGATACACATTCAAATTTCGTGGCCGACCCGGGCCTCAGCTCTTATAGAGAAATCTTCTCAGCAACTGTTACTGATCGATCGGGAATGTAGATTTACATTGCATTTACTCGTACTTTCTAAAAGCGTGAGAAGCTTCCGTCCGTCGGTTACATTCACCTGCACCGCTTGATTATACCCATTCGACATGGCAATAGGGTATTTGAGCTAAAAGCCAGCAAATAAGCAGTTAAAAACGGCAAAAACAAAAAAGAGCTGGCGAAATGTGTGCAAATTGAAATTACGGCTAATGAAAAGGCCAATTGCAAATGTGCAAAAAGGCTAAAAGCCAAAAAAAGAAAAACAAAAACAAAAACAAAAACAAAAACAAAAACAAAAACAAAATGAATGCAAAAAAAACGCATGTGATTGAAACACAAAAATTGAGTGGAAGTGTGTGTTGCATAACATTTCCCTTCTGCCCTTCTGCCCTTGTGCCAGCCGCTCTTTTTGGCTCAGGCTCAGGCTGTGGAAGCGCTTGGCCATTTATTGCGCTTGAATACGGGTCAATAGGGATTTACGGTTAGACATGCGACCGTTTCCACTCTAAGTATCTGCGGAAACGGGCTGCCTGATAATGAGAGCGCCGCCCGATTAGCGTCTTCCCTCCTCCACTCCATCTCCCCCTTATTCTCTCTCTCTCTCCGTCTTTCTCTCTCTTTTACTCCTTCTCTTGAATGCATACATTTATCCCCTTCTTTATATTGTGTCTCCCCGCCACTTGCCTCTACTGTCCACTCCTTCAACACATGAGCCATGAATGGACACTTTTAGTGGGTCAGCAAACAGCACAAGTGAATGAGCATTAAAAACAACAACAACCACAACAACAACAACAACAACAACGCAAACAATTGTAATAACAACAACAGCAGCAACAACAACAAAAGCGGCTATGGGAAATGCGAATGGGAACACAACAATGAGCCACGCTCCGAAGCCGGCAACAGTTATGGCAATCATCTGTTAGCCCGGAATTCTATTGTATTGAGTTGCAGTTAATACGCGTTGGCCAATTGAGGAGCATTCTAAACTGTCCATTGACGACAATTAGAGGAGGAATGCGCCTCTTAAATGTCCCAATATTAACTTAATACAACGCTTAATGTCCACTCAAATTAGTTTATAATAAACAATTTCGCTCAAAATGATTCCCCACGTTCCTCTTGAAGCTTCCCCACTCGATTATTATGTCATTTGTACCGCGTTTATTTTCCGAAACGAGGTGAATATAAATGAGAAGCAGATTAAAAGAGGAAAAGAAGGAAAAGAAGAAGAAGAAGGAGGGCAGAAAGTAGAACTGCGTTTATATAATCTGAGTAATAAGTAGGCAATCTTCATTATACATTTGCATTCTCTGATATGATTATGATCGAATATAATTTTAATAATAATAATAAATTAATATTAAAAAAAATAATTATAATAAATTTAAAAAAATAACATTAGAAATAATTATTTCTATTTAAAAATCGAATGAAGAGGTAAAAAAGAGACCTCGAGGCCCAAATTGATTAAAGATCAAGATATATTCAGGTAGAAATGGATCAAGATTGAATTTCGGATAAAAATCCTGATTTCTATCAGATTCCAAGAAGTTAAGCTCAAGATCGAAATCGGGTTATATATTTAGAAACATATAGCCAGATAGACAGAGAAATCAAAGTGAAGGTAGATTGAAGATGATATGATATGAAGCAATTGATCTTGGGACAGAAATAGAGATAAACTTTTTAAAAAATTGAATAAAATCTGAATTATTAAAGTTTAAAAATAAAAAAAATTATGAATTATTAAAGTTTAAAAATTTGAATAAAATATGAATTATTAAAGTTTAAAAAATTGAATAAAATATGAACTATAAATTAAAGAATTCCTTTAATAATACTGAACCCCAGCAGAGATTCTAGAGGAGAAAATGATTTTTTCAAGTTTTCAAGTCTGTTGCAAATGTAAATGTGATGCTCATGATGACGAGATGTCAATCGGGATGTTCTTCCAAAAATAAATAAGCTGGAAATTAAAATTTAAATTTTTAATTAAAGCAACTGTAAATTAAAATAATCTTTATAAAGCACGAAGCTGGGAGTTGCCTTGTTTGGAAAGTAAAACGATTCTGGAACTCTTAAGATTGGGAATTTCTGACTTATTAAATATTTAATATGTAAATATATACTATATATATACTAAATTCCTAAATGGAATTGGGTAAATGCGTGAAGATCTCCGATGACTAACTCAGTGTGGGTGGGCTTAGAGGATTTTGGACTAATTCAGATTCCAGCAGGGCGTTAATTTAATTTGTTCTTTAAAGTTAAAAAAACTTTTGTTCAAATTTTAAAAAGTCAAAAAAATTATGTTTTTATTATCGGAGCGTTGTTTTTGTTGTAATTAAAATACTTTATTTATTTATTATTTATAGTATTTAAATATATATTATATACATAGATTTATAACATATTGAAATATTTTATATTAATTATTTATATATATTATATTAATTTATGGTATAAAATTTTTGTATAAAAACTCAACAGGTCTTGAAGTTTACAAAAAAGATTCTATTATTATTAATATTATTTGAATATTAAAATTATAGGAATTCAATTTAGAAATAAATTTAGCTTTGCTTTTATTTATTAACTTTATTGCGTATAAAATGTATTTTCGTTTAAATTTATACTCAGGTTTCCAAACAATCAATTTTTTTTATATACTATATGTTATATTAAAAATGAAATAAAATCGAATATAGAAATCAAATATTATATTATTATAATTAATTTATGCTTTTAGCTGTTTTTTTATTATTTCATATATTTTAAAATTTGTTCCAAGAAATCCCACAGATATTCTCCGGTTATTCCTTGAAGACAGACTATTCCTTAGCAATAACTGAATCTAATCCAAATATTATAAAACCGAAGAACTTTATTCTCCAAGCCTTATTAGGGACAAGGCTTTCCTTCCACCTCCTATTGACATGAGTTATCCTTTGGAAAACATAAGGACGAGCTTTAGTTCCTATTTCGTTTTCTTCTCCTTCATATATCGAGTTGGTTGAGAATGACCCAAAAATTCTATAAATATGTTTGCGAAATTGCGGTTCTTATGGATCAGACCTCGTCGATGTGTTCCCGCAGAGGGTAGTCAAAATTGGCCACTCTTTTGGGATGTTGTTGTTTGTGTTGTAACTGTTTATCGGGCTGGTAGCTTTGCACTTGCGCAAAGTCGGAGGCGAAGCCTTATAAGGGCCCAACCGAAGCTCGTCTTGGGTATGGTCAGTAACCAGCTGCGAGTGCTCATATATCATGCGATCTAAGCTGGGGAGCTATTCGCAGTTCGCAGTTCGCTGTTTGCTGTTTGCTGTTCGCTACGAGACTCGACGCTCAATTTCAATTGGTTTGGTGGCTTATTAATTACCTCACCGCAGAATTGCGTGTGGCGCATGCAAAGCGCCCACCGGCAGCAGCAACAAAGATACGGACGGACAGGCGGCCAGACAATCGGACGACAAACAGACGGTCGCATAAGCAAATGGACGGCGAGACATGGGACATGTAAGCCGGGCCAAATAGAACCCACAAAAGGCGTTGAACGTCGCGTCGCGTTGCGTTGCGCTGCGTTGCGTTGCGCTGCGCTGCGCTGCGTTGCGGGTAATACGAGCCTTCCCCCCCGTAAATGGAACGGCGTCGATGTCAATGCGCTTTGTTGCGAATCCAAAACCAAAAAGAGCGTCGTTTTTTTTTTTTTTTACATTTTGTTATGTGTTTTTTGTGTTTTATAGCTAAATCGATATTTTTTGTTTTGTTTTTAATTTTGTTTCTCTTTCTCTTTCTCTCTCTCTTTCTCTCTCTCTCTCTCTCTCTCTCTCTCTCTCTCTCTCTCTTTCTGTTTCTCTTTTTATTTCTGATTTCTATTGTCATTTTTGATTTTTGTTTTTATTTACAGCTTTGTGAACATAAACAAAACTGATGATTTCAAAAAATAAAAGTGATATTTTTACTGTGATTTTTTGTTGCCGATTTAGTAGTTTTTTTTTTTTTTTTTTTTCCCCTTGGTAAACTAGTTTGTTCTTTAAATGTTTTTCAATTTGCTGTTTCCAACGTTTTGGATTTTGCATATTTGCCCCCTTTTCCATCCCCCCCATCCGTTCATTGCTCAAGTGGCATTCGCTGCTGCTTACTTTCAAATGTCAAACGGAGTTGAAGGTGGTCCGGTCTGCACATATAGACAAAAACAACTACACAACAACAACAACAACAACAACAACAACAACACCAATGTAAAAACAAACATTAAAAAAATATTTGTGTATATGCGATATGATTTATATTGAGTCATGATTTTGTGTCTTGACCAACGAACTTGAACTGGTATTTTATTTGAAGCTTGTGGGGAGACTGGACTTTGACTACGCATTCAAATCGTTGGAGGTGTTGGAAATAGTTTATGAATAAATATTTTTAAAACCAGTCGACAGAGCAGTAGGGCGATGCAGAGAGAGAGAGAGAGAGAGGGTGGGAGTGGGAGAGTGTTGGCGGTATAGACAATAGATAATCAAATCTAAAACTGAAAACCCAACATAACAGAATTTGATTCCAAAGAAACATTCCATATACAATGCAAAGAATTTCAAAGGCTTTAACTAGAAGTGGTTATTAACTATATATATTAACTATAGTGACTTAGAAAAAGTTTAAGATTGGGTCAGTCTCTTTGTATACTTTCATTTACAGCTACCAAAGTCTCCTGGCAACTAAAAAGTCTGAAGATGTGAATTTTTTTAAAATATTGAAAAGCTCAAATCTCAATTATTTGTGGCTTGAATAAGAAAAAAAATAAAATATTACTTAAAATGTCTATTAAAAGCAAATACTCGATCATTTGGCCTGCCATTTGTCATCTTCTTCATACGCGCCTCTGCGAATGCCAAGCATTTTACACAAATCCACACTCACAATTTAATTAAATTCAATGCACGATGCGAGATACTCATTAAGAAATGGCAAACAACTCCATAAACAATTTCGTGTCATAAACAAAATCGTGCCATACTCAAAATAGTTGCTGAAAATGCCAGTCAAGTGAAACTTAATGAATCCTGAGAAAGTTGTAAGTGCGGAGTCAAAAAAAAAAGTGACAGAAACACGAGTATATCGAAGACGAGGATTGTCAACTGCGAGATACCCTGTAAAAAGATGTGCATGTATTTTGAAGGAAACTGCAGTAATAAGTAACAGTAATAATTATGAATATTTATTTACTTAAATTGATTTATCGGCTATTTATCGATAAATGCGCTGAATGATAATATGAAACTCTAAACTGAAACTTTGGCAGCCACAACATTTTGAGAGTCTTTGAAAACCTCTTTTATATGTCCGCCACACATTCGACCGTAAAGTACAGGGTATTAAAAGCAAATAAATTGTAGGCAGCTAAATGCGATAATTGCTGGCAAATTTATCTGACAACCAATGCCAAACATGCAAGAACAATAATCATATCGAGAATAATGCAACAACAAATTGAACAACAGCAACAACAATAACAACAAAATTGAAAACTGCATAGTTGCGGCCTTAATATTTGGCCATCTCTAGCTTATTGTCTATTTGAGGCATCGATAATGTAAAGTTTCCATAGAGAGTCGTCGCATCTTCGTTGCCTTCCACTTGTTCTTAGAGTGCATCTCGATGCGATGCGGTGACCCAGTTTAATGCAAGTGGAACAGACAACTGCAAGAAGGTGGCCATAAATAGCCAGGCGGTGATTTCTAGACACCCGACTTTACCCCTTAAAGGCGAAATCTTTACTCAATGAAAGACTTAAGTTACAGGTTTCTTGCTTAAGTCTTTCTCAATGGCTTTAAAATTGAGGCTCAAGTTTGTTGCTTCAGTCTTTCGTTCTAACTGAGAGTATGCTACAGATGTTGCCGCTCTCTTTCCTCTTTTTTCTTCTCACTCACTCTCTCTCTCTCTCTCTCTCTCTTTCTTTCTTTCTTTCGTCTACCGCCAAACAAGTTTTGTTGTTGTTGTTATTGTTGTTGCTGTACTAACAGCATTGCCGTTGTGGTTGTTGGGTTTTTGCTTCTTATTCTGTGGACTGTCTTTTGGGATGCTGCAGAACTTTCTTTCATTGATTCTAGAAGAAAGCATATAAATAACAAATTAAGACTTTCTTTCTGCAAAACATGGAAGACCGTAGGCAACCTATCTACCTATCTATCCATCTATCTCCATGCCCTTTTATCTATCTATTGGTCTGTCTGCCTGTGGCTTGTGGTTTTGTGTCAACGTCTACGGAATTGAGGGGTTTACTTTGTATTGTGCAGTTGCTTAGAAGAGCGGGCAACTCTCGCCTCGTTCCTAACCCAAATACCCGACGCTCTTTCACCTGGCCGGACGCTGGATTCGTGTGCACCTTGTGTCATTGGCTTGGACTCGGGCTCGGGTGTGGGCTTGAGTTTAGGTTTGGGTTTGGGTTTGGGTTTGGGCTTGGGTCTGTCTTTGTTTTTGAGTTTGCGTTTGTGTTGGATCTCGGTTTCGGTTACCTCTTACAGTTTAGTTTTCGTTGTTGTTGTTGTTGTTGTTGTTGTTGTTGTTGTTGTTGTTGTTATTGTTGGCACAACAAGCCAAGAGATTATCTGCAGCTCCTAACCAAAATATGTATATACATATATGTGCATACGAGTATGTGTATGAAAATGTATACGTACATGGGTTTCGTGCTTGCCACGGAGAGGATCTTATGTTTTTTCGATTATACGCCTTTATCTGTGTCTTCATTAGTTTGACCCAATTTCATCTTCTGCTTTGACTGCACTCCGATGCTTCGTTCTTTTTACTTTCTATTTTCTCTTAATGATCTTCAGAATTTTTGATTACCGGCTTGTTAGCATTTTTGATTTTCGGTTTTCGGTTTTGGTTTTGGGATTTTCTTTTTCCAATTTTATTTATTTTTTTTGTCGATCGCTTTAAGTCAATTTACTTTCAATTTGACAGCTGTGAAAACGTATGCTTTTTATTGTTTCCGATTTGAAGTTGGGCTGCCTTTTGCCTTAGATTTATTGGGGCGTTGCCTTTGGCGCTTCCGTTTTTTTTTTTTTTTCAGAGGGCGTGATAGCCAAGTTTCCCAATCACAAACACGCATCTGCCATCAGGTACTGAGTAAGAAAAGAAACCGAAAGAGGAAGAGAAAGGCATAGGGAAAAGTTCAATGATGATACTCATTCAGCTTTATAGTTAAGCTGTACGCCGTATTGTATACTTAACTATACTTTTACTTAAAATTATATATATATTTTAAAATTATATATATATTATATAAATTTAATATTATGAATTTTATTATAATATATTATTCTGGATATTTTGCTAAGAAGAAGGCGAAGTGTCTTCCCGCCTTCCAAGCAGTTTGTGTGATCTTCTATTTTCGAGTTTCGGAATCAGATAAAGTAGTTGGTAAGGGACAGATCATCTTCCGTTCGAAAAGAAACTAACTCTTTTTAAGTACTGATTTAAAATGAAACAATTTATTGTTAAGTTGCCTTTGGGCTTTTCTAAATAATAAATGCAATTATAATTAAAATTGTTATTTCTTTGTTTATATTATGGTTTTTTTTATATGTTTGCATATAGATCAGATTTGCAGAGTTGTAGTAATCAGTATAGAATCTGTCTGTATAGATTATGTTTATTAATTCTCAAGTTGGGTCCGACTGCAGATGTCGAATGACAGTTAACTATAAAATTATAAAACTATTAAAATTGAGTTCATTTTGAAGTTTTGAAATCTAATAATATTTTTTTAATGGTTTTCTCATTTAAAGGTGTGAATTGTTTTATTTTCAAAAGTTCAGATTAATAACCAGTGTCTGGGTCGAAAGATCTTGAGTTTTGGTCGAGATCAGAAGAAGTTGGAAAATCAACGTGTATGGCAATTTTGGTTAATCAATAAAATAAAATAAACCTTTTATTTTTATTACTTTGGGCTCCTATTGGCTGGCCCTCATCATGATCTTTTAACATTATTAACCCGATCTTGGATCCATTGTCTTCAGTGATCAACAGTCCATCGATACCCGAATCACATATGATATTAAAGGTCAACTTCTGGTTAGCATTAAATATGATTAGCTGAAGATAATTTCCTTGCTTAATTGCCCTTTGTCCGAGTTGGCAATAAGGTCATAAAATATTATAGAGACAAGACTGAAGTATATACATACATACATATATATATATATATATGTATATATATATAGTATGTAAATATATAACTATATCTTTATTTGAATTCGCATTTTTGATGGCTTGTAAAGTTAATGGCAAATACTCGTAAATTTGTGAGAATAGAAAGCAGCCAAGAAAACAATTAACATAAATTTTTGATATGAACTGAACCTGAACCTGAACCTGAACGAAGGGAACCCGATCCGCGCCACTTGGAGCTGTCAACGTTTCTAGGAATCAGACAGAGGCGGTGTTTCGCCTTTCAACCGCTAGCATATCATCCGACTATTTGACAAATGAGTTCAAATGAGTCTGCATTCATTGCGAATGAGGTCAAGTGATGTTCTCGGCTTACTTGGGCTTGCTTGGGCCAAGTTATGCTAAAATGTAGCTGATAAAATTTGATTGGCACTTTTACTGCAATATCATCTCTCCCACTCTCTCTCTCTCTCTCTCTCTCTCTCTCACTCTCTCTCTCTCTCCTTTGCTCTAATGGCTTGTTTACCCCAACGTCCATTTGGGGATGTTGTATAAGAACCGTACAGGCAACTCCGTTCGTAGACAGTTTGATTTTTGTTCGCGATTCGTGCGGTTCTCGAGATGATTTTCAAGGTGAGCATCTCGCTCTGTTTGGTGCTCGGGCTGTGTTACGGCTATGAGCCAAAGGTTCCGTTTGGTGGCTACCACTATCCTAAGCCAGCCAGATTACCACCGTTCCCGGAGAGCGTAGACTCCACCTCCACCTCTACTTCTAGCTCTAGCTTCAATCCCAATCCCAGCTCCAACTCCAGTTCCGCACCTGCCGCCTCTGCTCCTGTGCTTGGCTCGGCAAAGCCTCCAGGCGTCCAATCGGATTACATTGATGATTTAATTGAGGGACATAAGCAACAAATCTTGTCGAATGTCTTGGGTGGTGGTGCTGCAAACGTTGGCTTCTCCTCCCCAATCTCCGTCAGTAACGGCGCACCACCCAGTCCACTCCTCACACCCTTCGAGAATAGCGACTCGAAGGCTTTTCGCGTCAATCGATGTGCCAGCTGCAGTGAGTATTCTACATGGGATTTGGGAAACGGAACTCCAGAGATTACGTTTCGGAGTTTTCTGAAGATTTATTTATTGCGTTATCTGAGCCTCGTCTTCGAAATGAAAACACAAAACCAATTTGAATCCTTGCAGCCTGCGGCGTGCCCAATGCCAATCGCATTGTGGGCGGCATCCAAGTGCGTACCAACAAATATCCATGGATTGCGCAGATCTTGCGCGGATCGTTCCTCTTTTGTGGTGGTACTTTGATTAACGATCGGTACGTGCTGACTGCCGCACACTGTGTCCATGAGATGGACATGTCGACGGTATCGGTGCGTCTGCTGCAGCTGGACCGCAGCTCCACACATCTGGGAGTAACCCGCGCGGTGGCCTTTGCCCAGCCCCATGCGGGCTATGATCCTGTCAGCTTGGTACATGACATCGCGTTGCTGCGTCTCGATCAGCCTGTGCCACTGGTTCAGACATTGCGTCCAGTGTGCCTGCCCAGCAGCGCGCTGCAGCCGTTCGATCACCAGAAGGCCATCGTGGCGGGCTGGGGTCTGACCCACGAGGGTGGTTCCACCTCCAATGTGCTGCTGGAGACCATTGTGCCCATCATAACCAACGCCCAGTGCAGGGCTACCTCTTATAAGTCCATGATTGTGGATACGATGCTTTGTGCTGGCTACGTGCAAACGGGTGGTCTGGATGCCTGTCAGGTGGGTGTCCTGCGGTCTGCAATTAAATCTCGTCCACCTCTCAATCCGCCTTCCTTTGTCTGTCTTTGTCTGCAGGGCGATAGCGGTGGTCCTCTCATTGTTCCTGATCGCGTCTTCCGTCTCGCTGGTGTTGTGTCCTTTGGCTATGGCTGCGCCAAGCCGAATGCCCCGGGCGTGTATACCAGAGTCAGTCGATACTTAGATTGGATTGCAGCTCACACGAGAGACTCCTGTTATTGCAATCGATAACTTCAACGCTTGCGTTGCTATCGATTTGGTAAAAAAGTGAATAGCTTTTTTTTAAACTTCATCATTTTTGAGATCACATCACATTTTTACTTCTCTCATTGGTTTTCATCATTAGAAAATAAAATATTTAAACAGACAAATTCCTCATAAATAAATGCCATTTATTTATTTACATCCATCAATGATTTATTTGAATTCCTTTAAAAATTAAACTGCTTAGAGTCGTTCAATTATGTCCTTATGATAATGATGAATATTTCGATGATATTTGCCGACTTTGTAAGTACCAAGAGGGGAGGGAAGTAACGCTTCCCCTTCCAAAGTCACCTTCGAACGCTTCAATGTCGATGGCTGTTTCCCAAGGAAAATTATAATTTAAGCGTCGAGTTTTTGTTTCTGCCTTTGTCCTCCACTCGACACCCCCAACCGAAGAGTGCAAATACATTTAGAAGGCATTTTTTGGGCAAAAGTTTTATGGGAACGGGTTATTGGCTGGCTCAAAAAGTCAAAAGGGAAAACGGAAAAGAAAAGCCATACAAACGAGAAAGGATGATTTGTAGTAGTGGACACTCGACGCGGAGATACCCTAAGTAAACGACAGAGCCAAGTCCGCTATTTTCATGTCTTCTTTTAGCTGTTTTGGGGCTGATGACTGAGACTCGAAGTGAGCTTGACTCTGCCGGGAAAGATTAGGTTAGCTTTTGTTGTTACTCAGGAATAAATATAATTTGAGGGATACAAAATAAGGCAGGATTAAATTTATTTAGCTTTTCGTTATACTCTTTTACCCCATGGCTTTGGTTAGGGTACAAAAAACATTACTCTGGCCTTTCACTTTTTGTGTGTTGTGTGTGCGTCGAAAAGCCAAGGAAAAATGTTTGGGGCCAACAAAGTAAAACAAAGAGGCAGCATAAATATGAACATAAATTTATTATTTATATTTAAATAAAAGAAAAAAAAATTATACTTTTATAAATACTAGTATAAATAAATAAACGGACGTACATGTGAGCTCCACTTTTGGCTACGTCATCGCGCGCTAAAATCGAAGCCAAGGACATCGATGTCATTCGAAATCGGAATTGCTGACACATTGTTATCACTTGTCATGGCAGGTTTTATTGAACTGGCGACCGGCGACCGGCGACTGGCGACCTGCCACCTCTACCATCCCTACCACCCCTCCCATGCACATGCTAGCCCTTGACTGGTCAACCAGCATCCCGCACTGTGTGCCAGTTGGGGGCCGAGTTGACAATGTTTATCTTTATCCCTGCGCTGGCGGCGACCATGCGACAATTTAATGGATTTTCAAGTTATTTCTGGTATTTTGTTGTAGTTGCCGCAACTTGCAACTTACAACTTACAACTTGCAACTGCAACTGGCAACAAGCAACTAGCAACTAGCAAC
This sequence comes from Zaprionus lineosus, assembly GCA_035044505.1. Taxonomy (NCBI): domain Eukaryota; kingdom Metazoa; phylum Arthropoda; class Insecta; order Diptera; family Drosophilidae; genus Zaprionus; species Zaprionus lineosus. Next base: position 105,887 of record JAWNNX010000379.1, read on the forward strand.
TAGTAACTAGTAACTAGCAACTAGTAACTAGCAACCAGCAACCAGCAACCAGCAACCAGCAACCAGCAACTGGCAACCAGCAACGAGCACAAACAAAGATATCTTGAAACTTGTTTCTTTCATGGGTCCAAAGAAAATGCCGCATAATTGCCGCCGTCGCCTCGGTCCGGGATCTTGGCCTGAGGCTCGCGACTGCTCCGTCCCGGGGAATGTTGGCCAAATCGACAATGTTGTCAATGTTGCTGCTGTGGCATTTGATTTTATTTTTAACTAGACTACGAAATGATGCCCGGCATTGCAAGGGCATAGAAGAGACACAGTCAGACACAAACACACACACACACAAACATATATATAATATATATATATTTTATTTGCAGTCTAAGCACTGCAATTAAAATTTCTAGCTTAAGCTCTTTAGGCCTGTCCCAAATTATGAAAGCTGAGATTAACTTGAACCGTTTTATTGACAGTTTTTTTTTCCCCATATTTGGAAAACAATCAACATTTAATTTTCGAAATTCCAACTGTACATTTTTTTAACAATCTGATGTCGTTCAGCTTCTGTCGCAAGCCAAGACCCAACACCATTTAAAAAAATTGATTAATTTTTTAATATTTTCTGATTTATATTTATCGATTTTCACTCAGAGAAGTAAATTTAGAAAATTACTACATTTTAGTAAAGGGCAAAGTTAAAAGTATTGTAAAAGTATTTTCTCTTTTCTGTTAATAGAAATTGAGACAATGATAAGTTATTCAATTAACATAACATTAACAGAATGTAAATGGCATGAATTAAGCATTGTGGCTAACATTTATTTATATTTTTAATATTCTAATAAAAGCTGAAAATAATATCTTAAGTTATAGTCATTTAAGATGCGAAGCAAAGGGTAGATTTGTAGTGCGTTCATCTTACGTTTCGCTCTTTAAATTATGTTATTATGTTATTAACAGTTGAATGCATTAACATATCCGTAACATTCTAACAGTTGAAGTCATAGCTACCACCTGACAGCTAGTAATGACTTGGCAGCTTTAAGGTCAAATATTGTGTTTTTCTTAAGGGTGAGCTTAAGTTTACAATCCTTCCTTTAAATAAATTGACTTCATGGGATGATTCCAATAATAAGTAGTTATATTTTATTTGTTTGTGTTCTGCCATTCAAAACTACCAATCGTAATTTGGAAATGTTATTTAACAGAGTTCTGTTAGTACACTTTTAACATAGCTTTAAATAGCTAGTATCTATAGCGATAATTTGTCGTAATGTATTAAGATTCCTAAGGTATCCCCAGGCCGTCATACGACGTACACCAATCGTCTCACGTCTCACCTCACACCTCACACCTTACACCCGAACCACTCAAGGATCTTATTTATATCAATTATTTTTAAAAACAATTACAATCGAGGCGTAGATATAAGGAGATATAAAATACAATGTAAGTACTAGACGGCCAGAACATTAGCTATTTATAGCTTCATTACAGACGGCTACGGACTGTACATCTCTGTGCCATCCCGTCTTTGGGAAGGAGCAATCGACTGACATTACACACATTAAAGAGAATTCGCTTCGAGTGATTTTGCACTCAACTTTAAACTTGGCATCGGACTGCGAGCTTACAGCCTCTTCCTTCTGTGCTATGCCCACTTCAATCGTTCAATCGTTCAATCGTTCAGTCGTTCAATCGTTCAATCGTTCAATGGATCTGATTACGAAGTGCAGCTACCACTGGACATTAGTGCATTCCACTATATGTTCCAAGCAGAGAGATTACCCTGCTGGTCGCCAGGCGTACGCTACAAGATACTAGGGAGCCAACGATACGCGTATCCGGCTGCAGATAGTTCCTGGTGATGTTAACACCCAAGCAGCAGAAAGTTTAAAGGGACTGTCTCAGGATATGGCGTACCCCAAGATTCGGCAGAGTACTCGATACCAATACCAGAGACATTTTTGACTTGCTCGCCTCAGGTATTAACTGCTTTTGTTTAACTAATTGGTCCAGTCGCTCCCTCTGTTAGGCTCTATGTTCCCGATATTTTTCAATTGTCTGCCCAAGACAGGTGCCTAATCTGTAGAGGGGTTTCTTCTATCAAAGAGACTTTACTGTAGTTATATTTACCGTCGACTCATATTTTTTTCTTGAGTATCGAGCTTGAATTTAATTTAATTTAACTTCTTGGGTCAACTTAAAATCTTGTAGAGGAGAACAATATATACTACATATACTAGATCAACAGACTTACCATAGATATTCCCAGGAGTTAAAAGCAAGTGTTACATTTAACAGTTCATTCTTTTTGCTGGAACGTCAAGTAACCTTTAATGTCCGTGCAGATGTCTTGTCTTGTGGTTTCATCTCGGGTAGATCTTGGTTATATATTATTTTAATTTATTTTTCTTTTCTTTCGAAGGAACGGCGTAGTTTTGGCCATGCTTCGTTTGGCATTTTAGCATATTTCTCACATAAATCGCCAGCGGCTTGGGTAGAGAAATTTTCACGCCTCGCTGGCCGTTGGCCAAGACTTTGGGGTCTGTGGCTTGCTCTTTAATCAAATTTTTGTAGAAACCAATGCCAAATGGTACTAAACATACATACCGCACTTCTCGCTCTCTCTCTCTCTCTCTCTCTCTCTCTCTCTCTCTCTCCCTCTCTCTGTCGCTCTCTCTCTCTCTTTCTCTCTGAGCCGATGCTGTCGCTAATGTTGTGGATGTTGCTGCTGCTGCAACAAAGCCGCAAACTTTTTAATAAATTGCCAGTTATTAGTTGTTGGTAGCAGGAAAAAGTGCAATTAAAATGCATTCGAGTTGCAATAAGTGAACAGATTGGGGAAATGGGGAGTTGAAGGAAGCTTGAGGCGAATGAAATTAGCATAAGCATCACGTTGGGCGTAGAGACAAGCACAAAGGAAAGGAGAGCAAAAACTGGCGATGGTTTCCCATAATTTGCGTAGCGCATAATGAGCTCAAGTCCAGTGGCAAATGAGAGCGAATGAGAGCGAATGAGATCGGATGAGGGAGCTAGCGACAGACTGAGAGTGAGAGCTTTGTTGAGGGTAAGGAAGTTAAGTCGTTGACGAGGAGGAGGGGTAAGAGAAGAAGAAGTGGTGAGGGGCGAGGGGCGAGGGGGGCTGCGGTCAGTTGCATTTGCAAATGGTGTGAAATTTTTGTAAAAAAGTCGCTTAAGCAACGCCAAGCAATTCCCCCACTTATAAAGACTACCCTGGAGGGTTGAGACAAAGGGGCGGATGGTGAAGCCGCAAGGGGAACGGGGGGCAGGGAAGCAGCTGCCTGCAAACCGCACTTGTTGCCATTATTACTGTTGTTCAAATTTGCATAAATGTTTTTAATCAAAGCATTTTGTTAAGCGGCTTTTAGTTTGGCGCAAGCATTGAGGCTGCTAATTGAACTGCAAAGGAAGTCAAATGCCTACATAGGTGTAAAGACAAACTATTACACTATAATACACTATATTATTCTATATTATTATATTATGCTCGGAGTACTGGTAAATTGGTGGGAATGAATTTCATACTTTAAAAACTTTAATTCTGAATTGAATGGCGGTATAGGATTCCAAGTGAGTGAGAAGCAAAGGGAAAATTGAAAATAGTTGAAAATAATAAAGGCAGCAAAAGGTTATTAATCAAGTGCTTAGATAAGCGATCAAGTTGTATTTTATTTAATGTCACTATTCAGGAAGTAATAACAATTAGGAAGAGACAAAAGACACGCATTTGGACTTGAATGCAATACATTTAGCAAAGACACAAACCACGAGCTATTCTGGTCCACAATATGAACAACTTGGGAACGCACCAAGCAACTTGAGGATATTTGTAGTTTACAATACTATATCTATTTTTGAAAATTTTTATTAAAACTAACAATTTATTTATCATTAATTATATTGGCAGGGCTGATAATAAAATAAATAAATTAACAGATTTTTCATTAAGCAAAGTCGTCTTATTTTGTTGATATAAATTCCTAAAAATTCAGGGAAAAATAATGAATTTAAAGTTTAGAGCTTAAGGTAGAAAATTTTACTACCATAAATTACACTTTAGGTTAATAGCTAAAATATATTACCAAACAAAATATTGGTACATCTGTTAAAAGTGTTAGAACAGAACTAATTTTAAAATTATGGAAAACTTCTGTCTTACTTAATATATTATATTATAGCTTGACACACAATATGAACTCTTACACTGGCTTAAACAATCCAAGTGACTGGTTAGATACCTACAAAAAATATAAATAAATAAATGTCAAGTTAACCACAAGTCGGGAAGGATCGAGCAGGATGCTTGACTCGAGCTTAAGTGCGAAATAATCCACACCCATGACTTTCGTACGTTTAATAAAACTTCAATAGGCCCAACATTTGGCACACAATAATGTCAGGACTCGCTTAGAGGTTCCGAAGGTGCAGATTTAAGAAGTTTTACTATATTTTTTTATGTATATATTTAAACATATACAAACACACACCTAATACACTCAGGCGGGTACACAGTCGCTTAGTACTTATCCTTTCATGCGATGTTAAATGCTGCAGGTTTGAGTCCTGGGTCCGAATAACATGGCTATTAAAATGCAGATGATTATAAAATGTATTCACAGTTGATTATAGCAATAGTCTAAAGGTCCTATAAAAGTGTATCCTTACATTTGACAATGTTCAAAGTATTCATTATTTCCTATCGCCCATTCATCATTTATTCGATTGCAATCACAATCCTTAGCAAATGTGATTTATTAATTTGGTAGTGTAGACACTCTGGAGTCATCAACGATGCTTTTAATATATAATTGGCCTTTGCCGCACCTGATGAAAGCGATTTGCCCCAACAATTAAGGGGATAAAGTGCTTATAAAATTATGTTCATCTCATGTACAATAAAAATGAACAGCCATCGGATAATTATAACTGAAATTTATTACAAAACGGCAACTTTCCACAAAGCGTATGGGGGAAAGCACTGGCCTGAGCTCTTTATTAGCCGTAAACGTCCTCATTGACTCAAAGATTATTACCAGGAAATAGTTACAGGTCCTAGAGATCAATAGTTTTACCTTTATTACCTTAAGGAGCCATAAAACCCTTTGAGCTAAAGTTGAAGCCAATCCTGCAAAGTTGTTTTGAGCACCAAGAAAAATTTATGGAGCCAAAGACTTGAAAAACCCATTCGTAACTTCCCCCTTGATTACATTGTGTGTCTAGCGGTTGACGTGATGAACTATGCCATGTGGCAACATTCGGGTAGTTGAACAAAAAAATTTTACTTATGCGCTTCTACAACGTCAAAAATTCTCGACGAAAGCGATGACTGATGTTGCAGGCAGCATGAGGGGAGAGGAGATGGGGATGATGATACGGTTGGGGTGGGGATGAGGGATGAGGGATGAGGGATGAGCGATGCAGACAGATTGGGAGATAGCAAACAAAGTGACAGACGGGCCAAAGATCTGGAATATGGACAGTTGCGGATGGACAGCTTGGCAACATGCTAGACTCCACTAGAACGAAAGGAGCAGAGCAAACAAAGAATTAACTGAGAAATGCCACTCAAAGTCGCGACTTCCTGGCTGACACACTTTATGGTCCGACCAAAAGCTAGCACACAGCTCCGCTTGGCGGGGAGAGACTCACTCAGAGGGAGAGGAAGGTGTTGCAAGTTGCAAGAGCGCGTGTATCGGAAGCCTTTTGGTTGCCACTCTAATTGAAGTCGAGTGCATATCCAGCAGTTACGTGCTGCGAGCTGCCAGCTTCGAGCTTGGAGCTTGAAGCTTCGAGCTACGAGTATTTTGTCTGGCAGTTACAAAAACTAACTTTGACATTAAGCGCCACAAATTGTGGCAATTTAAAGCCAATTTAAGACGTTGCAACAAAATATATATCACGGCTTCAGCTTCAGCTTCAGCTACAGCTCCAAATTCCGATACAGATTCCAATTCCGAAGGCGCAAGTCCGCTCAATGAAGCGAATCAGATCCGTTTCCCTCTCTCTTGAAGTTCATTTAACACTCTCTTCCTTTTCTTTCCCCTCTCCCTCTTCTTCACCCTCTCCCCCTGTCTTTGCCACTCTTTCATACTGTTGTTCTGCCTCCGTTCGGTCTTTCTCCCGCTGCTTAGCCATGTTAAAAGCACCGTTGGATCTGTCTGTCTGCCACATCGTCTAAAGGTAACAATTTATATAATGGAACTGATTTCAAATTTCTGATGTGCAGGTCGTCAGCCCGAGCTGAGCTCGGTAATTACTGACTTTGGCCAAAACAACGGCTATAAAAAAGGCGTCCAGAAAAGTCAAAAAATAAAAAAAATGAAAAATAAAAAATAAAAAATAAAGCAAGAAAAGACGACATCCCAGAATGCGACAACCAATGAGTCGACCAACAAATACCCTTCAAGTAAACAATCTTATAAATAAGAAATTATTTCCCCACGTTAAATATTATTAATTATAATAATGTTTGACATTTATTTCTGTGTTTAAATAAAAAAAAAATAAATATAAATTGGAAATATTATTTCAAGGTAGGAGCTTCGATGAATATAAATTACTTGAATTATTATCCTTTTAGGTAAAGAGATTCCGTTAGTTCCTCTTCTTCCGTTAGTTCTATCCTTGTTGTTTGATTCCCTCAATTGATTTAATTATGCCATTAATTAATTGAGTGATTAAGGATAAAAAAAAATTTATTAGAATTTATATCAATAGTTGATCCATATACTTGGATGGATTAAATAATTTGCCTGGCATGGCAACAAAAACACACACATCCTTTAGCACACATCCTTATTCACCTTTCAGTGTGATATCATGATCTATAAATAATTTGAGTATTTCAATTAATTTGAAGGAAACTTTAGTTAATGCAGGAATCCTTTGATTACTTGCAAAATGAAGTGATCTTCTTGGTGGCACCTGCGACCATGACAAAGGGGCTCAACTTGTATACCCTTCGTTTGGGGTAACGGCAATCGAACAGAAAATTGAAACACGTTTAAGAACTGAAAATACTGGTGCCGAACCACAACCGTTGGTCACCTGTTTGGTCGGCTCGTTGGTTGGTCGGTTATTTTACTGTTTTGTGTTTTGTGTTTTCTGTTTTTCGTTTTTGGCATTTTTTGTTTATTGTTTTTCTTTTCTTTTTTGGTTTTCTTCGATTACTCTCCCAAAGTGTTTGTGTGCAGGTCGAAGAAGAACCGCAACATGATTTTGCAACTTGGCAACTTTCTTGCAACATGCTGAATTTGCAGTTTGGGGCAAAACGTGCTGGAGAAAACCCGTTGGTAAATCATCTGTTGAATCGCAGCATCTCCGCACGGGGTGCAAGTAAGTGGGGTAAGAGGAGGAGTGGCTGGTTGGGGGAAAGGGACGTGCTAGCCATCATCTGACTTGGCAACTCTCCGTGTGGGAGTCGTTGTAAGATTTTGCGGTTACATTGAAAAATTTTTGAAATTTTGCATTTTATTTAGTTTTTTTTTTTTGGGACTTTGGCTTTGTTTTTTTTTTCTTTATTCTCTCTTTTTGTTGATAAAAAAGAAAGTTGACATAAATTGTTAGCTAGAAGTTTTTGTTTTTTTCTTTGAATTTTCTTTCCTTTTATCTGTCGCCCATTTGAAATTGCGGTAGCAAAAAGCTGCAAGTGGCTGCTGCGGCGGACTTAAAGGAAACAATCTGAGAGTGTGCATGTATATGAGTTGTCTGTGTAAGTGTGTGTGATTGTCAATGCAATTGGGGGTGGCTGAAGAGAAAAGAAATGAGCTGTGTTTAGTTTTTGTTAAGTTAATAGGAAACTTAAGTGTTAAAAATTTTATTCAACTTAAACTCCGTAAAACAAGATAATCGCCTTAGTCTTAGACGTTTTGTAGCAAGTCAAGCGGATATATCAACAGATAAACAAAGCCACTGCACATTTTGTTATAATTAAATTGGGTAAAGCTGTTAGACTCTGATATTTTGCATTGTAGGCACAAAATACTTTCTTGTATAAATACACTTTTACCACTGACGAACTTAAGTAGTCGTGATTATCGATTAATCAAGTATCAAAACTTTTCAAGTTTTACATATTTGATTGCAAGTAACAATTAAAAAAAAGTTTGTTTTTTAAATAATTGTTTAAAATATATGAAGTATAAGTGTTTTTAAAAAAATAAACATTAAACATTTTTAAAGTTCGGAAGAAACTTTACACCAAAGCATTGAAGCTTGGCCATTGGTGTGAAGCTCAGCTAAAGTCAGTTTAAAAATCGTTACAATCTCCGCTAAAGTGCGACATCTAGCGGTAGAAATAATGATTATAAGCAGAAGGCGCGGATTCATACATCTCACATTTTAAGACCCATAGTTCAAATTCTATGGAATGAATTTTTTTAATATTATTTAAAAACTTATCTTTTACTTATGAAAATATTTGAAAGCTGGAGTTTGATTGTGCATTTCAGTCTAAGCAAACAATTTGATAGATTAGCACGTCTTTCTTCGATACAACATATACACTTGTATTAATATATTAATTATAAGTTAGGTAAAAATGAAAAATCAATGTCAATATTGTAAAAGTATTTAATTTATATTTTTTTTAATCTTTTAACTTCAGCACAAAGTTCAAAAACGTTGCCAAGTTCAGCTCAGAAAACAACCGCACAAACAAAGTCCAATACTCAAGCTTAGTTGAAGACACAACCCAAGTTGACGAATCAGAGCACGTACGATCTAGCAAGTTCACAAACCTATATTTACGATCAACGGTGTCACATGCTTAAAGCTTCTCAAGTACCAGACTCACAACATGGCATCAGCTACAGAAACAAACATGTCGCAAGTCAATGACACAAAAGCACCGTCAGCGGACGACGACTATATAACCGTTGTTGAAGTTGATGATCCCACATCAACCACCAGTGACACAAACCATTTAAAGAAGCTAGTCAAACGGCAAAGCTCTGTGGCCGAAGACTCCTCATTTATTACTGTTCTGACCATTAACGAGCAGCAGCAGCTCCTCGAACAGCAACAGCAACAGCAACAGCAACAGCAACAACAAAAAGAACAGAATGAAACAATCAATGCAGATGGCACGGAACATGTAATAGTCTACCGCCTTCCTGGCGAGCGTTTGGGTTTTGGCCTAAAGTTTCAGGGCGGCACACGGAACACGGAGCTGGTGCAGAAGCTCTACATACAATCGTGCGCGGCCGACAGTCCTGCATCAAAGGTAGCCACCAGTTGGGGCAATCTGCGAGAAGGCGATGAAATATTGAGCATCGATGAACGTCAAGTTTCACAGATGACGCGAATTGACTGTGTTCGTCGCCTGAAAGACAATGTTGCGATCAAGCTAATTGTTCGCAATGGTCACGGTCAAAAGCCGCCTAGCGAGGAGGAGCACCAGTCGGAAGTGCTCATATCTCTCAATGCCCAACCCCCACCTCCGCCTCCAGTGCCACCACGTAAGCTGGTAAAGCGTCAAAACTCCAGGGAGGGACCTTCGACGGTGCAGGTTGTTGTGGAGAAACCACTTACACCGCCACCCGATGCGGAATACTACATTAATCTGTTTGCCGAGTCCCTCAAGGCGGGCTCCGAGTCGGATGATACAGCGAGCACCATTTCCACAGTCATTGATAAGTTTTCAATGGGTTCCAACTATTCCTCCGACACGGAACTGGCCAGCAGCCTAAATGGACCCGAGCTCGCCAAGCTGGTAAAGCCGTTTACGCTGCTGGAGCAGGAGTTTCAGTTGGAGCAGAATTTGGGCCAGCCGAAGCTACTTATACCTGGAAACAACTACGAAAATGTCGAGTTCAAGACTGAGAAGGTCAATGTTTATGAGAATGTGGAGCTTAAGAGTTCATTGGGTACACCAACGCCCAAGCCGCGTGTGCAATTGGCGACTGTGGAGCCCAAGAAACGTTCCATTATTCCAATGCCACGAAAAATTGCTACGCCCAGCAAGATACCTATTGAAGTGGCTCCTCCAAGAGTACCCACGGACCCACCAACAACATCCACAAATGATATTTCCAAGCCGGAATCCCCCAAAACGCCCACAAACGAATCCAGCCGGGATGCTAAGGAGTTCACTACCAAGATACCGAAAGCCAAGGCGTTGTCTCCCAATGTCAACTTGGGCTTCTCACGCGCCAAAACCGAAGGCGAGATCAAGCTGCATCTTCAGCCTACCAAGCAACAGTCACCGCAGCTAAAGTCCCGCATTCCCATTGTCACCAGCTCGATCCAAAAGTCACCTCCTCTCAGCAAGTCCTCCATAGTTTCATCGCCACCTATTGTAAGCTCCAACATTGCTCGCCTGCTGCAGAAACAAAAGTCTGAAACGGATCTTAAGTTGGGTCACTATCGCAGCAAGTCCAAGGAGTCAAGTCCAGGTCCTGGGCATTTGCGAGCTCCCCTACAGCGCGCCAATTCGGCAGAGGCTCCTTCCCGGACGCCGGAGCGTACTTTTATACCCGTGCTGCTCAATAATGGCTCTCGCAGTAACTCGAACTCCACAGAGTCGCTTACCTCCATTAGTAGTAATGGTAGCAGTGGACGTTCCCCCAAGGGTCCCAGGCCTAAGCCTCCAGAGCGTGTTCAATCTTTGCAAAAGACACAAATCCCAAAACTACAGTCACTGCCCACGACGCCGCCGCAGCAGCAGCCAAAATTGAGCATGCAGACCTTCAAGCAGGTGTCCAATGGTACAACTCCGGTCACACCAAAGTCCACTCCAGTCAACACGCCCTCCCCCACCAGCAATCGTGAGATTCGCTTTAAGATTCAAACCTATGAAAGCAAAGCACAGGATGAAGCTAAGCTTCCTAGCTTGTTTGATCTGGTCCACAATCAGGATGTGAAGGGTAAACAGGAGAAACATGATAATCAGGATAAACAGGATATACAGGATAAACAGGAGAAAGAGGAAGCTGTGAGCAAGGTTCAACGGGATATTACCTCTCTCCTGGCAGCTGCAGCCGCAGAAGCAGAGGATCTCTCAAGGGAGTCCCCTCCACCCTTGGTGGTTGGCAAATGCATGAAAGTCATCGACGATATCCAAAACACCACCTGCTACTCCAGCTCCAGCAGTGATGAGGATGACGCTGACCAGGATGAACTAGATGTCTCTGAAAGAGAGTACATCTGCGAGGATGGCGAAAAGCTTGGCCCGCCAGAGCTCATCAATGGTCCGGGTCCCTCGGAGGCCTACTTCAATATGTTCTGGCACTCAAATATGTTGCCAACCATTGGCGAGGTCGAAGAAGAATTCTCATCATTGGAGCCACAATCATTGACCAATGGGTAAGTTCCAAGTGGGATGCTTCTAAGGGCTAAAGGAACACTGGATGAAAATTATATCATCGATTAAGTCCAAGGGGGTAAATATTGTTACTCACCGACTTGACGTAATGACTGAATTTAGACCGAGTGGATGGAATGGACAGAGGTTGATTTGGTTAGACGACCCGCAGGAATAGAGGCAAAGATTAGATTAGGTTTTCAGACTGAAAGACGTTGGTAATCAGCTGAGACAGTTTGGCACATAGCCGGAAGCAAAGCTCAGCTTCGACTCCTCCGACAATGAAGTCCCTGCAGCTTAGAGGGGAAAGCAATGCATTGCGTAATTTATCATCCGCTGGTCACTTTTTTCAGCTTGACTTCAATTGGCGAATTTTTTCATCAAAAAGCACCGAAATTTTTGCACACAACAGACACTTTAATTGAGTATGGGCTGTTTGGTCGGTGTGGGGTATGGGGTATGGGGTATGGGGTGGTGGGGGGGTGAATGGGCGTAGAGGGCAACCTCAGCACACAGCCCGATAAGACAAATGCCGGTGTGTTTACTAACACCCACCGGGTGCTCCGATAATGACTGAATATTTTTACGTGAGTGGTGTGTTTGTGTGTGTGTGTGTGTGTATGTATGCACCGGTGGAAGTTGATAAGAACAAATGGTAATAGGAGTTCTACCAACTTTGGGGCCAATTAGTGTTATTTTAGAGGCGTAAGGCGAAGGTTTGCGGGCCTTCACTTTTGTATTTTTGCGCTGCGATTGACGGCAAATTTCCGATTTCTGCAGCTCGAGGTATGCGACAAGATAATTAACATTAACATATCACAGCCGATAACATTCAATCATTATAATTACTTAATGTATTGTTCTGCCTTCCCCTCTACACACTGCTTGCCCCACAGCTCGACCAGCGCGATTGTGGAGGACCTAAGAAAGTTGCCCCAGTACACACAGCCGCCTAAGGTGCCAGCGACGACGGTCGAAATGGAAGCCCACGCAGATACCGTCGCGGCTCCAGTCCAGTCCAGTCCAGTCGACGATAAGAAGGTTACCCATGACGCAGCTGATGGCGATAAGCAGGCTGGTCAAGCAGTTGACCAATTTGAGGAAAGCAGCCGCAGTGTAGCCAACACCGCTAGCACTTCAACGAACCATAGTGAAACCTGCAGCACCCAGGAGACCAGCGAAGGTACTCAGGTCAAGACCCAGCGTACTGTCACCACCAAAGTGATTACCACGAAGACAAGCAGCATCAGCACAAGCAGCTCCAGCTCGAGCTTTATGAGTCCTACAACGGACATCGCCTTTAAGCTGCAGCCCTACGAGGAGCGTGAGGAGGGGCAGACACCATTGGCGACCACAACGACCGTTCACGAGGAGCGGCACGTTGTGAGCGAACAGCAAATGCTCAGTGAGCTGAGAACAATGGACGCACTGACTGGAGAGGAGCAGCTGCTGACCAGCGCCGAGTCCAAGTCGAGCAGCGCGCGCTTCAAGAAAATCAGCAGCAACGACAACCTGCTCGAACTTGCCGATGTCGAGCAGCTGCAGCCGTTGACTGCCACCGTCTCGAGCGAGACGAGTCTAACGGAGCGTTTGGACAATCCACAGGATAAACAGAGTATTGAAACGGGTACTTTGACATTATCCGAATGTGGCAAGCAGTTGCAGCTGTCCGAGAACGGGGGCATCAGCTACACCGAGTGCGAGCAGACCGAGCAGCAGACATACTTGCAGGGTCAACAAACAATTAATGACGAGTCCGTCGATGTCAACGCGGAGCCCACGCTGGAGCGGGAGATTAGTGAGATTTTAACTGTGAGCAGGGATGGGGAGAAGCAAGTTACCAAGCGTCTGGAGCAAAGTAAAGAGACTCCCAGCAAGAAGGGACCCAAACTGCTGAAGAAAACTGAGGAGGAGCGTCGCCTCGAGCAGGAGGCGCAGAAACTTATTGACAGCTACCAAAAGGTGAAGAAGGAGGCTGAGAAGATGTACAATCTTGAACTGGCAGACGATGAGCAGGGCTTTGATTTAAGCGCCTTTGAGCAGGTCGAAACCAAAGTGGAGTCAAAGGTGGAATCTGCAGTCGAGCAACGAAAGGAGCAACGGCTAGAGTTGGAGCATGAGCCCGCTGAGGAGCAGAAACAGGAAGATGAACTCGACCAACAGCCTGAAGTGACACAAGTAGTGCATGAAGAAATGGAGGTGACATTACCTGCTGCAGAGGACGATCTGGGCTATGTGCTTCACAAGTATATAATAGATACACCCAAGGCGGAAGTAGCTGCCGAGGAAGTCATCGAGGTGACGGTGCCCAAGCCAGTACTTAAACCTACACTCAAGCTGAAGCCGCCGGTTCCCAGCAATAAGCCAAAACTACCATCGGCTGTTGTCAAACCGAAGACTGCCCCACCGCCAGTGCCCAGCAAACGCAGCGAGCTGCCTTTGGGATCTAAGCCTACACCCACACAGCGACGCAGCAGCCTGGATCTAACCGCACCCAAGCCTCTGGAGCGCATCATTGTGGGCGTGGAGCAGAGTGAGCCAAGACCAATTATCACTTTAGTTAGCGCTGATCTGCCCAACGTGTTGCCCCCCGGCGACTCCTTCAAGTCTAATGCCACTGACAATCTTGTCGCCCAAGCCGTTGACCTACTCCAGGATGAGCTGCACTTTGAGAGCCATCAGTTGCCGAACGCTGAAAGGCAGCGGCAGGTGGAGGGTGAGGTGGCAGCCGAAGAACATAGCCACGAGCAGGGCCAGGACCAGGACCACGACCAGGGACATTGTCAGGTGGATGCCAACGATGGCGTGCTGAGCTCCAGCTCATCGGTGACATCAACAACATCGTCATTGATGGCAGACACGCCAATAACAACGCCAATTTTGGTATCGGCAACGTCATCACTAGATTCGGTCAAAAGTGTCATTGAGGTCGTCAATGGGCATGTCACTAACACGGTCGAGATAATTAGTGGCAAGAGCAACACCGATAACGTCAGCAGCAGCAGCAGCAGCCCCAATGGGGGCGTGGCAGTCATTGAAAAGCCCATTGAGGAGGATTTGGAGGATGTGTCTGGCTTGATGACCGATGAAGAACACGATACAGGTGAGTGCCCATTTCATATTCCATATGCCATCTGCTAAGCTACGCGTGTTGTCAACTTCATTGACAGGACATTTCCTGAGTGGAATTAAAAGCTTTTCTTTCAATAATCCTAGCGAATCTTTTCAAGGGGTAAACCAATTGAATAACTTTGAATCTCGAAATTTTGCCATTCGTTCTTTTGTTTTCAACACATATCGGGAAGCTTCCAATACTGATGTGCATTTGAGTGTGTGTGTGTGTGTGTATTTGTACAGGACACTCACAGGACATTTAACGTCCATCCTCAAATCCCGCAATGCCCACAAACAAATCAAACGAAGAAATGTACATGGCTCATCGCTTGGGGGCGCGTTCCACATATCAAGTTTATTTTGTTTTCCAACTGACAGCCTGTTTCCCGTTATGTGCGTTAGACATTTCCAACATAACTTATCATCTGGCATTCATTTTCACATTTGCCGCAAATGCTCCAAACGTTGCAATGGCTCCAATGCTACAGTTGCACAGGGACGAAAAGGGCCGGGGATCGGGGCGGGGATATTGTTTGGCCTATGGTGTTTAATGTTCGTTTTGCTGTGGTCGATGCGGATTCCATTAGCCCACATCACTCATGTGCCACCCCCCCCCTCCCCCCTTCCTCAATCAACATGTAACCTACCAAAGGACCTCTTACTAAGTTGATTTTTGACAACTCTCGTCTCTAAACCATCAGTTTGCCAGACGCATCCAATTATTGGTCACTATTTGAGTTTCCAGCCCCTCCCCTTCTATTTCACAGTTTCTCTCTCTATCTCTCTCTCTCTCTCTCTGTCTATCTCTTCCTTTCCAAATTTTTACTTTCTCTCTCTCTCTCTCTCTCTTTCTCCCCCTCTCTTTCTCTCTGCCTATCGCTTCTGCCTCTGAGCTTCCAAAATTGTCGCCATCGACCACAATTTTGAGCTGCAAGCGTTTTATTTCCACAGTCCCCCATCGCCTGATCCACTTGACCAGCATTTTGTTTGCAATATGCTCGGCCATATGCAAAATGCCACTAATGGACTTTTTGAACATTTTGGCCATCTGAAAATGAAGCGTTGCCTTAAAATTTGACAACGGTTTTGCTGGCCAGGAGGGCCTTCTTATTTGTGGCTTCGTTTTCCCAAAGTGTGAGAGCAATTGTTGGGAAAACTTTTCAACTTCGCTTCATTTGCAGCGAACTGTGGCATCTCTTCCAATTGAATACTGAACACAATTTATTTAAACAAATAACTGTTTACTCCTGCTTAGAAATCAGGGACTTTAATAACTCTCTCTTATGTCCTTTGATTAGTTTTCAACAATTTTAATTGCGCCTCATAACTGCGCCCTTCACCATTGAGAAACTGCTGCCTTCTTCGACTGCCCCTTAGGATCTTGCTAAATTGTAATTGTGTGCAAGCACACACATACACATACACTCACGCACACATCTACACATACATAGCCACACTTATGCAGTCACAGATAATTCTGTCTCTGTCTCTGTCTCTGTCTCCGACTCTATCTCTGTCTCTGTCTCTGCCTCTGCCTCTGTCTCTATCTCTGTCTCTGGCTCTTACTCTGGCTCTATCTCTGCCTCTGCCTCTATCTCAGTCTCAGTCTTTGTCTCTGTCTCTGTCTCTGTCTCTATCTCAGTCTCTGCCTCTGTCTCTGTCTCTGTCTCTGCCTCTATCTCTGTTTCTGTCTCTGTCTCTGAGGCCTACTCACTGGTCTTTCAACACTTAACAGTCTATTTAAATGTGTGACGTTGGGGGCTCAGCTGTTCAATTATGAAATTAATTGAGTTTTGTAACTCGAGTGAATGTCCGTTTTAATGGGCAATTAGGCCGATCAATGATTTCTGCAAGAAGCTATTGATTTGGCTGCAACCGTTTAATAGTTTATTGGGAAGCTCATTATTATTGTTATTAAACATTCACTTAGAGCATGTTTACGGGTTAAATGGGTCTCATTTGGCTTTGATTGGGAAAGTATGGGGAGCACAAATATTGAGCTTACCCTGGGACTATTTCAAAATTTGGTTAAATGTTTATTACATTTGATTTAAACTAAATTCTATCTTCTTTTAATTTTTGGCCATGGTTCGCCCTCAGAATGCTCTAAGTGGCTCAATCAACGCTGCTCTGCTTGCAAGCAGTGCACTGTATGTGTGTGGATTGCTTGCGTGTGTATGTGTGTGCTTGTGTGTGTGCCTTTTGGTACGCTTTGAATATTGGCAGACAATTAGAAATTGAAATATGCATTTAAATTGAAATTGAATAAAAAGTTGCAATTAAATCCAAAAGCCTTAAATATGATCGGGCATTCGACAATCCTATGAATCCTGTGAATTATAATATAAAATATGTTTCAAATTTATTTTGCCAGAACAAATGATTTTCATTAAAGTGCGCACAACGGGAAACCCTTGAAAAATAGGTGGAAAATGCAAATTTTGTGCAGAGGCTTGGAAAAACAGTAAACACGATTTCATTTTTGAGCCACATTCCCATGTACTCTCACACATACACATGTACATGTCCGTTCTCATCTCACTCTCTCTCTCTCTCTCTCTCTCTCTCTCTCTCTCTCTCTGTCTCTATCTCTATCTTTCACAAACATAATTGTTTGGCTTAAATATTTCATGTGTATTGGATTTGCGTTACCTCTGTGTCTGTGTGTGTGTGCGCGTGTGTCTCTGTGTGTGTGTGTGTGTGTGTGTGTGTGTGTGTGTGTGAACCACATTTGCATTTTGACTATAAAAACAACAAACCAAAACAGTATCCAACTGCACAACCACAGAGCCCTGTGGGGTGATGGGGTGAAGGGGATAGTCCGAGTGGTGGAGGAGGGAGGGGGAATCATGTGTGGGGTGTGTGTGTGTGTGTGTGTGTGTGGGATGAAATGCTAGTTATATAAAATATTGGCAAAATGTTTTAATTAAACAAAAACTGACAAGTATTGGCACCTGCACCACCCATTTACAGGTGCGCAAAAAGTATGCATCCCACAGAAATTTGCATACCAAATGCAATTCAGAATTTTCAGATTGGTTCGTGGTTCGTTCCATGCTCGGTTCAGTTCACACTGGTTCGGTTCGTTTCGGCTGAGCTCGTCTCGGTTTTGCGGATTGAAGCTGCTCACGAAATATTAATGCATTTTCCCTGCACCCAAATTGCATTTCCATACTTTACAGTGGGTCCAAAAAGCAGTCACCTTCATCTTCTTCTTCTTCTTCTTACTTTGGCATGTCGTGCTACAAGATAATAAATAATCTCTAATAATTACTTTCGGCTACTATTATCGATAACAGTGACTATCGATATTTATATTTTCGAGCCCAGCAGAAGTCAAAGCAAAGAGTTTGATTCTTCCTCAGGGCCTGGTATAAACGGGATCTCTGGCTTTTCCCTTGGTAACTCTTCGTGGTTCATTGTGCAGCGCACAAAGTTTTAAAAAAATTGATTTGCATTTCAATAATCGATAAAAGTTAATAATTAAAAAATCGCTATATCCCTATAATAGGGTATATCACGATGCGCCTGTTAACACTCCGAACTTATAAAGTGCTGAGCTGCGACTCTACTTTCCATATTTGCTCAATCTTCAATTTAGAAGATAATCAATTTAATATTTATACATATAGAATATTGAATATATATATCTAGTATATATATATATCTAGAATATAGAATTAGAATATGGGATATATATAGAATATACTCTTTAGAAAATGAAATGCATTATTTTAATTAATAAAATTATTAATAAATTGTTTCTCGGCTGAGAAAGTGTAGATGATGATGCCTAAACTAATACCAATAAATATGGAAATTTGAATAAAAATACTGAATATCGGTATTATTTATATATTGTTAGAAATTGCGATCTCTTCGGTTTTTTGGTTCAATCTGAAACTTCTATAAAGTTTCTTTGAGATGCAAAATAATTGTTGGAGTATTTCTGGGTGAGAGATGAAAATATTTTTGGTATAAAAAATAAAAATATATCAAATAAAATAGTCACTTTTTTGTATTAATTTTATTATTTTTTTTCATTATATTAAAATGAAGTCTCGGCATGATAATCTCTCTTTTTGGTCAAAATTAAAGATGGTTAAGAGATACTTCGGCCACACAACTTACAGTGGGTTCTGTACTGCAAGGATTTTTCAGAGATTCGATTGATTCAAATACTGAAATTACAGGGTATTCGGCAGTCGACGGCGCTTCTACCCTCTTTTTTTATGGCATGATTATTTTTTGTGGCTCCGCGAATAATGCAATTAAAGCTGCATTGTTTTTTTCTTTCATAAAAACATCAACAGATACGACGAGAATTTCGATGCCATAAAGAGAAATATTTGTACGCCTCGTTGAGTTTCATAATTATAGTTCTTTGTCTCCCTCGCTCTCTCTCGCCCTCTCTCTCTCTCTCTCGCCCTCTTGTGCTCTCCCCCATCGCTATCTGTCTCTTTGAAGATAATTCTTTTTACGACTGAGCTGCATTGATAGAAGTTGATTATTTTTACCTTTCCAATACCTTTCCTTATCAACATCGACTGCCAACGATTGTTGCTGTGTTTATGGTGGATTTATCGATACGATTTTCTCTTCCCGTCCATATGGTGATCCAATGGACTCCAAATTTCTCGATAGCTCCTTATCTCCATGACCAAAGTAGCTTCTGGTGACAATCACCAATCCAGTGCAATGCGTTGGAAGCCAGCTAAGCGCATTGCTTCATCCATCTAATCCTTTGAGCTTCAGGCAAGTGAATAACAGGAAGCAGCCCTGCTCATCCTACCCGCTCATCCTGCCTCCTCAACTTGCTCTTGCATACTTTTGAGCTGTGCCGTGTTGTCCCTGTTATTGCCAGTTACCTGAGCCGTGCTACTGGACATTCAGTCCATCGTACTGAGTACTTAGTAGTCAATGCTCAGTACTTAGTCCTCAGTGCTCGGTAGCCCTTATCCGTTACCGAATCCTCGGTGCTTGATGCTTGGTGCTCAGTCAGTGCAGTCAACACTTTGATATTGGATTTGAAGTCATAATGACCAACTGACTGAAAGACTGACAAGCTTAGTCCTTTATACCGTAGTCCGTCTCCCCGTAGCCCACATCTCTCCCCGTCCTCCATCTGTGCAAGTCCAGCTCCCAGCCAGAAATCGCTTGACATAATTACTTTTGGGCACATGGCACCCACTTGGGCGTTTGCGGTTCCTGCAAACTGCAGCTGCTGCTCCAAGCTAGCAGCACTTGGTTGACTTTTGCCCAGGCTAATGAAAATGCATGGCAGGCCTTTGGTCCGGCTGCCAGGATGTGGTATTGGCATTCTGCATTCTGTATGCTTTATGTGTTTGTTTTAGAGCTTCCCACAAAGTTATAGATTGTCCTAGATATCATTTGCTCCAGGGGCTTTCTCTGCGTGCAACCATTGGTTGAAGCTGCAAGTGTCCAGTGAATGGAAACATCACCTTTAACTTTAAACAACGGTGAAAATTTTTGAGAACATTTTGTTTCTTTATATACAATATATAAAAAATGAAATTGATGATAATTTTCTTTAAAGACAATATTTAAATGATTTAAATATAATATTTTTTATTTATTAATTCGTTCATTTTTGTACTTGATATTCTATAAAACTTTAATAAATTCTTCAAATGATTTTTTATGAATTTTGTTTTCTAGATTAACTCACATTTTATCTTTTAAGCAATATTTGACTTACTTTATTTTATAACCTATTATTTAATAAACAACAGTTCACAATTTATAAAGATTTATTCAATTATTTTTAGAATTACTTATTTAATAATATTTTAATATTATATAAATAATATTATTTTTTTAAAACTAAACTATTACTAGTCATAAAAATATTTTTTAGTAATTTTAAAAGATTTCCTTCTTAAAAATATTACAATTTAATATTTCAATAATTGCTGAAGTTCTTAACAGCCGTTTATATATTTTTATTTATATTTGGTTTGGTTTTTGATTTTTAATTTAATATAAATATTATATATATAATATAATTATTTGGTATAAATACAGGTAAATGGCATTTATTAATCAAAATCAATAATTTCGACCTTCCCTCACGCCACGCTTGCAGACGGGACCGCCACTTCGGGTGTTGTTGTCCTGACTGCGAGTTTGCTCCTTCGTGGCTGCGGGCGGGCGGGAGAACCACAACAATCAACCTTTTGTCATTTTAAATTATAATATTATTTATTCTTAATAAATAGCCACTAGAAAGAATTAGTGACTCAACGGTGGCTGTTTGTTAAAAATTATAATAATAATTAAAATTGATAACAGGTTGAAGTATTTTTAGTTCCAGAATCACATATTAGATCCTGTGGAACATGTCCTCAAACAAATCACAATAAAATGTGTAAACTCAGACTGGGGATTAAATGAATCATTTATTCAGAATATTTTTGTATGGGGGATAAATTGGGCTTCTTGGATACGTGTCCTTGATATGTACAAGCTGTTATTGGCTGTGCACTGGAGGGAGGGCATTAAGTATTCGGCGTTCAAAGTGTCATCTGTCAGTTGCTGCTCTGCTCAGCTCGGCTCTGCTCTGCGAGTATTTACAATTTGACAGTTGACAGTCTGTCTGTTTATTTGATTACAAGTGTTGTAGACATTTACAGGTCAAATCTCTACACCCGCCAGCTATCGGTCCTTCCCTTTCCTTGAACAAAAAGCTTGTTAGTTGTGTATGTGTGTATGTGTGTATGTGTGCTTGTGTTTGTGTTTGTGTTATATGTGTGTGTGTGTTTGTGTTAAATATGTGTGTGCGTGTGTGGGTGTGGATGTGTGTGTTTGTATTTGTGTCACGAACGTTGCGCAAAATTTATCGCTTTTGTGCATTGGAAATTAATTTGAAATTAATTTTCAATTCGATTTTCGGGCCAAACTTTTGCTTTGGTATGCGTCTATGTATTGGTGCGTATATCCATGTTTGTGTGTGTGTGTGTGTGTGTGTGTGTGTATGCTTGTATGCACAATTATTGTTGTTGCTTTTGCAATTGGTTTTCATGTAATTACATGTCGTTCTGGCCGTTGTTGTTACCGTTGTTGGGGCCTCAGGGCCCATTGATTAGATTTTGTAGCCAATTTTGCCGTTTGTGGTTTTCTCGTTTTAAATTGTTGGGCAAATAAAAAGTGTCAAATGTTGACATTGTTTTGCGAACAGTGTACAGTTAAAGGCTAATTGTGGAGTGACAAAGTGGGTGTCCTTTAGGCCGCAATTTAAACGCCTGCACTCGCATACATTTAAGCCAACGTCCGAAGTGCCAAAAGTGGCTCAAACTAATTTTAATTGTTCGCTAGTTAATTAATTGAAAGAGTGTAAGCCAATCATGAAAATCCGACAAGTGGGTCAGATCTTATTATCATGGTAATGATAATAAATGATAAGCATGGAAATGTGTAACGGGATTATTTTTAATTGCGGCCCATGGAAAGTGAAAGGCGCCGTAAAAAGCTGTCAAATTTCGAGATGATTTTATTGATATTAAATGGCATTTAATTTGAAATTCGATGGGCCAGAAATCTCACCACCGAACGCTCTGATAGAGGCGTTCAACCGATGGGTCAAAGGGCAAATTGATTGAATGATTCAATTCAATTCGATGCATCGCCCTGCCACACATTTCCCTCGCTTCGTCTATAAATATGCAAAATAATCTCGATACAGTGAAAGTAAAGTAATCGCAACCTGGCAACAGTTAAAAACCATGCACAGTCATACAAATACTTGTGCACACATACATAAATATATATAAATACATATGTGTATATACACGGATTGTTAAAGGACTCGTATGGCAGAGGGAATGCCTCGGGGCTGCACGACTTGCGACTGAAGCCCTTTTGCTCTCCACTCGACTGACTTGCACGTGAAATATGATTGCAGTTTCCTTATATATATATTATATATATATATAAATATATTTATACATATTTATGATATATACTGCTGGTCAGTCGGCAAAATAACAGAAAATTAAACATCCATCGGTCTCTGAGCATCGAGTCAATATTGTCCGCATTTTAAATTTGCTTAAGCGCAACGAAGTGCAGTCCCTGGAAACGGATGATCGCCAAACAATGGAAGTTCGTCATTGGAGTCAGTTCATCCGTTCGTTCAGTTCACTCATTCAGCTTCTTTTGGTTCACAGTCAACGAGATTTATGTCTACAGAAGTGAAAGCTCAATGTAATCGGAACTCTTCTTTGAGTCCAAGCACTTCCTTAAAGCAGATCCAGTCTCTATCCTTGCATACAATTTCCGACTGACCAAAGGGAAGGCTAATTAAATGTCCCAGTCTGTGCGTACTTTGGGCTTGATGTCAGGGAAAATGAAAGAAAAACCTTCTGCTAATTATATAAAAGTCATCGCATCTTCAATTTGGTTCTCTAGCGAAGCGAAGAGTCGAGAGCGGAGAGCGGAGAGTGGTGAGTGAAGAGTGAAGAGAGGATGAAACCATTTGGAGGAGTCGACATGACTTCATTTCCATTGTTTTATCGCACACAAATCGGAGGAGAGCTTGGAAATCACTTGGGCACACATCATAAATGTCAACCTGGCGAGAATTATGACACACAAGGTGAAAAAAAGGAGAAAAATATGAGAATGCAGAGACTGGAGACTGGAGAAACTTTGGAGTGGAAAAACGAATGGAAGCCCGGAGCGGTGAATGAAGTGTATGAGGGGTATAAGGGGGTGAGAGAGGGGAGCGGGGGAGATGGGGGAGAGCTTGGGGTTTGTCAGTTCCAGGCCAGAGACATTGCCGTTTGTCCACCATATGAAGTCATAAAGTGCACCGCTTCGCTTGGTTCTATGGCCACATGTTGGCTTCTATCTGGGAATGGAGATTTCGTGGTCCGTGACCATTTGGCAATGTGATAATTGCAGCTGCCGCCAGAAGCTCCCAGAAGCAGATCTTGTAATGAGGCATAGCTGCGAGGTGATCCCATGGCTTGTGTTCGCGCTCTGGGCTTGGACTTGGGTTTGGGCTTAGGCTGAGGTTGATGCCTGCAACTTGCAGCATGCAGTTGGATATTTCTCCGGGCTTTGGCTTAGATTTGGACTTGGGTTTGGGTTTGGGTTTGGGTTTGGGTTTGGGTTTGGGTTTGGGTTTGAGTTTGGCTTTGGCTTTTGGCTCGTTGTGTTCGACACTAAATTGCAGCTGGGCTTGGCTTCTGACTGTCTTGTTGGCTTCCCTTTCTCGCCATCAACCCCCCACCTCTTTTTCTTTCCACTGCTACTGCCGCACATTTTCGCTTTGTTTCGCATTTAATGTGACAATGTCACATTGTTTGTTGTTTGTTTCAGTTGTCTGTTGTCTGTTGTCTGTTGTCTGTTGTCTGCTGTCTGCTCTCTGCTGTTTGTTGTCTGTTAATTTCCAACGCGTCGCAAGTTCACACTCTTAATTGGATTTGAAAGTGCAGCCAGCGGTAGTTTCCCTTCTCCAGGCTGCAGCTGCTGCCGCTGCTCCTGTTCCTAGTGCCACTTCCCCACGCTATGCGACGATTTGGCTTAGAAGCTTAGACATGACAACTGATTTGGAGACTTAATCACTTGGGCTGCTTTTTGGTAGCCCGAGCGCCTGTGAACGGGGTTAGACCATAACATTTGTAGCATCCTCTAAGGCACTTCAAGCTCTGCCGCAATGTTGCAGCTGTTAATGAGTTCAATTGAGCTTAATGATAAAGACGATGAGGGAGGAAGAAGGTGCAGCTATGATCCGTCTGGGAAGATGAGATTCGAGATTCGAAATGTGGTACTTGGGATAGTTAACTTACTTGTACTTGTTCGATGGCCCCAGAGTTCAGGGGGTTATTGAGAAGGGACGTTATGGAAACCGTTGATTGTGGCCTAAACGTCCATATTACAACTGCGATGGATGGAAGAAAATTCCTATATCTATTGTTGTCTCATACTCCCTCTCTCCACTCTGCATCCTTCGAATGGAGAAGTTTCCATTGTCGTGTAATTAAAAGACATCCAAACATTTGAAAAATCTTCTCACACAAACTTGCAACTCTCGAATGCGGAACGTGCCGCATAAAATGGATAAAGTGGATAAAAAGAGGCGCAGCAAAGAAGTTGAAGTTGAGACATGAAATTAATAAAGATGCAACACGTTGCAACTTTGCAGCACACATTAACACCTTCCCCTCTCATTCTTTGGCCTCCATTCTCCCCTCCTGCCCCCCTCTCTCTCTTTCTCTCGCAATACCCATGCCCTATGCCCCGTTCTCGTGGCTAACGCAAGCTCCACAACGCGCGGCTTAAATTAACAAAATTTTACGCATCGCAAAATTTTAGCAACGCGTTGATTTTTTTTTTCGCTCACTTTTGTCAACGTGGGCAGTGGGTTGACTCCGTGTCTGTGCGTCCGAGTGTTGCATGATGAGGTGCAAAGAAGATTGAGAGGTAAGGTAAAAGGCAGCACGCAGCAAGCAGCAAGCAGCAAGCAGTATGCAGCATGTGGGGCCGCATGCGGCATGCGGCATGCAGCATACAGCATGCAGAATGAAGGTGACGACGAGGCGCGGACAGGCACAACGAAAAGCGCAAACCAAGCTGAAAATTGCTTAATCCTGCTGACAAGACAGCCTAGCACTAAAAAAAAAAAACAACAACAAAAAACAAAATAAAATAAGTGAAGAAACGAGCCAACCGAATGAGTCCAAAGGAGCCGCTAAGGACACGCGGGCAGGGAGGCCCGCAGCTCCTCCGCTGACTGGGCAGTTGCTCAGCCGCTGACAGAGGGCGTTGCAGCGCATAATTATGCATATTGCAGCGACAGAGGAGAGTAACCATCCGCCAACCTCTATCTTCCATCCTCCATCCTCCATCCTCCATTCTCCATCCTCCATTCGCCATCCTCCGCCTGTCATCCTTCGTTCGCAATTCTCCATACTTCATCCGTTGCCATCCAGACTTTGGTCTGCTCTCGCCTCACTTTCGTGGTAATAAAGCAATGCATCACACGGTGGCCCATCCACGGACCTGGAGTCGGATGCGTGGCATCTCTTGGTTTTGGCTGTCCTCAGCCCAACAGGCACCAGCTCCACCCCGCTCGTCCTTCCTCTGCTCGAACGTACTTAAATGTTGACGCATCGTAACTTACGTTCTTTGTGGCCTTGAGCATCAAATGTTGAAATTGAGTTTTGCTTTTTATGATTATACAAACAGTTTTATTAGCTCTTCCACTCAATGGGGCATCCTTCGGAATCTCTAGTGTGTGTGGGCTCCAAGTATCAGACTCTCATCCTTCATTGCTTTTTTTCTACGTCTATCAGACTCTCTCTCTCTCTGTCTCTCTGTCTCTCTGTTTCTCTGTCTCTCTGTCTTTCTGTCTTTCTGTCTCTCTGTCTCTTTGTCTCTCTGTCTCTCTGTCTCTTTGTCTCTCTGTCTCTCTGTCTCTTTGTTTCTTTGTCTCTCTGCCTATCTGTCTCTCTGCCTATCTGTCTCTCCGTCTCTCTGTCTCTTTGTCTCTCTGTTTCTCTGCCTATCTGTCTATTCCTCTCAATCACACTCTCTTACTCGTCCTTTTTTTCAAGTACATCTTCCACCTCTTGCTCTTATTTGAAAGCCTACAAAACCAATATCCGAAAATTTCATCAAAGCTTCAATCTTGTCTATAAGTCAGTTTTAAAGTCCAGCCAAAATTACATTAAACATTTATTTTACATAATGTGAGCTCTGAATATATTTTCTTTACATTTTTGAACTAGTTCCGGGTTTAAGGAAATGAGCTTAAAAATAACTTTCATATCCAACAAAATTGAATGGAATAATTTTCAAATATTTTCATTCAAGTTGGAGATGGGATTTTAAATAATTAAAATTTAGTCTCTGGAGTAAAACAAATTCGATAAATATTCCTTAATTTTTTGCCTGAACTTGTTATCTATAAATCCTTCGGATTCAACTTTTTTATGATTCACTTCATCTTGTTTAAGTCGCAGGATATTGTTTGGGATTATATTATAATAAAAACTACACCTTTTGACTTAAATCTTAATTCTTCCAGTTCCAGTTCCAGTTCCAGTTCCAGTTCCAGTTCCATTTTAAGTTAGAATTCTTGTTGCCCTTTCAATTTAAGTGGCAGTTCGGTTTTGGTTTTGGCTTTGGTTTCGGTTTCGATTTTGGTTTTCTGGCAACTTCTGCAATCATCTTGACCTTTTGGCACCTGGACTCATCACGGTGGGCAGCAGACGACCGCAAAACAATCAAAAACTGAGTCGCCATAGTCGCTGTCATTAACGTCGTTTTTACCAGCTGACAAACTGGCAGGCTGGCAAATTGCCCGCTGCAGTTGCTCCTCAATCCTGGCCTAGTTCACATATCGCATTACACGGGGTGGAGGCGGGGAGAGGCTATTGAATGGGACAGAGATGCTGCCTGCAGCTGTTCAAATACCCCCCGTCCACAGACACACTCACGCACACACACAAATACAGAAACACACTCACATTTGTGGTCCTGTCAGCGCAGGCCACGCGATGTTGCAGATGCCAAACAAAAAGTGGCAAAAATTAAATTCGTGCGCTTTTGTTGGTTACGTGTAACAAACTGTTCAGGCGCCCCTCGCTGCCGTATCTTTTGCTACTGCTGCCGTCTCTGTGGTTGACCGCGTCCGCCTGCAGCCCGCGGTGGCTTCTCTTTTTTCCTGCGCTGCCAGCGTCCAGCGTCGCGCTACCATCAACTGGCAACTGGCAACTGGCAACCGGCGACCGGCGACCGGCGACTGGCGTTAATATTAAAAATAATTTGCGTGCGAAATTATTCATGTTGCACAAGGCAAATCTTGTGGAAATTATCGCAGCACGTCGCGTCTGCCTTCAGGTTGCAACTTGAATCCGTTGACGTTACTCTTGTTATACCCTGCAAACATTTCAAATCACAGCCAAAGGAGCCTCCAATATGTTGGCCAAGTTTTCCCGTTAAGACGCAATTTTCCAATATTTTGGATCTTAGGCTGGTATTCATATATAATAAATAATATATCTGTATTGGACTGTACGGTTTATAGCTATCTGACATCAGATGGAAGATACAATCTAAATGCATTTTCTTCTTAAAAATAAAATTTGAAAATAGTTTTTTGGGCTTTGAATATGAATTAGATTATTTGCTGTCTTTTTAGTCGAATACATCGATTGCTGCTGTTATCGATAATCTATAAATTTATTGAAAAATTTGTAGAAACGGAGCTGTTTCATTCAAGAAACTAAAATGGTGTCTCAGAGGGTATTTTATAGTCGAATGTTTTTCAAGTGTAGTTCTCATTATTGATGTTATAGTTGCTGCCATTCTTGTTGTTGTTGTTGTTGTGATTGTGGCGGCAATTGTAAACAGAAAATCGGTTTAAACCGCAGCGTTAAAAGGACAGCGCATCGTTGGACTCGTACCATAATGCCGTGTGAGATAGACCAAGAGGCTGCGCGAAGGGGAAGAGCGGGGGGTCAAGAGGCTGCGGGTTGGCGACGGGTTGGGGGGGCCAATGAACAAGAAGTTGCCCCGAGGGTTATGCCTGCGTCTGTCGCGTTGTTTGTATTGTGGCAGTCACATCCTGGACAGACATTTCACATTTCTGATCATCAGCGCCTGGCACATGCAGCGACACATATTCGAATTCACATTGCGCTATTCACATTGACAGTTATGGCCGGGAGTGAGTTTGCACAGCGTCACGAATACAAATGCAGGTTCATTTATACATACGAACACATATGCACTGCCAAAATCAGATACAGATACAGATGCAGATACAGATACAGATACAGATACAGATACAGATACAGATACAGATACAGATACAGATACAGATACAGATACAGATACAGATACAGATACAGATACAGATACAGATACAGATACAGATACAGATACAGATACAGATACAGATACAGATACAGATACAGATACAGATACAGATACAGATACAGATACAGATACAGATACAGATACAGATACAGATACAGATACAGATACAGATACAGATACAGATACAGATACAGATACAGATACAGATACAGATACAGATACAGATACAGATACAGATACAGATACAGATACAGATACAGATACAGATACAGATACAGATACAGATACAGATACAGATACAGATACAGATACAGATACAGATACAGATACAGATACAGATACAGATACAGATACAGATACAGATACAGATACAGATACAGATACAGATACAGATACAGATACAGATACAGATACAGATACAGATACAGATACAGATACAGATACAGATACAGATACAGATACAGATACAGATACAGATACAGATACAGATACAGATACAGATACAGATACAGATACAGATACAGATACAGATACAGATACAGATACAGATACAGATACAGATACAGATACAGATACAGATACAGATACAGATACAGATACAGATACAGATACAGATACAGATACAGATACAGATACAGATACAGATACAGATACAGATACAGATACAGATACAGATACAGATACAGATACAGATACAGATACAGATACAGATACAGATACAGATACAGATACAGATACAGATACAGATACAGATACAGATACAGATACAGATACAGATACAGATACAGATACAGATACAGATACAGATACAGATACAGATACAGATACAGATACAGATACAGATACAGATACAGATACAGATACAGATACAGATACAGATACAGATACAGATACAGATACAGATACAGATACAGATACAGATACAGATACAGATACAGATACAGATACAGATACAGATACAGATACAGATACAGATACAGATACAGATACAGATACAGATACAGATACAGATACAGATACAGATACAGATACAGATACAGATACAGATACAGATACAGATACAGATACAGATACAGATACAGATACAGATACAGATACAGATACAGATACAGATACAGATACAGATACAGATACAGATACAGATACAGATACAGATACAGATACAGATACAGATACAGATACAGATACAGATACAGATACAGATACAGATACAGATACAGATACAGATACAGATACAGATACAGATACAGATACAGATACAGATACAGATACAGATACAGATACAGATACAGATACAGATACAGATACAGATACAGATACAGATACAGATACAGATACAGATACAGATACAGATACAGATACAGATACAGATACAGATACAGATACAGATACAGATACAGATACAGATACAGATACAGATACAGATACAGATACAGATACAGATACAGATACAGATACAGATACAGATACAGATACAGATACAGATACAGATACAGATACAGATACAGATACAGATACAGATACAGATACAGATACAGATACAGATACAGATACAGATACAGATACAGATACAGATACAGATACAGATACAGATACAGATACAGATACAGATACAGATACAGATACAGATACAGATACAGATACAGATACAGATACAGATACAGATACAGATACAGATACAGATACAGATACAGATACAGATACAGATACAGATACAGATACAGATACAGATACACTAATGCCTTAGTTGGCCCTTCAGTTAGATTGAAACATTTCAGTTAAAAGGAATTTTGACTGTTAAATGCCTTATCGATGGAACGGTTCCAGAAATTGTTTCCCCCACTTAAAAGCATTTTACTAACTGAAAACGTTTTAAAGTCTAATGTTTCACACCTCACGCCAACACGTTAATCGATTCACTTCCCCATCCCAGACTTATTTACTCTCCCTTCCTCTTTTCCTCTCTCTCAGTCCCTCTCTCTCTTAGGCAGCACTCGGTGCCAGACACTCGAACAGCATTACCCAAGCCCTGGACCCTCCCGTCCATAGCCAGTCACAATGAAAGCCATGGCTATTACCCACAGCATGCAGCAAGCCAGGGCCGACCGTTGCTCACTCTCAAGGCTTCTATCACGCACAAAATTACCCGAAAACAATTTTCCACTCAAGCGGCGCAGGCAACCAGCTAGAAAAATGCCTCCGCACTGCCGTTGAGGGGCATTGAGGCAACGTCCCATCAAAATGGCCATAAGCACAACGCATCTTCAGGCAGAAAGATGCAAATGTATCTATTAAACAGAAATCGGGCAGAAGGCGCGTTAGGCCTACGGCCAGCAGTCCATAGCCCATAGCCCATAGTCCATAGTCCATGGTATATTGCCTGGAGCTCTTAGCCCACAGATGGGAGCCTTAAGCTGCCAAGATCCAGACAGACGCGACTCTGACCATTGCTAAGCACTTCACACCAAAGTGTCAATTGCATTTTTGTGGTAAGTCGGAGGAGGCATCTCCGTAGCTAACTCTGCCATTGTCAGTGGCACTTCTGTCCCAGCTCCAGCTTCAGCTTCGATTCGAGCTCCTACTTCTGCTCCTACTTTTGCTTCTGCTTCTGCTTCTGCCGCTGCTGGTGCTTTGGAGCCGAGCACTTAATGCAACAATAAAACAATCAATGTGTCTAGAAAATCGATGGAAATCAAGGAACAACGCAAGTCCTCAGCCTCAGCCTCAGCTTCAGACCTAGTCCCAGTCCCTAAGCCTCAGCTTTAGCCACAGCTGTATCTCCATCTTCGCCTCCATCTCTAACTCGAACTTCCAATCCAACTACCAGTTCAACTCCAAGTCTAACTCCAACTTCGATTCCGTCTCCGACTCCAAGTAACTTGACCACTTTGAGCGCCGTTGGCCAGCAACAAATGGAAATTCAATGTGAGGTGTGCGTATCAGCGACTGTCGTTCTCCAGTGCATCCAAAGACCACACACTTGACATGGCAGAAGCGGAGGCGGAGGCGCAGTCAGAGGTAAAAAAAAAACAGGCAGAGGTTGCGGCACAGGCAGAGACGCAGACGGAGACGGAGACGGAGGCAAAGAGTTGGACAGAGGGTGAGTTGCATGGTGAAAAGCAGCTCGCGAGCTACCAGAAGGCTGGACATGGCTTTTGGTTTTCATTCACTTGACGATTAAATTGAAGATGGGACCAAAATCAAACGCGAAGGGATTCGTCGGCTACTTAAGAGTTCCAACACGTGGGCGAATCTTGGTTTTTAAACTTCGATCCAAAGTTGAGCTGCAGCCTTCTTAAGGCATGTGCAAACTAGTCTAGTGCTGCCAGATCAGTGATTAGTAATCGTCCACTTGTCACGCTCCCCTCTCCCAGCTCCCAGCTCCCAGCTCCCAGCTCCCAGCTCCCAGCTCCCATCTCCAGTCCCGAGTAAACATTTAAAACTTAAGCAACATTGTAACATGTAAATAAATGTTTAGCTCGATTGCCAGCCGCTTTTCACACTTGCCACACTCGCATTGGCTACTGGGAGTGCGGCTGATGGAGGGGGATTCGCGTGGATTTCTACTACCCGCATCGCTCTTACCAGACTCCCCTCCTCTCCTTCCCCACCTTACCAACCTTTTTTCCCTTTCTCTCTCTCTCTCTCTCTCTCTCTGTCGCTGTCTCAAATCACGTGGGTGTTAATTACTCGTGTCTAGGCATCCGGTGCATCAAACTTAGAGGCAAGAACTTTTTGTCACCAAGACAGGAGACGCTTTGCAAAGTGCAATCAACTTTGCCGCTGACCATAAAAGTTGCGCCCTGCACATTTGAACAGACATTTTGGACAGTTTGGGACATTTGTACAAGTTGAGGCGGCTTCGTTGGCCGAACTCTAAAGGAGGCCGCATTCGTGACTTGATGGACGGGGCGTGCAACGGCAATGGTAAGCGGCAGGCGGCAGGCGGCAGGCGGCAGGCGGCAAGCGGAATGTGGCATGCGGCATGCGGCATGCGGCGAGTGGCAAGCAGCAAACAGCAAGTGACTACAACTGCGCGGCATCGACGCTACGTCGCAGTTAAGGGACATCAAACAAAACTTAAAGGGATTTGCGCCCCAAAATGGCAATGGATGAAAACTGGCAACTGGCTATGGGCAAAAAGGCAACAAAGCGAAGGAGCTTCGCTCACCTGAACCAGAAGATTGGGTTTGAGTTTGAGTTCTGTTTGGGTTTGGGTTTGGGTTGGGTTTGAGTTTTCTCTGCTTTTCGGCGTTTCTGCTTTTTGATCATTTTTCAAATGTTTGGACCAAGCCTTGGCAGGTAGAAAGAGCCAAACCGAGCAGTCAGAATGTACACAGTCCTCCCTCCCCTTGTCCATGCAGTCAAATGGACGGCGGTTGGGGGAACGTGGGGCTTAGTGTCGGGGTAGTGATGCAGACACTCGGCATGACAAATTGTGTGCGAGGTTCCCTGATAATTTATGGTGTAAAATGGCACAACTAATAGTCCAGATGCTAGTCCTCCGAGCCTAATAACTATAAACACTTACGTTGATATTTAAGACCCTGAAACTCGAGCCAATAAGCTCGCCGATCACAAGGACCTGCATTTGAGAAGATGCGGGGAACAATGTTATAATAATATAATTACAATAATCTATAATATAATAAACTAATAAAAGTAATATTATACATATTATAAAACATATATGGTTATGTATATATTTATGTTGATTAGATGAGCTAATTAAACTGCAAAATGAAAGAAATTGTAATTAATTTAGACAAGGAAAATAGGAATTAACTAAAGGTGGGCTACTGAGAAATTTGAAGGGACAAATCTAAGCTACAGTACGAATAAAGCTGTAGTCCAACTGACCAACTGTTCAACTGACCTTAGAGTCCTTAAAATAATTAATAATTTATTAATTAAAAAACTGTAGTAATCTAAAATACTAATTGACTTGCTGTATAAAGCAGGTAGCAGGTTAGAGGGAGGATAAGTGAGGGATGTATCAGGAGTAGCGAATGCGGCACTCAGA
Organism: Zaprionus lineosus; assembly: GCA_035044505.1. Classification (NCBI taxonomy): domain Eukaryota; kingdom Metazoa; phylum Arthropoda; class Insecta; order Diptera; family Drosophilidae; genus Zaprionus; species Zaprionus lineosus. The sequence goes on from JAWNNX010000379.1 coordinate 139,198, forward strand.
TAATAAATCTAAAGCCCTCAAGTACTTATGGAGAGTTCGAGCTAAGAATCCGCCAATGAGAAAGGAAATGGAGGTATTCCCTGGACTCGTTGAAGTTTCAAATTATTTCTACTTAAGATTCTTACAAAACTCATTAGCCGAATGCTAACCAGAGATTCCTGGTCGCTGGTCGCTGGTCGCTGGTTGCTGGTCGCTGCCTAACTTATCCGCTTGATTGCATTCACATTAACAATTCATGCAGATGTCATTTTATGAATGCCACGGCATAAACCGAAGCACTTTCTGAAGAAGCTCCCCTTCGCGGCGCGACTCCTTCGCACTCCTGCCACAAGGAAATTGCCACTCAAAATGTCATGCGCATTTCCGTCATAGAAGCCGCAACTCCGTGTACTCCTTGTCAGAGCTTCCTTAATGGAGGAACAGGTGGGCTGGTGTTGGTTAGCAGCGGTAGGGGGTAGGAGCAAGTCGTCTGAGAGACGATGGTCCAAAACCGAAGTTTAACATCATTTCCCTTTCAGCGAATGGTGCAAAAATTGAAATGAAAATTGCACAAATAAAAGTTACAGAAAATTATAAAGATATGTATGTGTGTATGTGTGTGGGTGTGTGTGTGTGTGTACATAGTTAGTAAGTTAGCAAGAAGAAGCGAAATCGAAAAGCGCGTTCCCAGTACAAAGTCCAAGCAAAACTTTAAGTGTAAGACTAAAGACAATTTACCAACTAAACAACTTCATCTGTCCGCTTCGCTACATTCAAAGCCCCTCGACTTTTTTGTTTTTATTATTTTTTTTATTTTAGACATATAAATATATATATATATATATTTCGTATATAGAGTTGAATGGGCTTCTGGGCGCGTCTTAGGGTCTTCCTTTCTCTGAATGGAGATCCGCATTAGTTCAGTTCAGTTCATCAGTTGCTCAGTCGCTCACTCGTTGGTCCGGCGGTCTGGAGGTCTGGCGTTCTGGTGTTCTGGTGTTCTGGCGGTCCACTGGGCCGCTGGGCACGGGCTGGAAATGGTGGCAATGCTGGAAGATTGACACAAACCAATTAACATTTGTGCCTTTTATTTCCATGTCAGTTGAGGGTTTTTGGTCTATGCTTTGAATTTATCGCACGTTTGGTTGCATTTACCAGTCAGATCTTGACTTTAACTACGGTTTGCGCTTAGTTCGGCAAAGATAGCGACTACTAAGATGAAATGGTTTTGGCCAATAGGCTGACCAATAGCGGAGGGCAGGGCAGGTGAGCAGTGGTGAGTGACAGAGGGGCAGAGGGGTGGGGCGACTGTAAGCGGGGAACCAGATGTACCTGAGTCCAGGCAATATATTTCCCAAATGTTCTCTTTCTCTTGCCTCGACATATGGACGTATGAAGGTGACCAGCTTGGTCGTCGATGGGCAGGGGGAGGGGCAGAAGGCGAAGGGGGGCTTACTCGTTACTAAAAAACGCAAGTTTGTTGCCCGTCAAGAGCTCTGAATCTTCGCGGGAGCACGAGTATGGGGCTAATCCATTTATCTATGCCCATAACTCTTAAAATAGCCTGGAAAATTGCACAGGGCCAACTGGCCAAATACTAAAAGACGTTTTTAATGCACTAATTACCCATGCCGAGGCAAGAATGAAATCTTTTTATGCAGATTACAAGACCAAGTCCCCAAGAACAACGCTCCATGTCCAGGTCCTCGTACTCCCCACCAGCGCCAACACTTTGCTGTCCATTCGGAAAGACGGCCAACACAGTCTAGGATATAGACTGGACGTGGGACATGGGACACTAGACATGGGACATGGGACATGGGACACGGGACACGGGACACGGGACACGGGACATGGGACAGGGGACATTGGACACTAGACGCTAGACAGTGGATGCGGGACAACAGACGTTTCGCCAAGACGCAGTGCACAGGCAAAGGCCGACAGGACAGTCAAGCGAAATGAAATTGAGCGTAAGGCAGGCAGCCAACAGTTGGGAACGTTGCAGATAAGGGAATGGCAGCGCAGCTGGTGAAGTGGTGAGGGGACAGAGGGGAGGAGTAGAAGTAAAATGGGAGGGAACGGTTGCTGACTGCAGTCTCGTGGGTGGTGGTTCTCGACTAGATCCCGGGGCGGGGAAGCCCGGCACAAACAGCTGGCTAATTAAAATTAAAAAACTTGCAAAATTGTTGCATAAAATGTTAAGTAGACAAAGTGCTGGCAGACATAATGAGCCTGCAGATTGCAGGACATTGTGCGAGTGGCTGTCATTGGAAGATTGAGTGCCAGGATGCTTAGAGCTGTGCACTTCCCTAATATCCATCCAACAAGTAACGAACTGTCGTTGAAACTGATATTATTTTGGGAGCATTTAATGATCTAAGAAGCTCAAGGATCAAGATGAGATCCTTCAATCCTTGAATGACACTCTTAAAGATAAAGCCATATTTATTTAAGCTGCCAAATTATTAAAATCCCATCCTATCCTGTTTTAATCCCTACATTAAATCCCACTTCACTATTCCTTGCATGAAATGGCTATCTACGAGTCCTTGGTCCTTAATTCAATATTTTAGGCCAATTTCTTGCATTAAAAATTCCCGCTTTAATCGAATTTAGTCAGATTACTGAAAATGCTTCCCACTTTTTCGAATATTTTATGCATTAACTCGCATTTCACAGATACTTTTAAGTGCATTTCCTCGGAAAGCTGAAAACTCACTTTCCTTTTAGTCGCATTTTGTGTTTATGCTTTTTGGCTGCTGGCATTTATTATGCATATGCAATTTGCATATTTATAGTGCTAGGGGGCGTGTGTCTGTGTGCATGTGTGTGCATGTGTGTGCATGTGTGTGCATGTGTGTACATGTGTGCATGTGTGTATTTGTGTGCGCAATATTCGTTTTCGCAATGATAACGGAATAATTTGTTTAAAACATTTAGAGCGCCCCTCGCACTGCCGCATCGCATGCCCTTTAACAACTTTTGCCTTTTTTTCACTTGTCTCTAGTTTTCCACCTCATCTTTTCCTCTTTTCCTCTTTTTAGTTTTATTATTTTCTTTTTTATTCTTTCTATTTTTTGTGTTTGTTCTCTTTTTGTATCTTTCTTTCTTTTTGTTTTTGCTCTGTTGCTACTTGTAAATTATGCAAAAGGCTTGGCAAAATTGCTAGCAGCTGCTGCCACTGCCACTGCCACTGCCACCGCCGCTGCTGCGCTTTTTTCTTCCATCCGCCCTCTGGAAAGGATGCGCCAATGGAGCAGTTGGTCGGACCAGCCCAAGTCCAACCCAACCCATTTAATTAGCCATTAAGTTTTATTGCTCGCAATTTTGTTTAATTTGCTTTAAATACAGCGAGCAAAAAGCACAAGCACAAGCACAAGCACAAGCACAAGCACGAGCACGAGCACGAGCGTATCAACTGGCAGGCAATGTACTGCAAGGGAGAAAAAAATACCAAGAGGAAGAGAAAATAGGTTCAAAAAATAGTTTTGTAACTGGTTAAGTGGGTGGACACTAGATGCTTCCACGCCCTCCGCGGATGGCCTTAGCAAGAAATCTCTGCCCGCCTCCGCCCCTAACGTTTTTTCCGGTCAAATGGATAAGCTTGCCAGGAATTAGCTGCGAATGCAGGACTTCAAGGATTTCGAGTACTGTTATCCCAAATGTCCAACTATGCTAAATATTGCTTTATTACCAGACCCATGAAGTGCTCGCCCATAAAGAGGATGTTCTTCTCTCCGTGGCGAGACTTCAGTTTTATTTAGGCATTGAACTCGAGGCCCTTTAAAGGAATTAAATTTGTATGAGGTTCCCCATTTTTAAGTAAATTACTTATTGCACTTCTTGAAGGGGATCAAAACTAAACTTACTACCACTTAAACGAATCGATATTAAGATTTAATTAATTTTAAGCGAGAAACGATATTCCACACTCGATATTGGAGAATTTATATTTTAACTGAATTTTTGACTTTGCTTCTTATCGATTATAAATCAAAACATCTTTTTAACCTCTCTTAGTTTAATCTAAAATTTATATTAATTATATTAATTAATTAAATTTTAATTCTTTAATTTTTTTAATTTTATAACTAAATTTTTAATAAATATAAACAGCTTAAATATTTAATCATCGATCCGTAATCTGTAATAAATTTTTAAGTCTTCATTTGTTGTTCTTAGTGTAGTGTTAATTTAGAATTTAGGATTCTGTTTTAATTAAGTTAAGAGCTGAGTCATTGGTAGTATCCTTCAGATTCTTCCTAAGAGTCTCAATTGAATAGTTCATCAATCTTCAGATGGCAGTTATTAAATTTGCGAGCTCTCAAACTTTTCAAGGACTAAATTCAGGTCTTAATAATTGAGTTCTCAAATTAAATGAAAATCCTTTAGGTGCAATAAAGGGATTTCGGAGAGATATTCAAAAAATGCAATAATTATTTACAATTGTGGACGCAATGAAATTACATTCATTTGAGTCTTTACATTCAATGAATGAATATTAAATGATTTGATTTTATGTGGATAATTAGTTAAATTCATTAAGGGAGTGTTAACCTGGACCAAAATAAATTAAATTCAGTTGTGCTTCCTTTTGGCATTTAAATATCGATAACTTTGTTATTTCCGCAGTTTTGCAACTAAAGCAATAAAATTTCATTGAACTCCCGCCGAATCGGCAACCTTTCCGATTCCCAATGCCAATAACTATTTGTGTGTTTTCAATTTGTATTTGCGAGTGAAGATTCACAGAAAGCCCTTAGTTACTCGGAATACCCATAGGAATTCGATGGAAATAAGTACAACTTTAAAAGGATCAAATGATGGACGACTAGATACTCTGTTATTAAGTATAAGCCTTAGCTTTCGCTTTTAAAGTTTCATATGGGAAGTGGTTGCACATTTTTTGAGATCCCTACAGTGATACATCCCTATAAGGTTCTCAATAAAAGTGAATCGCAGATATCATAGATACTCGAATAGGAGACTTTGTGGTTTCCAAAAGAAAAACAGATGATCCTATGAAATAAGCAATATATAAGCTTATTTATGTTATATATCATTATATTAAGTATTAAATATATATTTTCAACTTTTCATATCAATCGAAGTTAAAGATGGTAATGACTGTACATATATATATATACATATGTTCAATGCTCGGATACAAAGACCAAAGGGTCAGTTTTTTAAGGCAGATCAAGTCACTTATAAAGAATATCTCGCTCCCCAAATTATAGAGCAGTCCCATATATATCTCTCCCTATCTCTCTCTTGCTCTCTCTCTCCCTCTCTCTCTTCCTCTCTCTCTTTCTCTCTCTCTCTCTCTCTCGCTCTATATATCTCTCTCTCTCTCTTTCTCTCTCTTCATACAAAGATGTGATACATATACAAATAAACATCATCTGATTTTTAAATAATGGAGTTCTGGCTGATCTTTAATATGTAAGATAGCTACAGATATCTTAGATAATATGGCAGATGATATTCGATAGCTATTTAGGATAGTCAATTAATCGATTGTTCGACTTACAGTAATCGATTGGAAGTGATCAAACCAACCGTTCGCAGCTTTTATTTAGGGTATAAAATAAAGTATCCATTTTGACAAAGAAAATTCCAAAATGTGAATAGTATTTTGCGTATGTGTGTGTGCTGCCGTCTGTGTATGTATATGTGAATGTGTGAGTGCGAGTGTGTGAGTGTGTGTGTGCATGGGGAAAATTGGATTTGCACGCGCACATTTTGCAATAAGCCATAAAATTTAATTTGATTATAAAAGTTTATACAACACGGCAGCAACAACTATTAGTAGTATTAGTTGTTGTTGTTGTTGTAGCGGTAGCTGCAGCTGTAGTTGTAGTTGTAGTAGTCAATTCACAAAGGAAGGGGGTGGGGTAGACAATGGCTGAGGGGTGGAAGATTGCATATGCTGACTGACAGGCGGCAGCAATTTGAATGCAAAATGCGCATTTTGGCCGAAAGGCGGCAGCAGCGACGACGATGGCAACGGCAACGGCAACGGCAGCAAAAAGCAGGAAATACAGGACAAGCAGCAAAAGGTAACAGCAACACAGGCAAAGTCTGACGATGCAGGGGAGGGTGTAGGGCGGAAGGGGAGGCTGGAAAAAAAACTGGTACAAATTGAAAAAGGCAAAATTGCCCCAACTAAAATGCAAAAGGACATCGCAAGCTACGGGATAGCATATTGAAATTGCGCATTCCGTTGGCCAGCAACAGTAAAGGGTCGACGGGCAGATGGTGCTGGGGCGGGAGGGGGTGATTAGGGGTGAGAGCAGAGCGCGACAAGGTAAAAAGGAGCGAAACGGACTTGGCAAAAATTGCACTTCAAGGCGAATAGCAAATGGCAAATGGCAAATGGCAAATGGCAAACTCTTGACATTTTGCTAACTTAAGGGATTTTAATTTTATTTATGCTACTTACGACGAGTGTGCAGCATACTTTCTGCAAAGACTGTGCTGGTCATACGGCAGTAGACAGTAAAAGTAGCAAGTAGCAAAAGCAGAAAGTGTCTATGTATGTGTGTGTGTGTGTGTGTGTGTGTGTGTGTGTGTGTGTGCGTGAAGGTTACTCGTAAAAAATCTCAAATGAATGCAGTTTTCAATAGGAATAACCCTTAGGTCGAGAAGTCAGCGCTGATGGGCCGAAAGGATCCTTCAAATTCAAATTTTAGTCAGGATTAAATAATTTATTAATTTTAAATTAATAAATGGCTTTTGTTATTGTTATCAAAATGAAAATGACTTTCTGAACTCCCTTGGCCACAAACTGATAGAATTTCTAACAGGGGTATTCAATTAACCATAGAGTCCTTTCATGTAACTGTTCCAAAAGAAAAAGTTTCAAAAACATAATTTCTTTAAATTATGAGAAATCGAATTTGGTTATAATCCTTTGTTGTCGTTAGCAAGTTTCTGGGGATAAAATACAGTCTTTAAAATCTATGGTTCATTTGGTGCATTCGAAAGGTGATCGGCGAAATTGTTTACAGCCCATTTACCTCGGAGATAGTCTTGGGAGAAATGATACAAGTCGCACTGGCCAACAAGGGAAGCCCTTGAGGCAAGGCCCGAACTTCAAATAAAAAATCTCTTGGACATTAGAACAGCAGCCAGTTGCCAGTTGCCAGTTGCCAGTTGCCAGTTGCCAGTTGCCAGTTGCCAGTTGCCAGTTGCCAGTTGCCAGTTGCCAGTTGCCAGTTGCCAGCTGCCAGTTGCCAGTTGCCAGTTGCCAGTTGCACAAGCAGTGACCGGCGATTGTCATTTGGCTGGAGCTCGGAAGATGGAGCCCAAGAGAGTACAACAATGACTCTGTTTGGCTCGTTGCTCACATGCTTATGAGCATTTAATTAAATGCAAGAACAAGGAGACATTGTTGAGGCAGGAACAGCAACAACAGCAACAACTGCAGCAGCAACTGCAAAAAGAGAAGAAACAAACCGAAACTGCATACTTAATGAAAAGCAGCTGCTTTTTGGACTGCCCCAAGAGTCCCAAAAGTTGCTAATTAAAAAGGCAAACAGTAGTAGCAGTATCAGCGGTAGCAGCAGCAGCAGCAATAGTAGTAGTAGCAGCCTCAGTAGCAGCAATAACTGCAATAGCAACCTCAACATCAACAGCAACAGCAACAGCAGCAGCATCAGGAAGCAGCACACAACATCAAGATGCAGCACGAACTAAAAAGGTAGTCTGAATGTTGTTAACCTTTTCTGCAGTAGCAACAAAAGCAACAACAGAAACAACAGCAACAACATCAACAACAACAACAACAATTACAGCTACATGGAGCTGTGGTTGCTGTTGCTGGCGTTGTAGTTGCAGTTGCTGCCCGTCTTTGACAAGCCAAGGAGCAAACGCTATCACCAGGGACAAAAACACAGCAGCCGCCTAACGATCAATAGAACAGAAGCTGACTGAGATCCAGGGGCTGAGGACGAGGTTGAGGACGAGAACGAGGATGAGGATGAGGATGAAGCATAGGTTGAGACTAAGACTGAGGATGAGCCTGAGGATAGGGTTGAGGATGATTTTCAGGTCGAGGATAGGGCTTTAGCTTCGGCTTCGGCTGAGGCTGAGGCTGAGTCTGAGTCTGAGGTTGAGTTTGTGGCAATTGCATGCAGCAGCCACAACAACAGCAACGCTTTTGCTGCAAACATTTTCGTGCAGTTGACATTCGTGCCAAATGGCAGGAGAAGCAGCAGCAGCAGCAACAGCAGCAGCAGCAGCCGCAGTAGCAGCAGCAGCAGTATCAGCAGCAGCAGCGGCAGCAATAGTAATGTCGGCAACTGCTGCAAGTTCTCAGAACGCGCCACATGCTGCGACACGTTCCGCTGTTACCATCATTATTATCACCATCATCATCATCATCATCGCCATCGTCATCTTCATCATTGGCATTGTTGTCGCTTCAGCTATTGAACTTGAATTTTAAGTGCCGCTAAGGGGTAGCAAGAGCAGCCTCTTAGGGCCTGGAGTTCAATTTGGTAGCAAGCAACGAGGCCCAAAATGTTGGCAGGAGTTTGCGAATATGAGAAAGCCTTTAATTGCCCCGCAAAGCCTTCATCTCGCGTGGCTGCAAAACCTTTACAGTTTTGAAGCCGCTGGTGCAGCAAGCGATTGACTGCGAGGTGAGTGTGGAAAAGCGAATCGTAGAAATGCAAGCACAACTATTTAATGTCACTTTGGCACTTCCTTAAAAGTCCGTGAAGCGTCTCCTGTCGCCAGGCAGGCAACAAAAATATTTTGCAGCCTCTTTTTGTGCGCTAAGAATTTCTAATTAGTGGCGCCATATTCCAGACCCCAATGGGTGTCGTCGATGTCGTCGTTGTCGTCGTCTGGTGACGCCAATCACAGGCTTCCTTCTGGACAAGCTGCCTGTTCCACTAACTGTTGTTCCTGTTGTTGTTGCTTTTGTTGCTATTGCAGTTGCTGTTGCTGTTCCTGTTGCTGTTGCCGTTGCTGTTGCTGTTGCCACTGCTACAAAAGGCAGCGTCGGCGACCAACTCTCAACATGGAGTCCCGATTTCCGATTCCCGAGTTGCAGTCTTCACTCCTCAGCTACCAATCCCCAGTTCCCATTTCTGAGTCTCCAGACCTGCGTCGTCAGCCCTCAGCCCTCAGTCCTCAGTCCTCAGTCCCCAGTTCTTAGTTCTTAGTTCTCAGCTCGCAGTGGCAGTGTCGACGGGAGTCGGGAGTCGGGAGCTTGTTTGCTGCCTTAATTCGACGCAAATATTTTACAGGATGCCTTTACTGCTAATTACGTTAAACATATTGCGTGACACGCCCCCCAAATGCCCGCAGCGCGCCCCTTTTGCTTCACTGCGAATCAGTTATTTTTGGTGTTAATTACGTGGCATTTTGTTCAAGTGCTTAACGTGTTTAACAGCCAATAATTGTCAGATTTGCATTCGCAGCCGCTGTTAATCGTCTGTTAGTTAACAGAGCGAAGGCGAAGGCTAAGGCTGATGTGATGTGATTTGGTTGATTTATGGATGATTTGTTCTGTGTGTTGAGTAACTCTTAGTTAACAGTTATTTAACTGCTGTACTGCAAGTCCTTTCATTTAACGACGAAGAGTTGAATAATCGAGGTATTATTTTCTTGACTACACTCGATGAAATATTTGTTTTTTTTGGTCTCTTCGACTTATTTGATTTTTTTTATTTGTTTATTATTTTATTTATTTCTTGTGATTTTGTCTTTTTTGTTTGATGGCCCCGAAGCCACAGCTGATTCCCGAATTCATCTCAAAGTCTCAGCTCATAAATCTCGCGTGCTGCAAGATCTCTGGTCGAACCTTTATTTTTTATTTTGAATGCCTTTTTTTTTTGTGGTATTGTGTGTCGTCCATTGTTGGTATAGAGCTGTAAAGAGAGCCGCGGAGTTTTGGAGTCGCCTATCAAATGCGGCACATCGCCAAGTTAAAGTCCAAGTCAAAAACGTAAGCGAAAACGAAAAGGAAAAGGAAAAGGAAACCTTTCGCATTTGAATCTCAATCCCAATATCCCAATATCCCAATCGCAATCCCAATCCCAATCGCAATCGCAGTCCCTTAAACGTTTCGCTTGACCCTTTTCAAGATGTTGTCTTTATTGCGTGCCTGGCTTAGAAGAATAAGGAAACGGAGAAGAAACCTCCCCATCCTCCTCCTCATTCTCCTCTTCCTCTTCCTCCTCCTCTGGCCTTGGCCTCGGCTTTCATGTTATTTTTTCATTCTGACGAAAAAATAGCGATAATAATGCATATTTGCTGTCTTCCTCTATCTCTTTCCCACCTTGCTCCTGCCTTCTCTTCCTCCTCCCATCTCCTCATCCTCTTCTTCAACAATCCATTTTTATCCGAGGGCGCTAAATGTTCCTTGTGATTTATTTAGTATTTACAGTTTTAAGCTCTCATGTGGAAAGCCCCTTGTTTTGAAGCATTCACACAACCGTCCTTAAAAGTCCTTAAAATGTGCCTTGGTGCAGCTCAGTTGCTCCAAAACTGCAGTGATTCTGCATTAATTGCATCGTTTTGGTCGCCTTTCTCACAATTTTTATCTTCGAGAAACCCCTCCCCCCCTCCACGACTCTAATGCGGCTCCAATCAGCAGCTTGGATGCCACAACGTAATTAACATTACACTCAATTAACATTTTTGGTTGGCAATTGTTTACTGTTAACCGCTGTTGTCGCCTCGCATGCCTGTTAAGTCGCTGAAGTAACACTCGGAGGCTCTTGTCTAGTTTTAGGCCCATTTGCTGCCCACACAGCAGCTGTTCCTTGCCAGCAGCAGCCAAGTCAATAAACGCGTTTATTGTCATACTCAACACGAGCTTACCCCCTCCCCCCCAGAACGTTTCTCCCCCTACTACTTCAACTACTACTGCTACTACTACTACTACCACCTTCCAACTTCCTTCCACTCATTTCGCTTGTGTAGATTGTCTGTGTTGGTGCCAAGAAAAATGTTGCTGTCGCGCCAACGTTTGCCATTGTCGTCGTCGTCGCTGTCGCTGGCGTCGTCCCATTTCCAGTCCGGCCACCCTCCCTGGCTCATAGCTCTGGTCGTAGTTCTTGCCAACTTTTGTCCATTTTAAGGCAGCTGGAATGTTGCTTTCTTGTAAATTGTTTAAATAAAAGACACAACAACAGCAAACAGCACCAAAGCTGAGCGAAGTTGCCTAGGCTTTTCCTTCTTGTGTTCTCTCTTGGCTACTGTGTCGTCTTTACACTCCTCTGCTCAGTCCCCTCCTTCATCTTCCGCTGCATCATCGTTCCTGCCTACTGCCTGCTGCCTGCTGCTTGCTGCCTACTGCTGCCTACTGCTGCCTACTGCTGCCTGCCTGCCTTTACTCAATGAGCTCTTGTTTGACTTTGTTTTGTTAGCCACTTTTCAAATAGCAAAAACTATTTGTTTTGCGCCTTATTTAGTTTTTGTACCATCCACTGCACCTGCTGTTGGCCACTGTCACAACAGTAAAAACATTGCAACAACACAGCAACTGTAACAATAACAGCAACAGCAACAGCAACAGCAACAGCAACAGCAACATTCGAGCTAACAGCCCCGCGCACATTTACATTAACAGCATGAGGCCAGCGATCGTTGATCATAAGTCGAAAAATATGTTTGATTGTCATTTAATTGAAGTTCGAGCTCTGTGGTTACCTTTGGTCGAACTGAAAATACTCTAACATTGCCTTTATCTGAAATAAATTGTACTGTGTTAAGATTAGGTTTCATATGATGAGTGGGACTGGATGTTATTTTCATTTGCCATTGGAAGACTTTTCGTATTACTTAATCGGGGCGTCTTCATCTGTGGCGAACATCGTGACAAAATTGTAATATCCGTTGCAAGGATCTGACATATGGTTGTGGTTCTAGTTAGGAGACGTCAGTCCCTGCGCACGTGCTTTAGATTCTAATGCAGTCGCTGGTCGAGAAAGACAAAAGAGAAACCTGCATCCAATCAGAGATAAAGTCGTTTTAATTAGAATTCTCAATGTTTTCAAAAGAAGTTGGCGCTTGTCGGCTGCAACTTATTAATATTTATGGCTAGGGATGAGGTCTCTGGACTGCAGACTGCAGACTGCAGACTGCAGACTGCAGACTGCGGACTGTAGACTGCAGACTGCAGACCGTAGACCATAGACTGTAGAGTGTAGACAGTGGACTTCAGACCAGTAGAATCATACGACTCAAACGACTCTATAACTATCGACATAAGACTCTGCCCAGACTTTGCCACACTTTGGGCGCTCGTCACACGCAATCCCAGAGGTCAACTCTATGCCTTTTCCCCATTATCGAGTCTGTGCAGAGATTTTGCAGCAGTCGCGTTGTCGGTGATGCAACTGATGGCGATGGCGATGGCGATGGCGATGGCGATGACGATGACGACGATGACTATGACGATGATAATGACAATTACGATGATGATAATGAAGGAGCTTCTAATGATGATGGCCGCTCTTCCGAACGCTCTTTTCGCATAAAAACCAAAGTAAATACCCTCATGGCAAACCTATAATTTATGTGCTTCAAATTCAATTTTCATTCAGTAAAATTGCAAACACACAAAAACCCCGGTGGTCCTCCTTCCTTATGGCTGGCGTCTTCAAATGTGGGAAACGGAACAGACGATAAGTTTTTGGCCTGAGCCGAAAAAGAGCCCAAACTTCTGCCAAATGTGTCTGCGTGTTTGTATCTGTATGTGTGTGCTGGCGTTTGTGGCCAAGAGCTGAGACCAAGAACAAAAAGCCAAGAACTGAGAACTGGGAACTGGGAACTGAGAACTGAGAGCTGGGAACTGAGAAATGAGTTCTGGGCATTGGGAACTAAGAACTAAGAAATCGCACAAATGGCGCATTCAAAGATTTATTTCTGTTTATTTCTGAATGAGTCAGGCGCAAAAAGATTCTGGAATTGCTAATCTCCTAGTGTGCTACAGTAAATACTGCATAACACGAATGGAGTTAGTTTCGTTGCAAATTTGATATAAAATAGTTCAAACATTTCAAAATTAATTAAGTTGCAAAGAAATTTACAAGAAATTTTACTCATTTGCACTCGAAAATACAAACTCAGTTTTTATTTCTCCTTATTTTCTATCGATAATTTTTTAAGTTCAAAATGTAAGTAATTTAAATTCCTGCTGGATTTTTTGAACTTCAAATGAAACTCAGATTTTGTTTAAGCATGAGATTGATTATATTGTCAATATATCAATAAAATACCGTTACTGATGACTTTAAATCAATCCAAAAATCTATCGATTTCAATCGATTGTTTGCTGTGATTCTCTTGGTGGCATCTCTTTGATACCTACTGTACTGCGTTCCATATACTTAGTTCGCCAAACGCAAAGGATGAAAATATTTATACATATACATGTACATATTTGGACCACATTACGTATGACGAACGCATAGTAAGTCAGTCAGTCAGTCAGTCAGTCAGTTAGTCAGTTAGTCAGTCAGTAAATCAGTCAGTCTCTCCCTCTCACTTTCATTCCCTCTCTCTCTCTCTCTCACTCACTCTCTCTCTGTCGATTAGTCACTTAATCTGTCCGCGTCAGTTTGCTATTTCGCCATTCACTCATAAATGTCAGAGGCGCCCATTGGAGCAGCTCCTTTGAAAGTTCGTTCCTTGGATGTTTTTTATCCAAGTTTTCGGTCCCCTCTTGCCCTTCTTGCCCCTCTTGCCCCTCTTGCTCCTTTTGGTTTGTTTTTTAATTCTGAGTCAGCTTCACGCCTTTGTTCTCTTGTAGGCTGGGGCGACTTCAACGGAACGCAACTCAAAGGGCAAGTGCACGTCTCCATGGGTGAGTGTGTCTGAGAAATCTTTGCCTGATTTCAATGGGCGGTTGCGTGCAAGTGTCGCCAGCGTTACGCTTTTTGGATAAAGCCTATTCCTGGCTATTATTTACGGCCCGTATGCTAGGCTGGCCAATGCGATTCGTTTGGTTTAGTTTGGTTTATGACCCGCTCCCAAATCAGTCACAATGCAATTTTTGCAGTTTCAGTTTTCCGAGAATCGCATTGAGAGCGGACCAGAGTCTAGAGTCTAGAGTCTAGAGTCTAGACTTGGAACGTCGTGCGACACTTTGTCGCCGTCAGGCAACCAGGCAACCAGGCAGCCGGGCAACTAAGCAGCCGGGCAATCAGGCAAGCTGCCCAGCCGCCAGGTCCGCCTACAACTTGTCTACCCCGCGCCCACCCCCAACTCAGTTCCCGACACACCCCCCAACCCTCGTACCGCGTACCTCGCCTCTGGCCCCGCGCCCTTGCATTTGCCGCTGATCAACACTTATGCATATGAATATATACATGAATACATATAACTGTCTGTATGTGTGCGTGCATGTGTGTAGGTGAGCCGATTGAAAGTTTCGGTGGACCAGCATATAGCGGTCAGGTTTCAGGCTTAGGTTTTTATAGCCAGCAATACTTTTTGCTGGGTTCCCTTATTTATTTTTTCCTACAATTTATTTTTTTCGGTTGCTTTTTATTGCTTTTTGGCCGCTCGCCTTTTGTTGTGCTTAGCGCGAAATGCAGGCCATCCGATGTCTCCGCTGCTCTAAGGGGTATAGAATTTGGAGCCGTTCCGTCTTCTGCCTGCCTCTTCTCTCTTTTTCCCTCTCTCCCTCTCCGGCCGCCTTCTGTCTTCTGCCTTCTGGCTTCTGGCTTCTCATTTTCATTTTAAATGAAGTGTCAAAGACTTAAATAGCTTTTGATGCCACTGTGAATGAAGCTGTTTTTCATTCCCATAGATCTGATTGTATCGCATTATGTTGTTAGTTTCATTGTTGTCCTTCCTTGCGATGTTTTGAGTTGCTGCTCCGATGCCCCGCTGCTCTGATGTTGCATTGTTGCAAAGTTGCAATGCTACAAAGTTGCACACAATTTGCCCGAGGCTTAATACAATTAACCAAGAACAATGTGAGTTTTATAAATCTGCAAATTAATGAGGAGATACGAAAAATCAAAAGCTAATCAAGAGAAAAGCAGAAATTTAGTAACTATTATATAATTATAATATAATATAAATATTAATTATTTCAATATATTTTTTGACTATTGGTAATATCCGCCCACTTTTGATAGATTTTAATTTATCATCCCTAGAATAATTTTTAACAAATTTTTATTAATATTCTAAAATTATTCCACTATATAAATATTAATATTGATTTTGGGTTGCTTCCATTGATTCATCATATTTGAATCTATTTAAGCGGTTTCATATAAATATGTGTAACTAATATACATATATCACAACCTCTATTACTTATCCCCCAACTATACTTATAATAGACCATACATCTAACAATTTTGAATTTACATAAAATAATATACCATAAAAAATATACCGAACGACAGTCAGTCCAGTCCCTGGACTGGGATTTTATATTCTGAAGTCTTACTACAATTAAAAGTTCTTAAATTTTTTATTTTTGCTGTTTTTATTAGTTTTATTTATTATAATATTATTTTATTATTATATTATAGTATAATTATAATTATATAATATCATATATTATAATTATGTATACAAAATTGTATCGGGTCTAAGTTCAAATAAAAGCCTGTACTTTCAGGGGGTTAACAGATGTCAAGTATGTCACATAAGTCAAACAGAACAATTAATTTAAATCGCAATGTGAATCATTCATTACTTGTCACTTCTTTACTGTGGGAAACAAATTCACTTGGAGTCTGAGTGTTATTCAAACCTCCACGATTTTTTAATAATTTGAATGCTGAAATTTGTGTAGATTGTCAAAAGCATCAGAGTTCTTTGATGGAGTATTAAATCCCATAAAAATGTAGACTTTGTCTTGTTTTTGACCTAACTTCATTTTTTATATGACAGATATTTGGCATTTGAATCCTCATGTACCATGTGCATGTATGTGTGCACTTAGAATTGTGATGTATTTTTGCATTTGCCTGGTTGAGGCATCAAATGTTATTAATGGGTCCTACGATCTGTGGAAATAAATGCACATACTAAGTAATGGCCATTTAATGCTGGTTGTCATTTCAAGGACTTGGCCAAACTTATTGTCGTGACATGTGTCCACACACACACACACTTTCACATACCTTTTGAAAGTAGCTTTATGGGAAACCATATGGTTTATATATATATATATATATATATATATGTCAATAAACCATATACCTGTAACTATACTTATGTGTATGTCATATACAAATATACACGCATACAATTATACAAATAACTTTAGTAATTATTGTGAGGCAGACGACTGTCTCATCCAAACGAACCCTTTTGATCATTCTGAGGGGTTGGTCCAGCCTCAATTTATTGATGTCCAGGAGTCAGTGGGAGACCCGCTTTCGCTGCCAGTAAATTCGCAGTACAGAGTCCTGGGAGACACTAGAGGACACAGTGTAGTTCCGCCAACTTCTTTGCTGTTTGATTTCCGCTTGTCCAATCGCAGGCAACAGCTTAAGCTGTCTGCTTTCTTTAATGTTCCCATGTTCTGGGCATCTGAAGCACCTGCTGAAATTTGTATCTCCCGTAGGACACCTTGTTGCGACCTGTGACCCCACGCGCTTATGCAATTCACAATTTTCTACCTGAAAGAAGATGATGAGTTGAAATGTACGACTCCTTCACCATTGGAGTTGCTTGATATCGACGGCTGGTGTCTCGCTTCCTCATCTCATCCTTATACCGGTACAGGACTGCCGACAAGCTGCGCTACAGATTTCACAACACTTGTTCCCTTCAGGCTTAGTTTTGTTCAGGCTTAGTTTGGTTAAGCGGGGGATAGTCCAGATCATCCTTACAGCCGTCCAATATGGATCAAACGCTAAACAAATTGCTACACGATCTGGAATCCGTGGGTGGAAGGTGGGTGGGGGGAAGGGTCATCCCCTGAATATTGCTATGGTTAGAATCGCTCTGGACTTTGCCTGGTTGGAGCCCGTCAGTAGCTTTGTCATAGCCGCATAACCCCATCCCCTAACTTACGTGTATGTGTGTGCGTGTGTGTGCGTGTGTGTGCGTGTGTGTGCGTGTGTCGGAGAGGTGAAATACTGTTTGCCTGAAACATACAAAGGGCTTTACTAGTTTGTTGTCTTCGGCTAATTTTCAGCAAATGTGCTGATAATGTGAGGGACAGGGCCTGACAGATCGTTTGGTCGACTGACTGCTGATGGGCTGTTAAGCACGTGGAGCGAGAGAGCAACGGTCTGAGTGTCGATGTTGTTGTTGCTTTGTTTCATTACTGTTATTGTTGCTCTAAAGCCACTCGAAGCCAGCAGCTGTCGCACTTCACTTCACTTTGCAATCTGAATGTTTTTAATGGCTCACAAAAATTCTTTGAAAAGCACAAACAAAGACGTTGCAGAAGCGAGGAAGGGGCAGTATGCAGTGGATGACTGTGTGATGGAGTGAAGGGGGGACGGGGGGTGTGAAGGGAATTATGTATATGCCATGTGCTTATAAAAAGCTTCCGTATGGATTTTTCGCAAATATTTACAGTTTGTTTTTATTTAATTAGGAATATGCGAAAAAGCGAAGACTGACAGGCAGCAGCCTCATTCGGCCGTTGGGATAAGGGATGGGGGCGTGATGGGGATTGGGGAAGGAACAGGGGGTAAGTGAGTGCATCAAATCAAAATGTAAACTGATAGCCAAAAGACGCGTCAGTGCGTCAGTTAAGCAACAGCTGAAGGGCATGTCGAGCTGACAGTGACTTTCAAACTGTACCCAACAGTCAGGCAGGTTGATTGTCTTCTTTGTTGTTGTTGTTGCTGCTGCTGTTGCTCTTGTTACTGTTGTTGTTGTTGTTGTTGTTGTTGTTGTTGTTGTTGCTGTTGTTGCTGGAAATTTGCTGCTGACACTGCGGTAGGTTGTTTGGTTTTCGGTTTTCGGCTTTCGGCTTTGGGGCTACAGCAACAGTGCTTAAGTGGCTTTAGCTGCTTTGTGGTAGGTAGGAAGCGTGAGTGGAAGAAGAAGAGACAGTCGGGAGGCGAATTGCGGATGGCGGATGGCGGTTGGCTGATGGCTGATGGCTGATGAAGGGAGGGAGGGAGGTACGGTAGGGTTAAGTAAGCGCTGCCTGTGAATATTGACGACAGCGTGTGAATGAGATAGCGAGCGCTTGTTAAAGTGAGGTTAGGTAAAGTCAACCGTATGAGCCCTTCAATTCATGACTGGAACTTCTGGCTCGGAGCTTGCAGCTTGAAGCTTGAAGCTTGGAGCTTGGAGCTTGGAGCTTAGAGCTCTGTTTTAATTGGTCTTAGATTCTGGCTCGATACCAGGGAACATAGGCAGTTCCTCTGAATTGTGGATAATAAATGCTTGAAGTATCCAAAGATTTCTATTTGCAATCATTGTGCATCCTTTGGCCTTACGTCAATTCAGTCCCCAAGGAGTTGAAGTTTGTATTCAGTATTGTGGCAATAATCCCTTCATTATTTTTATTTTATTTGGTTTCCTTTATGTTTAGATTTTTTTTTTCGCATCCTCATCAAAGCACGTTAAATATCTATCTTGCGATTCGAGCCACCTTCGAAACCATCTTCGTCTTGGGTCGCCTCCTTGAGCTTTGCAAGGGCTCAACAATATATCCAATTGCATGCTTTTATTTGGCCATTTATCTAACAAATACTTAGCCAAGGCTCAGTAAACTTCACGCGCTAATCTTCATCAGCCACAATCCGGGCCCAAAGTCATACCTAAGCCCAAATCGAATCCCTGGGCCCAGCCCATCATGAGCAATGCCCATTGCCCATTGCCGATTGCCCATTGCCTGTTGGCTGATCAATCGTACAGTTGAGGAAAATCCAACTTTATTTGCAGTACTTGCAACAGGCAACAAGCAACAGGCGACGCTTTTTGCTGCTGCTGCTGCTGCTGTTGTTGCTGTGGCTGTTGCTGCGGCTGCGACTGCCTCCTGTTGCATGTTGTCAGTTGCTGCCTCGCCCGGACTATGGTTTTGGCTTTGTTGTTTAAATGGCTTTCGCTAACATAAAAGCCATTAAGATAACATTTTTATAGGATTTCAATGGCAGTCACGGCAGCAGCAGCAGCAGCAACCACCACCACCACCACCAGCACCAGCACCAGCACCACTAATAGCAGTAACAGCAGCAGCAAAAGTCGCAGTCGCTGCCAAGCTGCAAGGCAACAAAGAAGCTATAGTCGTTTTTTATAGCCACGAGGGAACATCTGCAGTCGAGGAGATGCAACTGAAGCTATGCCTGCCCTACCACAAACCACGTCCAAATGTCATTGACTATCAATAGAAGATGTGGCCCTGCACTTGGCAACAGGTTGGTAGCAGTCTTTGTTTCAACTGCGCCCAGCTTGTTACCGGCTCAATGTGCGCTTATTAAACGCAATATTTGCGGCAAGTTGAGGACGTATCGGGGCTTTGCATGGCGACTTCTGACTCCCGAGTCCCGAGACCCGACTCCTAACTCTTGACTCCGGACACTAACTTTGGCACTGCCTCTGACTGTGTCTCTAGCTTTGGCTTTGGCTTTGGCTTTGGCTTTGGCTTTGGCTGTGGCTTTGGCTTTGGCCCTAACTGTGAACATGCCTTTGACTCCGGCAATGGATATTCACCATAAAGTGCGATTTATCTTTGTTGATTTTCTGCGTGCATTGCGCCGTTGAAGGCGCTGCTGCCGCTTCTGCCGCTTGTGCCTCTTCAATGTCCTCCGCCTCCTCTGGCACTGCTGCTCCAAAAGGGATTTTCTTCTTCTGTGCACAAGGCACTTCCTACTTCCAGGTTGCAAAACAGATCGGTATCCCACCGGTGACCAGCGCCCATCGCCCGTCCCCTATCCACCAACAACCACCACCACCCTTTGCCCACCCGGAAGCCCTGCCCAATGCCATAACTCGCATTCGGAGCTGTAGTCACACTTTTGCACTCTCTTACAAGTGCTCAGGGTACAATCCCCGTCCAATCACAGTGCCACTCGATGATGCAATGCTCTGGCTTTGGGCTCTGGACTCAGCGCTCTGACTCCGACTCTGACTCTGACTCTGACTCTGACTCTGGCCCTGCTACTGATGTCTTCCCCTGCTCTCTTCACTCCTCCTCCCACCCATCAGTTGCAGGCAGTTAACAATGGAAAAATATCGAAAAATGTTTTACATGTTTTATATGAGAAACAACATTAGAAGGACAGGGAAATTTACAAATTAATCTATATCGATTAATTTCGATAATTAAGTTTACAGCCATAAATTTTTAAGTTTTTGTAAAAGGATTACCTAACAAAACGTTTGATACGTTATTTCTCTTTTAAGTTCCGGAAACTAAGAAATTTTTAATAAATTATTTAAATGATTAACTTTTATCGATAACTTTTCGATTGCCTTACTTTTTCGATAGCAAATCACAATATGATAAGAATTTCATTTAAATAAATCACGAATTTAATTTTTTACTACTTGCAATATTTGGAATTAAACTTTAATTAATAACTGTGGTAATCAGTATTTTAGTATTTTTAGTATTTTAAACTTTTTATTTGCCATTAAAAAGTTTGAATTATTTTTAATTTCATTTTAGTTTATGGTTTTTTTTCCTTTATTATAATTATATTTTTTTTTTTGTATTGTTGCACTCAAACTCTTGGCAGTTTATTTGATCAGCGCTCTAAATTTTAGTATTTTGCTGGCTCCTGCGATGATTTGTTCCACTGTGCAGCTTTACTACACTTTCAACAAATCGCATTGCATTCTTTTTTGCTCAGTTTAATGTTTTGATGTTTTTTTGTTTGGTTTTGTTGCTTTGTTGTTTTGTTGTTTTGTTGCTTTGTTGTTCCATCTTCTATCTCTAATGCCCGACAATTGTTGCCACTTCTTCTTCCTAGTTGCCTTTTGTTTTATTTGAAGGTTTTCTTTCGCTGTTTCACTGCTTTTCAGCTTTTCTATTTTTCTATTTTTCTTTTTTTCTACTTTTCTGCTTTTCTTTTTTTCTACTTTTCTGCTTTTCTGCTTTTCTGTTTTTCCCTTTTTTTCCATTTGATTTCGGGGAGCGTCATCGACGTCAATGTTAAGCGTCGGCAGCTTGCAGCTTGCAGCATGCAGCATGCAGCTTCCAACTTACAACTCGCAACTCGCAGCTCCCCCATGTAACGACCATTATGCAGCATTATTTGCTGCTGTTGTTGTTGTTGTTGCTTTTGGTGTTGTTGCTGTTCTGCTTGCTGTCCATTGGGGCCAGCTGCTGATATGGCATCCCAATGCCGAGACAGTCCCTGCCCTTTGCATTGACCAGCACAAACACATAAATTGCATTTGTCGGTTTGTTGTCGTTTTCATAAATAAGATAAAGATAAACGACCAAGTTGCATATTATTTGTAATTGCATTTGTTGTTCTTGTTCTCTTGTTGTTGCTGTTGTTATTGTTGCGACTGTTGCTGTTGCTGTTGCTGTTGCTGTTGCTGCTGTTATTGTTGCTGGCAAGACAGGACTATTGATAGCAGAAATTTTAGCAGTCATTTGAATTTATTATTGACCCAAGCGGTTACTCGTCGAGCGCATTGAATGCTAAATGGGGAACAAATGCGTAGCAAATTTCTCAGCCCCACTCCCCCCCACTCATGGCCCTTAACCCTAATGAGATTCCGTAAGGAAAAGGCACGCAAATGGGAATCGGTTTGGGGAATTGGAAAATGTTTGAAATAGTTTACAGCTTCTATTTTCGATTTACACAGATGGACAGAAGGGACGTACGTAGAGATAATGTAGAACTTGTAGGATATGTAGGAGTTCCTACCAACCTCAGGCTGTCAGAATGTCCTGCAATTGGAACAAGCTCAAATGATGGAAGAATAAGAAGTAATAAGAAATTAAATCACATGGAGTAGATGATAATTGAATAAATAAATAAATCGAATTAAATATAATAGATGCAGAAGATATGGAAAAATGGAAAACAAATAATATAATTGAATTTAATTAATTATAATTTAATAAATTGTTAGCTTAACTGAAAGAGGATCAGTTGAGTACCGAACTGAAAGTAACTGCTACTTGGAAGTGACAAGAAGATTGAAGTTACTCGCCGTCAGTTCGATAATTATCGAAGGATTTCACTTTCGTATCGATCGTGCACGGAAATCTCCCTCCGGCTCGTTCCTAAAAAGTATGCCAAGCGTCACTTTCGATTACTTCATATGTCATTAAAATTTGACTAACTTAAATCTTCGAATTTGTGTTTTGGTTTTTTGTTTTCTCAGTCAATTTCCGAACACATGTATGATCAGGCATACAGGCATGTGTGTGTGTGTGTGTGTGTGTGTGTGTGTAATATACAAAGACTTGGCTCATTTGATGGCACCTTAAAGTAATTCGATGTGACAGAATCGCGCATATCTGGGGGATTTCTGTTAATCGAGGGAACAGATGAAAGGTGGAAGGGGACGCAGAGACGCAGAGGCGCAGGGGAGGGAAGAAAAAAGAGTCAGTCTTAAATAATTTATTGTTGCCACATAATCGTACAATGGCGGAGTTGTAGTTGTTGTCGGCTTATATAAATGTGAAATTAATTGCTTAATTTAGTGGAATGGATTGCAAGAGTCTTTTGAAAATAAATGCAAAAAACTGGGGGCTCCCATACGCTGGAGCCGTCATAGTCAAAAGCAACTTTTGCTTTTCATATGGCCAAAGAGGAAAACCAACAACAAAACGACTTGAGAGCTGAGCTAACACAGTTGGCAGTCTGACAGTTTTATCACATTATTAATAAGAAATAGAGCTGCGGCTGCTATCTGTAAGCAGCAACAGGAACAACACAAATGGCAACAATAGCAGTGTGTGTGTGTGTGTGTGTGTGCGTGTGTGTGTGTGTGGGGCACAATAAATACCAGGAACCATTTCGCGGCTCGAGATCTGCGCGCATCTGTCAAGTTTTCCACGCCTTCGCCTGGTCCAAACTGTCAACGTGGTCATAATTCATAATAGGGGCACGGGCAGCGAACGGCACCGATTCCGATTCTGGTTCTGGTTCTGATTTCGATTCTGATTCAGATTCTGATTCTGATTCTGATTCAGATTCTTATTCAGATTCTGAATCTGATTCCATTTGCAGTTTGTTAGTCATGTGCTACAGTGCAGCTTAACTATTGCGAACGGCAAAGCCAAGTCGTATGGCCGCCTTGTCATTACTCTTCGCATGTCGGACACTCGAAGCTTATTTAATTAATTACTTTGAGTTAATTAATTTCCTCGAATTAGTTGATCATTTGCAGTTGTTGCAGTCCCCCCCGAGAGTTGCGCAAGGTTTCAAATCTGCAACTCAAAATAACCGAAAAAAAGGAGTCTTCATTTTTTGCCACTTTAAATACTGAACTCATGACAGTTGAAGTGAATAATTACCTGAGTAATTGCTCTAAGCACTTTCGATTACTTAACAGTTAGAAAAACCTGACGATTAACTACCAAACGGTTATTTTCTATCTGCACATGAAATAAAAACCATAAAATGAGGATTGTAAATTTGAATTGTGGAATCTGTTTTTAAAACTTTCAAATTCTTAATTTTATAATTTTTTATCGTCTTCTTTGCTTAAATTTTTAAACAGACTTCAAATAGAATCATTTTTTTAGTTATAGTTATTTTTATTTGTTTTATTTATGTCACAAAGTTGGAAGCTTTTCTACTTTACTTGGCCTTTGTCTTTCTGAGTATTTTTATTTTTAAATCCGACGCATTTCAGTAATTATTTTAAATGTTAATTTGTTTATTGGCTTTTTAGTTTAATTTGACAATAAATTTTACTTTTAACTCAATTGATGTCTTTTTTTTTAACCTTTGAGAAGCTAAAACTTTTATTAATAATTAAATTCCAATTACTTCTCGCTGCCATTTAATTGTTATTTTAATTGTTTTTAAATTATTTTATTATTTTATTTTATTATTGAAGAATTTCTAACAGTTCTCACAGCTCTAGGAAGGCCTTTATTTAAATTATTTAATTAATGGGAATTGAAATAACCCTTTTTAGCCATAGACATTTAATTGAATTCATTTATGGTACCTAATTGAAAAATTATGTAAAAAATAAAAAAAAAATCACAAGTTAACAAACTTTATAATTTTCAATCAATTTATTTAAATTCCTACAAGTAATTTAAACTGTATTTAATGTTATTACTTTTATAACGATTAAGAGCAAACTCGGATTTCTAGAGGAAAGGTGTATTTTGTAAGCTCTGAGGAGGGAAACCGCAAGTATCGAGCGAAAACTCCCTTTCGCTTTTGGGCAATGATAAGAATGCTTTGTGTTGTGTGTCATAAAGAGGAACACACACATGCACACACACATGCACGCACACATTCACGCATTGGTGTAGAGCAGTAAATGCCCAACAACGAGTGGTTGAAGAGAAGATGAGGCAGGGGGCTAGCCAACTACATTTAACAAAAGGCAATCGCAAATATTTTGCAGCGCAAGAAACGCAAGAGCGAAAACCTAAAAAGCCGACAGAACGCATCAGCAACTGTGAAGAGCGAATGGAATTGAAAGGGAGGAGGAGGATAGGGAGGGAGTAAAAACAGTGGGAGCTGCGGCAGGCATAGATCAGGGCAGAGGAGCGGGAAGGCGGGGAAGCGTTGCTCAACTTTGTTCTTGCTTTATTGTGTTTGAACTCAAATACACAACTAGGCACAACATGGAGAGGAGCACACATACAACGAAACTAACACACTGTCACACACTCACATGTAGCTTTGTTTGTATTGCTGCCTTTTGTTATCAGCACTGAACATTGAATTGCATGGCACAAGTGCGGACGGAGGGGCAGGTTCTGTGGGGGCGGTGCCGTGTGTGTGTGTGTGTGTGTGTACTGTACGAGCTGTGGGCAAATTGTTGACTCAGCACCGTGCAAATTGTTCAATGCAATTTTTAGTTTTGCGAAATTCTCGTTTGAGTGTATTTGAGATTTATGAGTGTGCGGCGGCAGCTATTGGCAGAGGGGGAGAGGAAAGTAAGTGGTGGGCATTCGTAACTGTTGTTCTGGTTTATTTTCATCCAAAATATTTGAATAGTACACACATTTAGCCTGAACGTTTCTGGCAACAATATCAAACAATTAAGCCCAAAATTTAACTCCGAGTTAACATACAAGTTCATATTTCATGAATATTTCTCGTATATTTTCAATTCCGAAAGTCGAAATACATACCTGATACTACAAATTTAATTTCATATTTTTAATTCGTTCTTTTTTGCTATCATTTCTTTGCAGGTATGTAAAACTCAGGGAATAACTCATATGCCAACTCGAGCCTCCAAGTTGGTAAGTCTCTTGACCTTTTTGTGCCAGGCTATCATTAGCTCGTTTTGTGAGTGCCTCTCTCCTTTTCCATGGAAGAAGCAGGTGGAGATGGAGGAGGATGATGTTAAAAGAGATAAAGGGTGTGGGGGTTTGTCTGTCTGCCTAATTACGCCCATTTCAGATATTAAATGCAATTTCATTCTCATCATTTCCGAGCGGCAGAGTTTTCGCTTCCCCGAAACCTAATTGAAATTACGTAACGTTCATTGACTTTAGAAATTTCTTGACCAACAATTTTTGTAATTTTTGTTTGTTTGTGTTTTGTGTTTTGTGTTTTTTCTGTTTTTTTTTTTTTTTTTTTGTGTTTTTGCCAGTCTTTGCTCTTAACTTCGCCGGTCAGTTCCATCCATCGCGCTTAAGTCGCAGTGTTCCTCGTTCATATTTTGTTTTATTCTTTTTCACTTTTATTATTAGTTACCTTTGGAAGTCCGTCTGTGGGGCTCGAAGCGAATTAAGCGGCTCTTCGCCGTAATACTGGGGGCTCTAATGTAATCGCATTAGTGCGCTTTATTGCGCCCCATGGATGCCATTGTCATGGACGTTCACAACAAAATAGATTTCATTTAGACACGATCATGCCCCATAATAATAAGCAAACGATCTGCCTAATGACGAGCACAAATACCAAGTTCCTAGATACAAGACATAAGCTGATAAGAGTCATGTTTTATGATCCGATAGAGCTTGAGGGCTCGGGGAGGGTTCCTAATTGTAGAAGGAAGTACCAGCCACTAGGCTGGCCCCTGACAGGCAACGGACCATGTCCCATGACCAAAGGGAGAAGAGAACAAAGAAGTACCTGAAAAGAAGATCTACCCAAAGCTCCTCGTGTCTCTATACATTCAGTCACCGATTCCGAACTCGCTTCAGAATCGCACATTTTATGCCGATATTGAGATCTCTAGAGAAAAAGAAGTGGAGGAATTTATTCTGTAAATAAATCAATCTTAAAATTTAAAATCACTTTTCAATACTTTTTTAAAGAACAAAAAATAAAGCTTAGACAGTTTTCAACATTTGCTTTAAGGAGACTTTAGGAAACCTTAGAAAATTTGAAAATATATTTACCTCTTTAGTAAGTTTCAAAGAAATCGTAATACAAGCTTTTGGAATTCTAATTCTAGTTCTAATTCAAATTGGAAAACTTTAGCATTCATATTTAATTTTAAATTTAAAATAATTGAAAAAAAAAAAACCCCCAAAGAATTAAATAAATCTCTGAGTTACTCATTTAATTATTTGTTTAACACACATTAAAAAAAAGAAAATAATAATAGTAAATTTTAAAACTAAAAGGAAGTCTTGCCATAAAATCCTTGATGTATAAATTGATATACCAGAACATCCTGCATAGCTCTGCCATTATGGACTTCGGGATCAACTGCTTCTCCTTGGGCAGGCATAGATTTTAATTATCGGATAAGTAAAGAACAAAAGAAAATAATTAAAGAAGTACATAAATCCCAATAAAATGAATGATTAGATTCCAAAGATTGAAAATATCATGACGACAATCCGTAATCTGCAGAGGATTGGAGATCTCAAGCGCTACTTGAAAGTCCGTTAAGTACTCGGGGCTTGAGTTCTAATTGGTCTCTTGTGCCTTCTAATTGGCAGCTGAGCGACAACAAAAAATCTCTGCCTCTTATATCAGATATAATTAAACTTTTGAACTTGGCGCCAGAAAAAGACACACAAGCTCAGAGAATCAGAAATCAAAGTATAAGAAAATTAAAGAATAATAAACAGAAAATAAAAAATAAAAACTAATAAAATGAAAAAACTAAAATCACTAGAAATCATTTCATGGAACTCGATGTGAAGTGTTGACGACGGGCTCTGAATAGGCGCCCTAAATGGGACCACGAAATGATAATAATAATAAAAATAAAAATAATAATATCAATAAAAATAATAATCGAAACCACCGAATTCGAGTTCAATAATAATCATAATAAATAAATAATAATAAAAATCTCAATGAATGTTGAAGGTCAGAATGCTTAAAGCCTTAATCAATTTTGAAGACAGTCGACGGCGAGTCGCCAAAATACGAATACAACGAATCGAAAAATGAAATTGTATCGATTATTTAATTTTTTCCCTCGCTTTTTTGGCTTTTTTTGGCTTTATTTTATTTTCGTTTTTGTTGTTGTTGTTGTTGTTGTTGTTTTTCTTATTTTGTGTTTTCTGCTGTTGGCGGCCAATGAATTCTTCAGTCATCATCGCAATTAAATGCCAATTGAAATTTACTCGCATTTTTGTATACATATTTATAAATGTGTTCAATTTTATATTCATTTTTTTTTTTGTTTTTTTTTGTTTTTTTTTTTTCTTATTTTTTTTTTTGGATACGTTAATTGATATTAATGGCCTTTCGTATTGGGGCTCTTTGAAAAGCGACGTCAAAGGAATAATACGCGTTCGAGTTTTGAGCTCTTGAATTGTGTGACAAATTTATGCAGACTTTTTGATTAATTTTCATCTTCAATTGATTTGATATTCGATTTTTATTGATTTCTGTGTTAATCTCTGTACCATAATTCTTATTTATAAACGCTGATCTATGCGATCTGGCTGCGAGTTGCTGGTTTGTAGT
Source organism: Zaprionus lineosus (assembly GCA_035044505.1). Classification (NCBI taxonomy): domain Eukaryota; kingdom Metazoa; phylum Arthropoda; class Insecta; order Diptera; family Drosophilidae; genus Zaprionus; species Zaprionus lineosus. Next base: position 167,127 of record JAWNNX010000379.1, read on the forward strand.
TGGAGTCTGCAGCTGCTCCCTCCCTCCCTCTCTTTTTCTTTCGCTTTCTCTGTCTTTCTCGCCCGGCGCGGTTCAATGATCGCGTTTAATGATTTTCGTATGCGAAAATAAATAGATTTATAGATTTTTGCTTGGAGTCAGTTTTTTTTTTGGATTATGTTCGTGATGTGATGGCCAGATGGCCCGTGCCACCTGCCTGCACGGCTCGTCCAACAAGCCGCCTACATACTATACCCCCCACATACACAAAAATCCCTGCCGGACTCCTGCTACGCCTTACCTCGCAGGGATGCGAGCCCTTTAGGCTACTTTACGCTCTTTTTCGCATCGTCGCAGATTTTTCTGGATGCCTGAGCTGACTAAAGCGCTTCACTCGCTTTCAATCGTATCCACTGGAATAAAAGACTTTATCTGGAACAGTGGTACATCACGTGCTCCGGATCCGCGATGGGCGTACCTGCGGTAGCCACCCTGTGCAGAGAGCAAATGGGTCATCTCGTAGTTCAACTCTCCATATCTGTGACCCGTCCATATTTCAATTCTGGGGAAAATGCAACTGAAGGCCCCTATTGGGGATGCCATAGGCCCTGGGGACTTCCGATCTTTTATTTGGAGTCTGTTATCAAGTTCTTCCCTCGACACTGTAGGTACATTACCCGAGATTGGAGGGTGTTTAGGAAACAGAGTCGAAACAATATGCGCCAGTATAGTCAGACAGGTAGCCCGAGCGGAAATGACGCTCCTGATTTGTCTACTCACTACCTTATAAACGGTACCCCAGGGGTTAATGTCGCTACAGATCGGCCGGAAGCACTGGGTCTTACTTATCTTCATCGCTCGACTCAGTGCACTTTTGGCTGCTCTATATTTATTTGAAAGATCGCTGGTAAAGGACCGCCGTCTTGCTCTTTAGGCCGCCCAAACAAGCTATTCTTAGTTGCTTAATTTCCTCCGTCCACCAATAGCACGGGGTACCTCGATAAGATGGGGTTCCCTCAGTTGTCTGCCTTTTTATCTACTAAGCCACTACTCCAGTCCCTTTCGAGAAAAGCATTGCTCGACGAGCACCCTTTTCTTTTCATTTGGGGCGGGAGCTCTTGGGCGGGGTCCTGGTATTATTCCCACTGTTGATTTTTAAGTTTAGTGCGAAGTTGTCTCTAAGGGTAAGCTCCACACTGGCGTTCCACTAGGGAGTCCTGTGTAGCGAGCTGCTCAGCCACGTAAGGTTAATTATCGATTGTCGGCCTGCCTTGTGAGGCTCTTGCTATCATTGGCTAGTCCGATGTCAAGAGAGGAGATTACTTCTAGGAGGGAGGCTCCCAATGCCCAAGTATTGAGGCTTCCTGCAATTATTAATTATTACTATTTGTGTTTGTGTGTGTGTGTGTGTGTGTTTTTTTTTATCTAGGTTGAGCGAGCCTGGGGATGGGAACTATCAATATTGATACAGATGGCCCGTGCCACCTGCATGCACGACTCGTCCAACAAGACGCCTACGTACTAAGCCCACCCTCCACACATATGAACACGTGTGTACGTGTGTGCGAAGTGCGTGCAGAATGTATAGAGGGTCCATATGGAGTGTAGAAGATCGTGTGTAATAGTTTTTTCTGGACCCATGCGGGGCTTTCTTTTGTTATTTGTTTAAATTTCAAATCGTGTGTTGAGCATTTCAATGGTTTCTTCTTTCCTGGGCCGTTGAATTGAAGGAGTTCATTTTTATTCATCATTTGTTACGTTTCCCATATCATCGCTTAAAGTCACTTGAGTTGCTCTCAGACCGAAGCCACTTTTGGCGCAGGGCATCATTTGTAGTGCAATGCAAATGATGGCCTGAGACAGTGGAAGGATTTGGCGGAGTGACCAATACTTTTGTATCAAGAACTTCGCACCTCAACCTGATCTCCTTTTCTCTCGAAACTCTGCTTTATCATAAACATTAATGTAGTTAAAAGATATTAACAGAGCCATAAACAAATTGCCTGCGACCAATTTCCAATGGCAACAACTTCTGTTTAAGTACCCAACTCCTCGGACTCCTTCTTCTTCCTCTTCTTCTTCTGCCTCGATGGCTTCTTCTTTAACGACAGCGACAATTTTATCCAATTATGGAGTTTCGACTGTAAAAATTAACACATAAAATCGGGAACACCAACAAATAAAAAATAAGAAAATAAAAAAAAATTGAATAAAAAAAAAAACAAGTAGAAGGCAGAACCAATGTCAGATACAGATACAGATACAAAGATTTTGAATTGCATTGGAAATCAATAATCAGCTCATCTTCGTCGCCGTCGCCGTCGCCATCACCACCGCCATCGCCATCGCCATCGCAGTTGCGGCTTCTTAGGGGCATTAATAGAGTGCAGAGCGTGTAAACGAGGCATAAAAATTAGCCGGGGGAGAGCTTAGGAGCAGGGAGCCGGGAAACGGGAAACGGGAACCGGGAACGTGGTGGGGTAGGGCCCGCGGTGGGACCGTGGATGGGCGGTGGACTGCTGCTTGGAGCCCTTTTGGTTGGGATCATAAACCGATTGGACATCAAGAATGTGCCATAAGCCATAAAGTGAATGCAGTTTTGGTATTTGATAGTCGTTGACCATAAAACTCGATAGTGTAACTTGACTTTTAAGTGCCCTTATAATGAGCGGCCAAATGGGCAACAAAGTTTGAGCTTATAGCTTCAGCTGAAGCCGTAGCCGTAGCTGTAGCCGTAGCCGTAGCCGATGCCAATGCCGAAGGCAAAGGCGAAGGCGAAGGCGGAGTTCGTTCTGGAGTGGGGGCTGGGCACTTGGCACTTGACAACTTAACCAAATGCGAGGAGCCATAAAGCGTGAGAACATATTTATACATGGAGGGCGATCTTTATCGCTCATGTTGTAAATCTTATTCACAGAAGTAGCACCCCTCCATCCCGATACCGATCCCCATCCCCCCTTTTCACCCCCCTGCCTAATCAAACTGCCCACACTGCGCCCACCCCCCTGGCACATCTTCCGATGGCTTCACGCTCAACGAGTTTGCCATGTAAATTTATTTTTTCCACTCACTGTTCTACCGACTTTCAAATGTATTTTGGCAGTTCTTTTTGTTAGTTATTCAAAGGTGATCTGCAGATTTCTTATGTTTAAATAAATTGGCTTGTCCGCAAACTTTGACCCACTTAGATCACGACTTTGACTTCTACATGTGTGTGTAAATAATACATGTCTTTCTGAGGTCCAACTCGAGTAGCTCTGTAGCTCTGTGGCTCTGTGGAACTGTGGAGCTGTAGAGCTGTGGAGCTATGGAACTGTAGAGCTATGGAGCTGTGGAGCTCTGATTGTAACAGCTTACTCCCCAAGTTGGCCAACGACGACGTTTCGTAGGAGGGCCAAGCAAATTTGTTTTGACCTGGCCCAAAGGTTTATTGAACTTGATTAGCGGCTACTTGGAATGTGTTTAGTGTTTGATGTAAGCGATAATTCTGGCAATTTGCTCAACTTGTTCGTCTTCCAGATTTGACGCCTCAGATTTTTGGGAGTTACCTCGGCGAGTACAAAATAAAAAAAAGTGTACTATAGGAATAAGAAATGTGAAGAGAACAAATAAAACATTTGGCCTACATTCCCCCTAAACTATATTTATTATAATTAACTGTTTCTTATTTCTGGTACAACAATTAGAAGTTGGGCTGAAAGTGCGCTGTCTAGAGGTGCCCAGCAATAATTAGTCATGGGATCAGTTCGCGGATCATTTGTCAGTTGGATATGCATTGAGACTGAAACTAATCTCAGTAGATCCCACAACTAACCCAATGATGCCAATAAGTTGGCTGCTAATCACAGTTTATATAGTCTGTGCCTGCATAAATCATTTAAATAAATTGTCTTCAACCATCATTTATTATTGTGAGACGGACTTGACTTTGTCCCTGGTCTTAAAGTTGCTTAAATGAAGCATAGTAATTAATATTAAATATCTATGCCCATATAAAAAATAATTATTGATATGTTTTTAAAATATAATATGATTTTAGCTAATTTTTGAGTATTTACGCTCAATCTTATTTAATTTATTGATCGTCTTGAAGCTTCAACTCGTTGAAATGGAAACCATTTTGGTTACTTAATAAAGTTCAAATATTAATCTTGCAGATCTTTTAATATTATTATTACCTGTTAACATTTCATTAATTAAACCCTCTTTAGTTTAAATTAAGTCTTTATAAAGTCTTATTAGTTTTGCGATCACCGAACTCTTGACCGAGGGCCTTAAAACATTTGGAATGTTTTGTTATTTCCTCTTCGCTCAATTTATCGATGAATTTTTCAAAGCTTGCATACAACTTCCACCTTACCCACCTCCAAAATCTACCCTTGTGGCAACCAACAAGCTAAACAATTCAAGTTGCGCTTAACACCAGTTAATTCGAACTGCCGGCCAAGTTCAGTGTCAATACGTTGCATCAGAGCAGAGACAACCAATCGACGATCGAGCAACGAACATGTTCGATCGAGCCTAAATTGAAGTTCGCTCTTTGTATACGCTCGAGAGACAGCTAATTGTTGTTGTCTCTAGTGTGCGCTCTTAAGCTTTACTGTGGACATCTCTTATTTTACAATGCACACAGGCACACAACACCCATCTGCGTGCACACAAGCACACAAACGAACATTTTGCAATGCCGTCCAACTCCAACTATGGACAATGAAAACAAGTTCTTGTTGCTGCCGCTGTTGTTGCGGACTTCGCTATTGTTGCTGTTGTTGTTCTTGGTGTTTTCTGCATTGCGAATGCTTTCTTGTTGCTGTTGTTTTAAGCGATTTTTGTTTACCTTATGCCTCGTTAAAGATCTGCGTCGCCTCGGCTTTGACTTTTTCAACAAAAGTTCTCTTCTCGCCAATTGTGGAAGTGAGAGAAGGACAGTACAAAAATAAGATGAAGTAGGAGAGGAAGAGGAAAAGGGACGGGAAGAGAGCGATCGAGCGAGCGAGAGCAAGCAAGTTGCAGTCGGATGTTCTGGACAAACTCCTACACGGGCCACTCGCTTGTGTCTTCTTGTTTTTGTTGCTGTTGTTGTTGCTGTTGCTGTTGTTGCTGTTGGTGTTGTCTTTTCTTATTTTTTGCACTGCCAACAGCAGGAAGTTCAATTTCAGTTCAGTTGAATTTTGCACGTCATCTTAAACGGTCCTAAATCGTTGCTCGATTTCAAGCTCGAGAGACGAGTTTAAGGTATTCAGTGTTTTTTTTTTGCTCAAGAATTTTTTACAAGTACTTCGATCGCGGATCGTGGAACTCAAATGAAACTGTGAAGTGTGTGTGTGACTTGCCGCAGTGTTCGCATCTAGCTTATGTAGCGTATGCCCAAAACTCTGCCGTATTACCATGAACTGTTCGTAGTGTGCACATCTAGTGAGTAATTCAAATCGAGCAACTCTAAAGAAAGCGTATCAGCCAAAAGAAAATACGAATAGCGAATAGCAAATAATCCACAAGCCAAACATCATAATGTATCGCCTGCAAAGACGTGCCGCTTTAATATCCAAGCAAGGTAATGCGAACAATAAAAGCCCCTTAACGCAACACCCGCTACCACCCAAGCCCGCCCACCACTCCCTGCCGTCAACCTCACAGATAAACATCGCAAATTGTCGGAAATGCTTGACCACAAGCCATTAATGCATTCCCACCAAATATTGTCGCCAATAGCACACCCTAAACGCCTCGAACACCCCCCATACACCCCTCACCCGGGGGGCAACCAAGCAATTGAGTCATTCGCGCTCATTACTCATACGCAACGTTACACACTCAAATATTGTATATCATATTTAAATTTCTGCGGTTTCTATTCAGTCTGTGTGTGTGTGTGTGTGTGTGTGTGTGAATGTGTGAATGTGTGAATGCGATTACAGTACCAATGCTCTTGCGGTTTGCCATGTACCTGCGAAAGGCCGGTAGGTGTGGTCAGTTATGTTTACCAAGTGAATAGCTGATCGATGGTCCAATAATTAATAGAGCTCTGAAATTCAACTTCCCGTTCGATGACAAATTTAAGGCAAAAATATTGAAACTTGTGAAGCGTTGTAATAACTTGCACTAATTACCGTTGCACTCACCTGGTGACTAGGCAATTACGTTAACTATAAATAACAGCTAGTCATTTAAAGTGTTGGAAAAAAGCGTTAATTTAGTTAATTTAAATTTTTAATTTTTATATCGGAAACTTAAATTGACTTAAATTAAACTGTCTTTTTGAAATCTTAATACCTGAATAATAACTACGCTTTTTTCAGCTACAATTATTCACATTTCTACTCTATATATAGATATATATATATATATATATATATATATATATATATATATATATATATATATATATATATATATAAATGTCATATGTATATGTATATATTTATATGACATTTAATTTGTTTACTGAGCTATTCCCATGATGTGCTTCCTTTCGAAACCTCAAAGTGTCCCTAAAATGGACAGTCACCAGCCGAGTTCGGGATCGGGGTCGGGGTCGAGGCTTCTGTGTAAGATCTCTTCATCGACTGTGCTTACTTTCTTTACCACAAAAAACGATCAAGAGCAAGGGAGAATTGAGATGCATGCAACTGGGTCATCAAATGGCCGAAAAAGAAACATAGACCCCAAACACGAAGTGGCAATCATTTTACTTTTGATTATAAACAAAAGAGGTGAACAACAACCGGCAAGCAACAAACAACAAGCAACAAACAACATGCAAAAGTAAACAACAAACTAAGTTATTTACAAACACTTATCGTCAGATAAAATACGACCCAGAAACTGAAATTGGAAACAGCATCATCTTGAGGAGTCAAGCCAATTTTGGCCCGAAGCATCTTTCTATTTCATTGCCAAGGGTTAGGACAGGATTAGACAGGCGGTTATTAGTAGTGGGGGGGATTAAGGGGACAGGGAAATGGAAATGGAAATGGAAGGGGAAGAGGAAGGGGAACAGAACCAGGTGAAAGAAGCCTTCAAACTGGGAACTGCACTTGAAGTCGTCTGGCAGCTGTGCCATCGCTTCGGCATCGACTTGGTTTTTGGAAGCGTGTCAATTCAAGATTCGTGCTGGCCGGCATATAATTTCATTTAGTCGAGCCATGGAAGCGACAAGGAGCAAGAGTAAGGGATCAGAGTGGGAGATAAGCAAGCCAGTCAGTCAGTCAGTCAGTCAGTCAGTCAGCCAGCGAATCAGCGAGTCGAAGAAGTTGTTTTGCATGCCAAATACTGGCCCACAATTTGTCCTTATGCTCAAAGTGGTCAAAGTCAAAGTCAATGCCACAGCCGTAGCCGTGGCTCCAAGAAGAAAAGCAACCAAATCAAGACCCCGGCTTCAGCCCAGGCCCATACCCAAGCCCCAGCCCAAGCCCAAACCCAAGCCCAAACCCAAACCCAAACCCAAACCCAAGTCCAAGCCAGCATCGAACCCAAAACCAAAGCAATCCAAACCAAGTTCAAAGTCGTGCCAAAGGAAAATCTCTTGTTATTAGCGATGCTCTGGCCCAAGAACTAACTGCTGGCCAAAGAAGGTCATGGACAGATTTAAGGTTTTCTCTTCTCCGTCTCAGTGGCTCTCTCTTTCTCTCTGTCTTCTTCTTCACACACATATTTATATATATATATATAGATATATATATCAATCCTGCGGTCTGCACTTGGCCAATTCGTAAAAAGATTTATTATTGAAATGCATAAAAATATAGCCATGGCCTGCACTGCGTTTCCATTTGTGTATGGATTGGCACATATATCTTCTTAAGGTGCATATATATTTATATGCATACACACATACACATACTCATGCATGTTTTATGGATAGGCGGGCAGACCCATTATGCATATGTGTGTGTGTGTGTGTGTGTGTGTGTGTTCGTTGAGTACTTTCTAAACAAAATCTTTTGGCATACGCGTATAAATTGTAGATTGTCTAAGAACTTAGCAACTTATCAACTTACCCACGTTTATACCTACTTTTTTTTTTGTTACTTTCCTAGAATTTTATTTTAAATTATTTATTTAATTTTTATTTATTGCGATTTCTGTTATTTTAATAATTGCCAGGCTATAATCCTTTCCCAAGGAACTGAGCTTGATATGTCCATAATTTTCAATTCATTAAACCTCAATTATCAATCGACTTTCTCATAAAAAGTAAAGCAGCAACTTAAATATTTTTTAAAATTTATATTTAGAGTATTGAAATAGATTTATGAATTTAAATAAATAAATAATTAATTACACAAATAGTCGAACTTAAGTAAATGTAGATGAAACTTTCGTGTAGGGGTAAAACGCAAGACATGGGACTAAAATAAATAATAAAATTAAATTTAAATTAACTTATTTATTTATAAATTTAGAAAATTTAATACATACATAATAAAAGTATAAAAAATTAATTTTTATATTTTGCCAACAACAATTTGAAAATTTTTACTTTAAGCTATGCCATTTCTGTAAAATGTATTTTATTACTCTTATATTATTTATTTTTTATTTAATATATAAGTTATTTAAAATTTAAGTATTTGCATGTTTGTTTAATTTATTTTTTAATTTAGATGAGCAAACTATAATTTTTATATGTATTTTATTTTATAATTTTTATAATTTAATTTTTTCATCATAAAAGAGATTCAAAGAGATTCGATTAGCACTAAAAATGTCGAGTTTTCAAAACTTAAAGATTTATAAAGTTTTTAAGCTCGTTTTTTTTTAAATTTTTTTCTTAATTGAACTTTAAAATAGATCACATTTTTGGAGTCCAGAAGTCTTCTTCTTGATCTACGTTAGGTGGGGGCAATTTCCATAGAAGCCTTCGCAGTGGTGAATAGTCGCCTTTTTATTGACCATACACATGCCCAGTAGCCCGGCCTGCGTGGCAGAGCGATGCTGACGCAGCGACTAACTGTTAAATTACAAACTTGTACGCTTCCAGTTGGAGTCTCATTTAATGCATTTCCTTAAGACGACTGACGACTGCCATTTGACTGGACACTGAACACGGCGACGACGTCAGTTAAATAATTGTTGTTGTTGCCTTTACTGTTGTTGGGGCTGGTGCTGTTTTTGTGTTGTTGCTGTTGTTCCTTTTGTTGTTGTTGTGTGGTTGTGGTTGTCGCTCTTGTATGGCCAAGTTGCACGCATCAGTCAGACAGCAGCAACGAAGTCTGAGTCGTTCAGAATGGCTGAGATGACCGGGACGATGGGGACAGCCTACAGCCGGACAGCCGGACAGTCGGGCAGCTCTCCATGTGGCTGGCCGACTGGCTGACTGGCTCACCGAGTGGCTAGCTGACTGGCACCCTCAACAGGAGGCAGCAAGTTTTGCGCTGCTATTTTTATGACCTCAGCCAACACCAGAAACGATCCAAACTTATCTAACACAGCTAACTAACTAAGTATCGTGCAATTCTAATCTAATCACTTGACACGAAGACTTGGATGTGATGCAACTAGGAGGAGGGGTAGGCGGAAGGCAGTCGGTGGGAGGAATGAGGAAGGAGGGAGAAGGAAGAAGGGAGGAAATCGAGGAAACTCTGGAAACCACCTTGCTTTTACCGTAATCTTTGGCTCTCTAACGATGGTGGCAACGGTTGTTTTCCCTTTCTGGTCATCCTCAGAGTCGAGATCGTCGTGTGTGCATCCGAAAATAGTCAGCAAAAGTAACAAACATAAAGGAACAAAAAAAATATAAATAAAAACAGAATCGGACAAACAACTCTCTGCCCCACACCTTCCTGAAACTCCAATCGTGGCTCCTATCCTTAGACCTAGTCCCAGTCTTATTCCCATTCCTATTCCCATTCCCATTCCCATTTCCTTTTCCATTCCTATCCCCAGTCCTGGTCCCAGTTACCGTCCTGTTGCTGGTCTCTGGTCTCAGACTCTCTTGATGCCCGAAAGTCTTCCTGTTTCTTGTTCATCTGCATTTTATCTTATTCGCATTCGCATTCTCATTCTTATTCTCATTCTCATTCTTATTCTCGTTCTCCGTCTTCTCGTCTCTTATTTATATATTTTTATTTTTTTTTTGCTGCGTTGACTTCTTTTAACTACCTCTTCGCCTTTGTCTCTACTTCAGTCTATTCAGTGCCTGTCCCTCTCTCTCTCTCTGTCTTTCTCTCGCTCTCTCCTTCTCCCTCTGTGTCGCCGTCTCCAACTCGAGTACCCAGCTGCGAATCCCTCTTCAGGTTTTTAGTTTGTGCAGTTAATCAATTATAACGACTCTTGATTTCCTTCCTGATCTAGATTAAGATTTTTATGTGGGTTCAGGTTCGGGCTCCTCCGGCTCGCGTGTCTTCCATTTTCCATTTTCCATCTGCCATCTCCCATCTCAACCCATGCGATCTCATACCATCCCATCCCATCGTATCCCATTTTACAGTTGCTTTTCTAGCCAAAGATGTAATCTCTGCGTGTGTGTCTGTGTGTGTGTGTGTGTGTGTGTGTGTGTGTGTGTCTATGTGTGTATGTGCTAAGTGCGATTAAGTCATTGGCTTTAAGCTTCTCGGATTTGGTGATTCTGTTTGACGGACTGCAACTCCGACACGGACTCCGACTTGGACTGGGTCTCTTTCAGGAACCGCCAGTGCGTGTTTTGATGATGACTTTATCACACATTTTATAGAGACATTGCAGCTGATTTGCAGCCTAATTGACTTTTATGTTACCTTTGCGAGGGGCACACCTAAAAATAGATGCACTCGCAATTCATTCTCCGTCCGCGGAAGTAAAGGACTTTGATGTCTGTTTATAATTCTAAATACAAATACTTGAGCAATCCATGTTGATCAGTCTGAAAGTTTTAAATCTTAAATAAAAAATTATATAAATCGGAAAGATCTAAACAAATTTGGAAATTTTTATTGTGGCTATAAAAATAAATAAGTAGAATCACTTGATAAAATAAAATCTTAAAAGACATTAATTAAATAATAATGTAAAACAACTTAAAATTAAAAATAATAAAAAAATAATTTGTTTAAGTATTGCAGTAGACTTTTTATGTGAAGGCTTTAATTTTTCTTCAATTGCATAAACTAAATAAATAAATAAATAATAAATAATAAATAATAAATAATAAATAATAATAAAAAAATTAAATAAGCTCCTCGTTTTATAATAATTTATAATTAATGTATATAAAATACATTTTATAATATTTTATTTCATTGAAGATAGAATTTTATAATGGACGTGATATTCTTAAAAGATCGTACGATCGAATGACTATATTCAAAAGTATCTTATGAAGTTTAAAAATGAAGAACTATAATATTTAATTTATGATAGAAAAATCATACAAGTATTTGTATTCCTTTTTTTTAACAAATATTTAATTCACCGGAAACTGTTCAGTCTTTTGAACTCGGCCAGGCGCTTAAAAAAGGGAAAGGAAGGATGGATACAAAGTAGCCTCAAAGTTAATTCACATAATATATAAATTAACTTAACTTATTATATATATAATATATAATTATTAATCCTATTAATTAATCCTACGAGTAGGGAGATCGGTGGGATGTATTCTCCTTAATCTGCGAGATCTTAGTGGCTCAGCTAGGCTCGACGCCAGTGAGTTAGGGTGCAATTTGTATTCTTTCCTTTCCTGAAAGTTCATCCATAATATTTTTGAAGTCTTATTGAAGTTGCTTTTTTGTATTTAAAAATAAATAATTATCAATAATTTATTATTTATTTTATTATTTATAATAATTGGTATTGGTAATAGGGATAGAACCAAAATAAATATAAATAGTCAAAACTTTCTCCAGTAGAAGCAAATAATATTAACATTATATTATTTATATTTTAATTTTATTTAAATTCAATTAAGGGTGATTTTGAAACCAAAATGGTAATTTTTATTTTTATTTCTTGAACTGTGTTTTTTTAATTCCCAAATTCCAAATACTTAATTTATATTTAATTATTTTGAGCTGTAGTTTTGTTACCCAATTAAAGCTTGGAAATTGTGTTTTTAGAATTTCGATGTAAGTTTGGGGGTACGATGATAAATCAAAATTTTTGCTCAGTGTAGGATCCGTTTATTTACTTTTCCCGCATAATCATAGAGCCAAGTATATCCGTCTTTTCCTCCATTTCGCATGCTCCATTCCCATTCTCCCGCCACTGCTCCCATTCCTGCGACTGGGCAATCTTGCGATCTTATCGCGGACATAGGCCATCACGGGTTGATGCCGGCCGCTCGGTTGACCAGTTCCTGTGGCTGTAGGCTGTGAGCTGTGGCGCACACTCGCAGCAGCTCCTTTCGACAATAGTCGACATTGTATGGCCTTTCCCTTTACTATCAATATACCCATTTAATTATACCTTTTTGCACACAACAATTTCCAAATAAATCACTCAATCAAAAATGCTAGAGACTGCATTTTGCTGTACTCGTACATGACAGGATTGTTTCCCACCAATCGCTCACAGCAACAGCAGCAGCAGCAGCAGAAACAACAACAACAATAACAACAACAAGAGGAGCCACAGAACCCAACACATAAATACATCAGATGTCAAAAAATGAACTTGACTTGCGAACCAAAACACAGCATGAGAGTAGACAAGTCCAGTGTAGGGTATCGAGTGAGGGGGCAGGGTGAGCGGAGATTATAGAGAGGGGGGAGTGGGATCTTTGTCTTGGAGGCTGGCCACATTAAATAGCAAATAATAAATTAATATGCCATAAGTTAATAATTACAAGTTGAAGATGTAACAGATTGTGCCGAGATTGTGGCTACTGTGCGAATAGCTCTTAGGGTATCTTCTATAAGTGCGACTGTGGCTATTCGGTGGCTTTGGGGGAATTGCCGAGTCCAAGGAAACTTATTAAAAGGCAGCGGCTCAGCCTCTGAACTCTCGTGCTTGTTACAAACCAAGAGCCTTAATTTCTGCTGTTCCTTCGGAGTGCTTCGATTTCGAGAGTTAATGAGTCGTTAGTTGGGACTATTTCTCGGAAATTCTCGCATAACTGGGTCTTAGAGACTCCATACGGAATGCGTTTCCAAGTCCCAAGCAACAGAGCTTAAAGTGTCCACACACATTTCTCCCTTGAAGTTTGTGTGAGCTGCAAATGAATTGAGCAAAAGTTCATGGAAGTTTACATAACTGCAACAGAAGCCGCTATTACGACAACAAGCCGCAAATAAAATACAGTAAGCAGCAAGCATGTAAGAGTGGCAAGCGGCAAGCGGCAAGCGGTCAGTGGCAAGTGGCAAGCAGAGAGTTTTAAACGACCAGCGGCAAGCGATGAGGAACGGAAAACGGGCAACGCGCTTTGTGCAACAAGAAGCTGCAGCACTCAGCACTTTTCATCATTTTTATGGTCTCCGCCGCGGCTGCCGCTTCTCAGCAACATGTTGACAACCACCCGTGCGTCGCGCCCTCAAAGCCAAGCAATGGTCCCCACGGCAAAGCCAAAGTTGACCAATGCCCGGCACTAGACGCAGACGCTTTCTCAGTTCTCTCCCATCCTGGGCTCAGTTGCAGTCGCAGTCGCAGTCTCAGTCGCAGTCGCAGTCGCAGTCGCAGCCACAGTCTCAGCCTCAACCTCCAACTCAGTATCAGCCTTAGCCTCAGTCCCAGCCTCAGCCTCCGATTCAACCACCGTGTCTGCCTCTACGGCTCCAACTCCCATTTTCAATTTGCGAAAAAGCAAAAAATAAAAAAATAAAAAAATAAATGGGAAAGAAAGAAGAAAAACCTACGACTTTTATTTTTCAAATGCGTCAAGCATTCCAACTCCTATATATTCTAGCATCGTGGTCGCCGCTGTTGTCGTTGCTGCTGCTGCACCCTCAACAGCCACAAAGGTACGAGCCTTAGTGTCATTTGTCAACATTTGGCTGGTATCAAATGTCTGCGGGGACTGGCCGGAAGCCATGACATATTTGTTGTAATCAGAAAGCACTAACAAAAACAACAACAACAACAGAAACAGCTTGTACAGATCCCATAGAGTTTCTCAGACGAGAGTCCTTAAAGTGGAGTATAAACGCAATAAATAATTGTTAATAATTAAAGCAAGATTAAGGAAACGCTTGCACAATTTTTAAAATTAAAAAATAAAAAATATGACTTAAAAACATAAAAAACAAAACAATAAAATATATAAACAATTATTTTTAATGAAACGACGGTCTAGTTAAAAAATATCTAAGACAGTATTAAGGATATTTAGGATGTCGCCTTAGAGAATGTTATAAATAGAGAAAAACAAATAAATAAATAAAAGACAATAAAATATCATTAATTAAAATTATTGCTTTAACTAATATAAATAAATAACAAATAACTATGAAAACTCGCTAATAATATAAACAAACTAAAATTTAATTTTAAATAATTGTTGTAGTTTTAAAATAAATTTAATTTAATTTAATAAATGCTACCTAACAACAAATTAAAAAATAAATCAAAAATTATTCAAATAAGCTAAAATTTCAATTATTAATTAATTAATTAATTTTAATATTGATAAATATTAACAAAGAACTTAAATCAACAAAAAATCCCTTAAATTAAATATTCTTTTAAATATTTCGTACAATAATAATTAAAAACTCAGTTAAAGGCTTAAACATTAAATTAATTATTTAGTATAGAAGTAAATTAGTTGTGGTTGAATAATTATTCTAGTGTCTATTATTATTTGTTTACCCGTATTAATATCTTATGGATCTGGAAGCCCGTTTCCGATTCTTGACCCGCATAACGTTTATATCACCTGCCCAGAAAACAAACAAATGAAGAATGAAGAAGAAGTGATTCCTGTGAGTGGACGGTACTTTATGGCCACATTACGGGTCCGAGAACTTTGTGACAACAAACAGTTTATTATTTCCTTCTCTCTCTCTGTCTCCCTCTCTTTCTTTCTTCCTCTCTCTCCCTCTATTTATCTTTATTTCGCACATTCTACTTTTCTTTCACTCTTTCTCATTCTCTATATATCTCTCTTTTTCTCTCTCTCTCCCTCTCTCTTTATCTCTCGCTTACTTTCTCCCTCTCTCCCCTGCCCAACGTACCACCGAATGCTATAAATAAATGCATTTCTCATATTAAAACGTTCTCCAAACAAACCTACACAGCAGCAAAGACTCAAGACACAAACTCGCTGATGCTCGGAATCCCCTTTGAGGATAGGGAACAATCCCTGGATCCCTGGATGCGAGCTTCTAACGAATGTTTTAGTTTTGCT
This sequence comes from Zaprionus lineosus, assembly GCA_035044505.1. Lineage (NCBI taxonomy): Eukaryota > Metazoa > Arthropoda > Insecta > Diptera > Drosophilidae > Zaprionus > Zaprionus lineosus. The sequence goes on from JAWNNX010000379.1 coordinate 182,362, forward strand.
TCCGGCCATATAAAAACTGCCGTTTGCAGTTGTTGTTACGATTGTTGTTGTTACGATTGTTGTTGCTACAATTGTTGTTGCTGTTGTTGCTGTTGTTGCTGTTGTTGCTGTTGTTACTTTTGCTGGTGGTGCAGTTGACCAAAAGCAGCTGCCTATTGGCGTTTATCACAGTTGAGTAATGTGCCTACATCTTCTGAATCGGATTCGGAGTCAAAGTCTGTGTTCAAGCTGGAACTGAAGTCGGAGCTGGAGTTAGGGTTGGAACTGGAGCTGGATTCGGAGCTGAAGTTGAAGCTAAAGTTTTGTATTCTTCAGATTGTTTCTCTTGCCTTTGTTATTATTGCGTTTTCTTTATTTGTTGTTGTCGCTGCTGTTGTTGCCTCACTTCTGTGTTTGTTGTTGTTCCTCTTGGTCAGATTCAAGTTTTTGTATGCCACGTCCATGTTTCCATCCACCACTCCGTTTACGTCTCCATCTCCGTCCCCGTCTCCGTCTCCGTCTACGTCTCCATCCCCGCCTCTGTCTTCGTCTACATCCACATCTACCGAAGACGTCTGAGCAATGGCATCAGGAAAGATATTGGGCAGATGATGATGCCGCAGAGCGACTCAAGTTTTGTTTTGGAAGTAATTCGTCTGGGGCAGCGGCTTGTGCAGCATTTGCCTATAATTGTGGGGCACACGGACAATGAGAGGTCCAAGTTCATGCCACCCACCCACATTGTATTGTTATCGTAACAATGGCAGCACAAAAGCGTAGCACAGCTGCCACAGCCTGTGCTTTGGGGCATGGTCTGCGTCTCGATTCGCAAGAGCAATTTTTGGTTCTGGTTCCCTTTCAAGTTGAGGTCATACAATAGCTTCAACCATCATTGGGATCACCTTGAGAAAGCTTCTCGTAATGCTAAAGCTAATGGATCATCTGATCTCGTAATCAATTTTACAAACATCGTGATGGAAGCGTGCGATATAACGATTCCCTTCTACTTACGGGTCTAAATATGATCCGAAAACAAATTGACTTTTTTATTTTTATAATTAATTGTAGATTCCTGTAATTTAATTAAAGATAGTTGACAGGTATACGACCTTTAGGGATTATGTAAAAAGAACCTATTGGCTTTGGACTTCGAATGCCTCAGCTCTTACTCTGCAGGAGAGAGAGAAGGACCTTTAAGAGTTTCTAGAATATCTAAATAAGTCGATAACTTCTTACTTGAAGAATAGAATTATTTGGTTAAAAAGAGATAGATATATGCTCAAGCATAAAGATATCGGTATAGATCTAGAACGTTAACCGATTGATGTCTTATACATCTAGAATCGATCTGCGACTACCATATTGGGCGCAAGAAAAATGCTTGCGAATTTGTCTTTAGATATACCGAGTAGGGTTCCCGATTACATATCACCATGAATCAAGGTTCGGCTAGAACCAAGCGACCCCAGCTAGGAAACTGTATACCCATGGGTAGGATAGCGTACTCACCTTAAGATAAAAGCAAATAAAAAATTGCATTAAATGCCAGCGGCGAGCAAAATGCATGTTGGCGGTGCATTGAACTCCGTTGCATGGACGATGGTCCACGGTCCACGGTCCACGGTCCACGGTCCACGGTCCGACGTCCAACGTCCGATGTCCAACGTCCACGGTTCGTTGTCCATGGTCCACTGTTTGGGATAGACCGGGCCAGGGCTGGGAGGGGACGAGCGAGCGATGAGGCGAGGCGAGGCCTGGCCTGGCCACAAAACTAGAAACACTGAGGAAAGAAAGAAGCGAGGAACTCGAATCTGTTCTAAACATGGCCACAGATACAAATATACAATGCGAACACATTGAAGGACGGACAGAGCGACGACGGAGACGGACTTTCGCACGAATGCGCAATGCGCAAAGCGTTGGGAGTTGGTGGAGGCTGCTTGTTGGCCGCTCTCGATGGAAAGGCCCTGGCCGAGGCATGGGGATTGGGAAGCGGTTGAGTCAGCAAGCGATTAGAAGCCTAAAAGGAAGTAATGTTGCAGAAAATGCAAGGAGTGGGAGCGAGCAAGAACGAGGGAACACATGCGAGCGGCGGAGAGGAGAAGATGAGAAGTGCACAGAAGTGAACAGAACTGAAGAGTGCAGATGCTGGCCGATGCTGGGGAAGAGAGCGAGACGGCACACTATATCAGATTGCTGCGTGGACGGACCGGACTTTGAGTCTGTTTGGATGTTGGCTTGGTGATTTTTTATGATGGTTAAAATTGAAAAAAAAATACAACAAAAATACAGAAAAAAATAAAACGAAGCTGCACGCCGTTCGGCAGCAGCTTAAGGCCCTCAGTCTCTCCTCCCGTGTTCCTTCCTCAGACTGTCTCCCTGTCTTGCTCTCTCAATGGAATTTTTTTCGCTCTTTCTCTCTCTCTCTCTCTCTCTCTCTCTCTCTCGCTCTCCTCCAATAGCTATTATTATGTGCTTTTTCTTTTGACGCGGCTGCTTGGTTGCTTGGCTGCCTGGCTGCTTGGCCGCGGTCTTAACCCAACTCATGACTGGGACGGAGACAGAGACGTAGACCAAGACCGAACCCGACTTGGACTTGGTCTTGGTCTTGGTCTTCGTCTTCGGGTTGGTCTCTTGGCGTGTGTGTAATTATCCAAGGACGCCGTTGAATAATGAAACGACCTTGAGTGCAACAACACACACACAGACACACACACACACACAACACATACCTCGCATCTCATACAAACAAATGTTACTACGTACATCGTTCGAGATCTTTTGTGTTTGGGCGTGTGCAACACAGACCCGGCTTCGCTCCAGCGGTCAGGGCGTCATTTGTTACACATGGACAAAAACGCTGATATGGTAAACAATTTGTCAGCGTCATAACAAACCGAGGCAGCAGCTACAGCCACAGTTATAGCCACAGTCATAGTCACAGTCAGAGCCAAAGCCAGAGCCAGAGCCAGAGCTAAAGCCAAAGATAGAGCCAAATCCAAAGCCAGAGTCAGCGCTCCAGCGGAGTGGCATGCAGCTTTGGCGCTGCATCTTGGCCAGACAAATGGAACGCCTACAAAGCTTTGCCAGATCAAAACAAATATAGAAAAGTTTTGTTTCTGTTCTCGGACGGATCTGTTACGATAGCCCAACCAGACATCTGGACCAGCAAATCTTGATGGTCGTAGATCATTAGTTGTTGCTATGCCCAAGTATGGGAATCTTTTGTTTAGTAAATTGATGGGGATGTTTGTGGCCCTCCGAGACCGGACAAAGCCAAAGCCCCAGTATTTCAATTCCAATTCCAATTCCAATTCCACTTCACTCCCATTCCCATTCGCAGTCTCATTTCTATTTCCCTATCCACCTTTAACTTATATTTAAAGCAATCTCCGTGTTTACATTACTCAGGGAGTATTACCTATTGTAGGGCTTTTGTTATCCCAAATCGAGGCAAGGTTCATTGACATTCAAGACGGTGAAGAAAACCCAAGAGAAACTGGAAATTCATTTTTCTAAACTTAGCCACATTTTTGGAATTTTGGACCAATTTTATTTCTAATTTTTTATAACCAGATATTAAAAAGATTCAAGAAAATTTTAATCATTTTAAAGCTCATTAATTTGTGTGAAGATTTGAGGATTTTAATTCTATTTTTCGAGTGCACTTCATATGCATTCCTTAAGCTATGCCCACTGCATCTCCCTGTCCCCCTTTGCCCACCCCTGTTAGCCCGCTCGGACCCTCCTTCAGCAGCCTTGCATCAACTAATCAGCCAGTGCGCAAAATTATTTGCCATTTTTTACGCGCTGCTTCAAACGCGGCAGCGGCAGCGGCAGCAGCAGCAGCAGCAGCAACGGCAACTGGCAGCCATCGACTACGTCAATTGTTGTTGCTATTGTTATTGCAGTTGTTGTTGTTGTTGTTGTTGTTGTTGCTGCTGTTGCTGTTGCTGTTGCTGGTGTCTTGGTATCTACGTCGGCATGCCAACAGGCCCCGCCATTAGGCCATAATCATCATCACAAGGCTGCATTCACCGTCTCCCATCACCCATCGGTCATCCCCCAGCTTCCCATCCCCTTGGCCACCCCATCATCCATTTCCCCCGAGAATCTCTTCAGGTGTTCCAAATGCTCGCGCTCACTCGCTTTTGTCTATGATGATGGAGATGAGGCTAAAGATGTGTAGATCTAGTGATGCGGTAGTGGAAGAGCCTTATGACAATAGAGGGGAGCAGGGAGGTGGGTGAAAGGGAAAACGATGGAAAAGATGAGCAGCTGGAGAAGATGGGGAAGATGTGCAAGATGTGAAGCTGGAGAAGAGCGGCTATTTTTAAGTATGGGTTTCGGTTTCATTGTTGCATTTCTTCTGCGTTTATAAAATTAATGAGCAGCTCCAACTAACTGACTGGCTGCCTGGCTAAAAGGATGACTGGGTGACTGGCAGTGTTAGTTGGACACTGCCCTGACTGATACGGAGGCGACTCCGCAGCTCACAGCTCACAACTCACAACTCCCAGTTTGCAGTTCCAAGCTCTCTGCAGCCAGGCATCAAAAATAGTTGCATAATTTACCATCGCCACATCGCATTTCATTTATTGACCCGTATTTATGCGATGGATCCGTAATTTGCTTAACCCTGAGGCGCCGCTGTCGCCTTCATCGCTATCACCGTCGTTCCGCTCCCGACCTTTTACAATTAAAATGTAAACACATACTCCTCCTCCTCCACTTCCACCTCCACCTCCACCACCACCACCACCTCAACCTTCCTCCAGCCGCATTCCACTGAACCATCTGCTCAACCCCGCCGACACTTCTGCGACCTACCATCAACTTGGGCACCCACCGAGCATAAGTCCATCTTCGTCAGCTTCAACTATAGGAAATCAACATCCAACAGTTTCTGTTTGTCGTTGCCTGAAAACTTCCCTTCTCCCCACCAACCACCACCCCCCGAGCTACTCTCGTTACCGAGCGGGTGTCAAAACTTCACTTACTTTCAGCGCTGTTGTTGTTGTTGTTGTTAAGGTTGTTGTTGTTGTTGTAGTTGTTGTCAGATATTACACATTGAATAAACTGAGAAACATTTGGGTTTTTTTCCCCTTCTGCCCTTCTGCCCGCCACTCGGCATTTATTTATTTGCTTTGCAATTATCCCAAGTACTTTCAATTTTATTTCAACTGTAAAAACGCAAAGCAAGCAAATTATTTTTGAAGGTATTTTTTATTTTGTTTTCAATGCAAGAAAATCACGCTTAATGACAATTTTTTAACATCTTTCTATTTCTATATATTTTCAGGTATGTTAAACGAATATCGTATGGAATATAAGGGGATTTACTTTTAAATGAAACCATAAATCAATGGGGAGCTTATGGGCCTCAGTGTATCTCAAGGTATTTATACACAAAAAAATAAACAAAAAATAAATAATATATATACCTTAGTATATATATAAATAAAGAATATATTAGTATATATTATATATTTTTTGTAATTTACGAATTCTTACAAAGGATCGATTTCGAATTCCAGGAAGTTAGGAGATTGAATTTTAAAGTAACTTATAGTTTCAATTCTCAATTCGACTTTTCTCTTTTATCGAAATTGAACTTCGTTTGTATCTGGACACTCCATACTGTACACCGATTTATTCGATAAGTTTTCTTCTCGACACTGACTGACAAGCTGAGTTATCGATAAAGTTTCCTTAACTATCAATAATAATAAGCATTCGGAAGCTTCGTGGCTTTGGGGTTTCCAATAGAAGCTACATACCTTGACCTTTAATAGTTGCACTTAGTTATAGATCAATCGATGAACTGAAAATTGTCTAATATATGTTGTTGGAAGAGTTCTTAGTGTTATATTCATTTTTATATCAAATTTAATTTTAGTATAGGCTAAAAATATCATTGACCTTGTATAAGAAGGCTTTGTATTCATAATACGATAAATTAAGTATATCGATAGGTCCGGCTTTCACAATATAACTATTATTGTTATAATTATTTATTTTATTACTTTTATTATTGTTATTTTTATTTTTATTATCATTGTTGTTATTATTATTATAAATATTATTATTAGTATTGTTATTGTTATTTTTCATTCAATCTAACACCCAAAATTCAGTAAAAATAATCGATTGACTATGCACTGAATAAAAGCTAGACTTTTGTGAGTATCGATACCTTTTATTTACAGTTACTTAAATACGATTTTATAGAGACTTATCATTAACCGTTAAGTTTTCTTATTTTAAACGCTGGACTTAAGTAAAGAACTCCAATAATTTGTTGCCTACTCCCCGGGCCTACGAGTTGATATAATCGATAGGTTTACTTTTGCTCGAAGTTGTTAGACACTCATTAGGTGTAAGTTTTACCTAAATGAGCTTCCAGCTTGAAAGCTTTTCAGCAATTAAGCATCCATGAAATCTTTAGCAAATTCTAAGTTCGAATGGGGATCCCCATCCCATCCCAATCCCAATCCAAGTCCGAATGCAAATCCGAATCCGAGCTCGAATTCGAGACCAAACTGAAGCTACATCTTCGAATATCGATTATATCGATGGCTCTACTTTCCAGGCAGCTTTTCCTTTCTTCCCGCAATTTTAGTTAATAGCGGGCTGAGTTATGATCGCCCCTAGCCACTCCAAGGCGATTCGAAGAGCCTCAGCTTATCTCCAGCAACATTAACTCCATGCGCGCTCCGTCAGCTTTCATTTTATGTGCATTAGGCTTAATCTGTGACTTTCTAATACAGTTGCTCTTATCGTGGTCGCGCGTATACTTGCAGCTGGAACAGAAGGCGATCTCTTGGCAAATATTACACATCATTATACAGAGGCGTGGACCCCACCCATCTATCCATCCAACCAACCAACCAACCATCCAACCATCCGCCCATCCATTTGTCCGTTCGTCCATGGATGCTTCCTGCTTCGATATTTGCTATATTCCTTCCCGTAGCCAATGTTACGCCTGCACCCGCGCGTCCCCCACATCCCGCAGACCCCGAAGGTTCCGCACTCCACCCCTTCAGACCATATTGAAATTTATTGTTATTGTTTTTGGCAGCGACTTCTGTCCATAATTTTTCAACAAATCGTCGCTCAGCTGTCACACTAATCTTTGGGCCACCAAGAAACCAAAAGATCGCCAGGCGAAATTTGCATATGAGTCGCTTGATGTCTGGGCCTGGACCTGGGATTGGTTTTGGTTATGGTTATGGTTGTCGATGTCCATGTGGATGTGGATGTGGATGTGGATGTGGATGTGGATGTGGATGTGGATGTGGATGTGGATGTGGATGTGGATGTGGCTACGGCTGTGCTTGTTGTTGTAATTGCGACTGGGTAAGCGTACCGAGTCGCTTTCTGGCCTGGTCAGTGAAGCATTGTCGAAAGAAATCAAACACACCTACAACAAGAGCCAAAGACAATTGTGGGAAATTTGTTTAAAATGAAAACATTTTCGGAAGAGTAGGCAAAGTTGTAAAGCTCAGATCTCTCTGGGGTTACGAGTCTCTTTTCCACTGCGTACATGTGTCTGCCTATGTTAATGCATGTGTACGTGCATGTGTGTGTGTGTGTGTGTGTGTGTGTGTGTGTGTATGTGTACGTGTGTCTGTAGTTGTATGTATGCCAGCGATCACTTATTAACAAGTTTCAAAATTGTTTTTACCACATTTGGTTAATGCCATTTATTGGCTCTACTGGCTGCCGGTGTTGCCTTCTCTGTGTGGGCTGACCGAAGCTGTCACGCCCACAATCAGCAGCAGCAGCAACAGCAGCAACAGCAGCAGCAACAATCGCAGTTGTAGTCGCAGCAGCCACTGCAATTTGACAGCAGCTGCTGTCATGTGCGGATTCGGGAAAGAGGAAGGCGGACGGCGGGAAAGGTGGGGGAACCTTCAATACTGTACAATGTACTGTCTTAACTGGGCGGTGCGTTGCATCCGAGAAGTTGTAGCAGTCCAAAAATGGAGCCCACTTGGCTCCCCAACAGCCCGTGGGCTTGACTCATATAATTCAAATGTCAGTTTCGTTTTTGCTTTTTATTTTGTTTTTGTTTTTCGATTTTTTTTTTTTTATTTTTATTTCTGTGCTTGATTCTAATTGTTTTACTCCAAAGGCACTCTGAGGTTACTAGGTGAGGCTCCACGTCTTCCGTCCATCTTCCGTCCATCTACAGTCCCTCTCCCGTCGCCGTCTCCCTCTCCGTCGCCCTCTCCGCCTCCCTCTCTGCCTGCGTGTCCGTCCAAACACGAAAGCAATTAATCCCGCTAATTGCCTTAAGCGATCTAATGTGCCAGCCCCCATATTTGATTTTAATGTTTCTCTCTTCGAGCGGGCAGAAAAAGGTCACCGATGGCAGAGATAAGCCTACTGATCCGTTCCACAGATCGCCATAGAGCCATACGAATATGTAGGCTATGGGAATGGGCATTAAGATTTATGGCACATTTGGGTTATCGTAGGCCCAGCGCTTTGCTTGCCAATTTGCATTGACAGAATGTTGCATTTGTATTGGTGAGCTTTAAGCTCGGCAGCGACTGCAGACACATGGGCTTTCAGTCACTTCCGCGTTCGTGTAGCTCGTGGATGTGAAAGCTTGAAGGCTTGGAGGCTAGGGGGCTTGGGGGCTTGGGGGCTTGAAGGAGGCAGACTTTTTGAGGCAGGAAGAGTTGATGATTTGAAAGCTTGAAGACATAAAGACGTAAAGACGTGAAGGCTGTCCAGTGTGGAAATCACAGTTACCTCAGTTCTGGAGGCACCGTTCACTGTGACTTGTCAACCATTGCAAAGAGTGACTTTTCGATTGTTAACCACTCCCCTGGGAGCGCTTAATTGTTTCTTTAACCCACTAGAAAATCGACTAAATGATGCTGCACAAATTGAACTGTGGGCAATCAGTTGCTGGCTGGCTGACTGGCTGACTGGCTGGCTGGTTGTTTTTGGCCGTTGTTGCTTGTTTCTGGCAGTTGTTGGTTCCTGCCCCGTTCCGGATGGACGCCCACTTGCGCGCTAGGTCCTAGCCAGAGTCTTGGGCTACAACTCAATTTGAAATGGGCCATTAAAACAAATGCACGGCGAACACATCGCAAATCCCAAAACCGCAAAAGAGACTCGCCCACGGAGTCGGGCCTCAGGATGTTGTTGTTGTTGTTGTTGTTGTTGTTGTTGCTGTTTCTATATTGCCTGTTCACACACAGAATATCAACATGGCAATATTTATTTATAACATCTGCCCCGTTTCAGTCATCGTGTTGAAGACTTTCCACGAAATGTGCAACTAAATTGCACATAAACAAAGTGTCTAGTCCAAATCTGAGGCAGGTCCTTGTTCATGGTTCATGTGCAACCTTTCACTTGGCTTCTCCACTCTGCTGGTTGCTGGCTGCTGTCTTTCTAAACAATCGCAGTTGAAGTCATAGCTAAAGTTTCAGTCGCAGTCGCAGTTGCGGTCGCTGTCACAGTCGCAGCCGCAGTCGCAGTCGCAGTCAGTCCTATATATATCTATATGTTGTATGACATAGACTATATGTATTTGTATTTGTATCAATAGCAACGTGTTTATAACTTAATAATGGCTCAATAAAAACCAAAGCTAAATCCACGATGAGGCCAAAAACTTTCCTTTCCTTTTCTGCCTCGGGGACGCGATCGGGAATGGGAACGGGAACGGACACGGGATTAAGATCGGGATCGGGATGGGGATCGAGAAGAGGAATGGATCGGAGAGCCTCCACACAGTAGTCACCATCCACGTCCACTTCGAAGTCATGTCGTATTTCGGACAACTTAAACGTGAGCACATTAAGGATTGAGGATTGTGAATTGGGGATTGAGAAGCACTGTCCCGATCAAGCACCCCAACCACTCCACCTAATCACTAACCCCTCCCCACCCCGCCACCACCAGCATCCTTGTCCGCGACCCCGCCTAAGCCTAGGCCCCAGACCTCTGCATGAACCAAGCTGCTGGTTTAGAAAGTCTAATGGGGCGTTTAGTTTAGTTTAGTTTTTTTTGGCTAGTTTTTCCGCCTCGAACTCCGACTTCGACTCCGACTCCGACTCCGACTCTGACTCTGACTCCGACTAGGACTTGGAGTTGAAGTTGGAGTCCGAATCGAGTTAATCAAATGAATTATTATTACAATAAATAAGCATATTTTGACAGTGGTTGTTAGCCAAATGGCAAATCAACTGCTAATTAAAATAGTAACTGCAATGGCCGGTGGCCACTGGCCAGTGGCCAATGGCCAAAAGAGGGTCAGCCCATTGCCGCAAAGCTGTCAAATTGGCCAACAATTTAAGTTAAATCAACTTCAAATCGCCCGAGAATAATTATATTATATTATCCGGGAAGCCCCAGAGAGAGAATGTGCATATTTGTGCTCATAGTCACACGGGCAACTCAAATTGGGGTAATTTTGATAATGGATTGAGCTTAAAGTTTTATTGCCGATTAATCTGACATTTATAGTGCAATGAAAGCTGCCCGCAGCTTTCGGAAGCTTTGCAAATTACCTCGCAAAGTGTTGCAGTTGCAGAAGCTTTAATAAAGATTAAGGACTCGGAGTCACCTCAATCGGTAGACCACTGTAAATTCAAAATTTGGCAAGTTTTTGAACGCTTTATTCAACCTTCTCGATAATTAATCGATTCAAATATCGTAAAATCAAAACTTGATCTCAATAAATTAAATAAAATGTGGGGATTGTTGTTATTGCAATGCATTTTAAAAGCACATTAAAAGTTATAAGAAAGCAAAAGCTTTGAGGGGATATTAGTTAATCTTTTCTAATTTAATTGATATTTTATTTTAGTAGCCCATGAAAAGTAAACGCCTTATTCACCGATTAATTTACTTTGAGCTTAAAGCTTAAGTCTGAAAAGTTTATATTTCACCGCAAAATAAGGAAAATTCTCAATGCTGAAATTTTAAATTCATTTTTATTATTTCTATTAAATTGTACAATTTTCCAAATTTGATTATTTTCCTCGCTCTACACTTAAATCGCGGCCTGCACGTTGAAATGAGCTTTAAGCTTCAGTTTGAGTTAAAATAATTGTTATAGGAAAATCTCTTACTTATTAAGGGAGGATCATTTAATTATTAAAATGCTATGGAGAATTTTGAAGCGCCTTTAAGGTCCTTTTTAAATTTCTTTAAATGGATTAAATACAGAAAAAAAAAATGTTCTGGGCTTAACAACTGATCAGATTTGGGGTGACTTAATTGAGCTTTAAGCTTGAACATTTCTCGAAATTAACAGTTAGTTGTGCTGTAAGCAAATAGAAGGAACGTCGTTTGTTTCAGCTACTTTGAGCTTCAAGTGAGATATGATCGTCGAGGATCGAAGAGTATTGTGATTTCCGATAATATATATACTTATTGGAGCTGAACGGGACTCGAATTTATGGGACTTGCCATGGAATTGGGGTATAATTGTATGGCCCTAGGCTGGCTTAGCGGTAGGCGGGGTGTTGGAGAAGGGAGGTTTGAGGGTGCGAGTGGCTAGTGTGCAGGTGTAAGAGTGTGCGGGTGTACGGGTGTACGGGTGTGCGAGTGTGGCAACAGTTTTATTCTCACTTAGAAACTGCCAAAAATAAGACCAGAACGGCCATAAATACAAGTATCTTAAGGAGCGTACAATTGGCTGGCAATTTATTTCCGTTAAATCCGAGGGGCCCCTAAAAACGGACCTACGATCATTACATTTCGTGTTTGCCAAACATTATCGGCAAAAGGCAAACGGCAAACGGCAAACGGCAAACTGCAAACGGCAAATGGCAAAACGGCGAACGGCAAACTGCAAACGGCACACAGAACAAGGCGCAAATTTTTAGAATCTCAGAACCGAAATTTGCTGTTAGCCGCAGGATAAGCCACGCAAATTTATCATGAGAAAAACCAAAACGGAAAAGTTTCGATCCACGAAAACAGGAAAAAAAAGAAAAATAAAAAAAATAACTGCAACATAGTTTTCAGGAATGAATTGGATGGTGGGGATGGTGAGTAATGGTGAGGGGGCGGAGACGGAGAAGGGAAACTTCTTTGCTACTTTTTTTCCTGCTTGCCTTTTTATTTTCGATGCAATAGGAAGTGAAAATGAAAAGCGTTTGAGAAGCGCGCCTCCGACTGTGCGACGGGCCGGACGGAGGGACATCTGTCTGGCGGGCTAGTCTATAAATTACAGTCGCTAGTCAGTTTCTTTTGTGTTAATAATCAGAATTTGCGCTTTCACACGCCAAGGAAGGGGGCGAATGCGAACGGAGACGGGGCACGTGGGGCATGCAATGGTGGCAACGGCGATGGCAGTGAGAATGCGGGGGAAAACGAAGCGAAAGCAGCCAAAGCCGAGTTCCGCTCGTTATCGCGCTGACACAATCAGAGAGGCCAAGCCAAGACTTGGCTCAAACGCTTCTAACTGGGCTTAGATTGCCTTCAAGTTTGCATCGCTCTTGAGTCCGGGAATTTCATTTTGGAACTTTTTTTCTTTGCGGTATTTCTTTTCGCTTGCACTCGGACTCGCACTCGCTTCTTGTATCGTGCGATTTTTTAGATTTTAAATCTGCTCCAAATTCTTTTTTATGGCGCTTCCTTTGTTGATACTCGCCTTGGCGATTTATGTATAGGCCTTAACTGGCTGCTAAATGCTGGCTCTCAGCGGCCCCAAAAAGTTCAATTCCCCAGAACGAGGCAAAAAAGCAAGAAGCATAAAGTGGAGGAAGACGAAGGCGAAGACGGCGAAGACGACGAAGACGAAGAAGAAGAATCTGTTATCGATCTTCAGGCATTGTTGCTGAAGCGTTCAGACGAAGCCTCTCCTCGTTGCCCAATGGACCACCCACATGGTTAAGAATCTCTGTACTTGATCTCTCTACTTCCCGCTCCGCAGAGATCCACTAATTGCCCCACTTTGGACGGGATTAGAGTTGAGTTATGAGCGGCATCCAAAAATAGTCAACGGGGTATATGCAAAGTAAAAGTCTAATTTCAATTCCAACCTCAACTCCAACTCCAACTCCAACTCCAACTCCAACTCCAACTCCAACTCCAAATTCAATCCCAATTCCACTTCCAATTAAATGTGAATACAATTCTGGAGCTGCACAATAATTATCTCCTTGGTATCTGCTGGCCGCCTGGCATCGTTTCCAGAGACGTCGTCCGAGTCTTCCAAGACAACAGAAGACTAGACAAGACACCCACATGGAGATGGCCGCAATTTAATTAGAGAACAAGACCGAACACAACGATTAATGGCCAGTGCATTTAAAAGGAAGAGTTTCCATACAGCTCCAGCTCCAAGAGTCCCCCCTCTTCACCTTCGCTTTACCACCTTTCCTCTTCTCTTCTCCCTCTTCCTGCTCTGCCTCCGAAGAGAAATGTGGACACATGCGAGGCGCAATAACAGTAAAAAAGTGTAACTTATATTTATCACTGAGAAGTGACAGAGGCACCACCGAAAAAAGTAACTGCTACACACACACACACACACACACACACCCGAAAACTCCGTGGAAGAGAAAGAGAGCGAGAGAGAAAGACTTTGCAGATAGAAGGAAGTCATCTCCTCGAACACCTCTTCCAATGTGGGTCACAAACGAGCGGTCGGCCTCTCTGCTGGAGTGTCTGTCCAAACAATGAGCCCCAACCGGCGTTTGGGACCAAGCAGACCGAAGAAAACTCAACACTCCTCACATTTTCGATGATGATAAATGAGGCAGATGAATGCAAAGATATAAAGCCATCGAAAGGAGCTGAACTTCACTTCTGGATGAGATTGAGACGTAGCTGAACGTTCTGGATACTCGTTGACACTTGATAAGCTCTCGTTCCTGTTAATCGTTGATCAACAACCAATCCATTCGAGCGAGTCGCATCGAAGGCCTAGGAAAAATACTTAAACAATTTAAAATATCGTTATCGCGCTTCCTTTATCGAATATTGTTTTACCTGCAGCTTTTATCGATCTCCCATTATTATTAATCAACAAAAAAAGTTTTTGATATCAAAATTTGTCTTTGCTCTTCGTTGAAATATCTTTTACGATCTTCGAGTACATTCAATTATCAGATATCATTTCTTTCTTTTACGTCAAATCGATATTAAAAATGAGTCCCAATAATTTTATTATTCTTTTAACTACCTCAATAAATTCGGAGTCATGTGAACTTTTAACTGAACCTAAGTATCATTTTGTTCTAAACTTTCTTCCTTAAAAAATTAAGACTCGGTTTCATTCTGAAAGTAAATATCGTATTTCTCCTTCGAAAAACTTTGATCTTTTTTAAACGTATGTAGTTTTTATTTAATTTTTATTGTTTATAAACTTTTTAAGTCTCTTTATTGAACTTGGTTATTGTGAGATACATTTTAGATAAGCTAAGAGTTTTAAATATAAATGACTATATTTATATTTATACATAAATATTTAATTTTGAATACATACGATATTCAGTAATCGTATTTTACGATAAAAATTTGCGTTTCTTTTTAGACTTTCAATTCAAGTTATATAAGTCGAGAAATAAAATTTAAAGTTAAATAAATCGACAAAATGAAATTTCATTTTCCGATTTATACAATAAATAATACATGACAGTTTCGAATGAAATAATGAAATTAAAAATTAAATATTTTTTATTTCTGTGACCGTAAAAATGTTTGAACTTTTGTTATTGCATTTTCTCCTGTGATATTTCCATTTAAATTAAATACATTCTTTAGGTTTTTTTCTTTATGTCGAACTTTGAGTTGTCTTGATTGGGAGTCCATTGACATCCTTCGATCCTTACACTATGTCCTGTTTTCTCTCACTCACTTCCAATCCGTACTTATTTTAATTTTTACATCAGATTCAGGAATTAATCTTTAGTTTCTTTGAACTTATCACCTGACGAAAGTCTGGACTCACCTTGATTAATCGATCTTTCGCATCCGATTGGTTCGTCAGGAGGTAGTTCAGGATGAAAGTGCAGTTATTAGGGAACAAATCATTCAGGTAGCTACAAAGCTCAAAGACATCGATGTTAGAAGTTTTCAGTTCACTTAGAACTTTAGAGATGGAAAGGGTTGATTCTTAATTTCATTTCTCAGTCTTGGTTTCAGTTTCTTAAAGTTCCTTTTTCACGCTTCGGTATTGTTGTGGCTTTTGGTCTGCCTTCACTGACTTTCACTCTGGGTCGTGAACATCCAGAAATTGCTTGACAATTCTAAGACATCATCCGTGCAACTCTGAAAGCCTCCAGGCAACACTTTCCCATGACCAAGCAGATTAGGAGACAGCACCTACCTTACAAGTCACGCTGTGAGTGCACCAATAAAGGCATACAATGTGCAAGGCTCCGGATGCAGGGTCCGAATAAATTTACCTACGAGACACGTTCACGATTCAGAGTCAAGGTAATTCCCATTCAAATTTAGCATTACCAAAATTTGTGTATTTACCACTTTGGCCATTGTTGGGCTTTCCTCTCTCACCACTCACCACTCACCTCTCCACTCTTCCCTCTCCTCACCCATCATTCGTTTTTCGCCTCTCGTTACTCGCTATGATACCACCTCCCCCTCGATCGTAGTGGTTTTGCCCACTCTTTTATTTATTAGGTCATCTAATTGTGTTTTCCATTTCGACAACCAGTGACAGATACAATAACAGAAACAGGAGGAACAACAACAACAACAACAACAGCTACAACAACAACAATAGAAAGAAAAACCTAATCGAAAATAACAGCAGAAACAGAAACAGTGACAACGACAGCGACGTGTTTTTTCCAGCGGTTTTCCCACAGCACATCCACGCACACGCACATACACACACCTGTACACACATACACACACATATGAGCACCCATGCAGCGAAGTGCAGAGTTTATCCAGTTTTTCTAACAGTTCATATTTCTTTCTTTTTCTATTCGATTCCGGCCGCCAAATTTTAATGGACTTTTGTTATTGGTTTTTGTTGTCGTTGTTGTTTCTCTCTTTGTTTGTGCGGCTAATGGAGTGAGAGTCAAGTTATCGATAGCGACGATAAACTTTACGGCTCCAAGGATTTCTTCTAGTGGCGACCGTTAAAGAGTTGAACTACTGTCCGCAATCTTGGTCGAAGTTCCGTCAATCAATAGCCGCCTTACTGGGTTGTATCGACAGCTGAAAGTTGCCGATAATTAATCGATAAGCGATGAATGTCAAAAGATAGTTTGTCGTTTTTTCAATATCGATAATTTTCATTAACAAATGGTGGTAATTTATTATTACTTATCGATAAGATATTTATCAATCATCATAATATTATCGATAGCCTGATAAGTTCTTAGCAATGCGTTCAACCTGCTTAAAATGAAGTCCTGCAATTAACGGAACCAAATGTCGTACGGACATCTGTTCAGACACACACACAAAGAACACACATCACACATAATCGTTGGTGATGTTCAGGCAACCGCCTGGAGAGACGCTCGGGCGGACCCGCATCAGAGCAGCTGGTGGCCTTTGAAAGCCACGAATATCGCCCCCAAAACGACATAAACAGACAGAGGCTAAGCGAGAAAGTCTTAAATTACAGGCGCACCCACACACGGAGAAATGGCGAAACTGAGAGAGAGAGAGATAGAGAGAGAGAGAGAGACAGAGAGAGAGCCTGAACCTGGCCAGGAAACCTTCCTGCCCAATTGCCGCTTCTTTCTTGTGTTGGCCCGTCTTCAAGTGCTGCTTTTGGCCAATTTGGTCAATGAATTAAGTTTTGGGTGCGTTGTTGCGTTTTGCGTGTTTTTCGGTTGTTACTTTTATGTTCTTTTTGTTTTCTCTGGCCTTTTTTACCGTATTGTTTCTTTTGTTGCTGTTTCATTCGCGGCAAGCACCTCGGGCCTTAAGCATTCGCAGTCACAGTCGCAATCGGCAAATTACCGAGCGCTCAAATTACAGTTCATTGAGCCATTTGCCGATGGAGAGTTTCTTCGAGTGGCTCCTCCGACAAGGGCGACACTTGACGGGCTTCCTGTGTACCTGACCCCATTTCTGAGGCGACCAGCTGCAAGCTGCAAGAGTCTTGCCTCACAGTCCCATACCCAGATTCGGACACAAGCCCAGACCCAGACCCAGACCCAAACCCAAGCCCAAGCCCGGTACCAGTACCAATCCCCGTCCCAGTCTCATGTCTCATGTCTCATATCCCGAGTCCGCAGTCGCAGTCGCAGTCGCCGTCGTCGTCGCCGTAGTTATGGACGCTCCTCGCACCAGATCCCCTTCAATCCGCTCCGATCTTCTCCGGTTCCTCACGCTCCCAGCCGTCTTTTATGATAAATGAGCGTTCATTTTGTGGCATTTACCTTAACCCACAGAGAGTTTCGGTATCAGTTTCTGGTCTTTTTGGCCAGTTTCGTTTCATTTTGGCAACATTATTATTTAGCCGTTACTCACACTTTTGGCCACTGCTGTTTTGACAGTTACCCAAATGCTCAGTTGCTCAGCTGCTCAACTGCTCAACCGCTTAACTAGTCAACCGTTCAACTGACCAACTGCTTAACTGCTCAACTGGTCAACTGGTCAACTGGTCAACTGGTCAACTGGTCAAATGATCAGCAGGCCAACTGGCCAACTGGCCAACTGTCTGGCTGACATGTACGCACAGGACTTGAACATGATGTCCCATTGTGATTTATGACTCGCAAGCGCTAAAGTGTTTTATTTTTCGCAGTCTGCTCCTTTATCTTTCTCTTTTTGATTTCGCTGCATCCCTTACTCCCATTCTCGCTCATCTCTGCTTCAGTCCGTCTCCCTCCAGCTGTTTCCCCCCGCCCTCTCCTCGTCATCATCGAACCTACCTACTTGTCGGCACTTCGTTGAGAACATTTCACTTTCCCGTGAGCTAATTGCGACTGCGCTTGGGTGTTGCCTCATATCATAAATCTTCAAACACTTTCACATTCATTCATACTCGGATGGCAGTTGCCAGTTGCCAGTTGCCAGTTACCAGTTCCCAGTTTCCAGTTACCAGCTACCAGCTACCCGTTCTCAATCCCAATTCCAATCCCGATCGCTATCCCTTTCCCAGCACAAACAATTTCCATCCTTGCCCATCAAAATAATGCGTTTACCTTTTTTGCCAAAAACGCATTAGCACGTCGCGACGTCCTTAAGTGGTTCTTGGGGTGCGTGCCAAGGATGAGCGGCGTGGACTTGGCGCGGTTTTACCAGCTAACTAGCTACCTGCCTGTCCCGGCCCACCTGCTGCTCATTCATCTGCACATAGTCCTGCGATATCTCTCGCAATTCGCAACACTTGCCCGGGGAAGCGCCTGCGAGGGGTCATTGAAAAATTGTGGAAAGGAAAAGTCCCGAAGCAGGAAAGTAAATGGAAATAAAATGCAGCTTCATATTTTATTTTGTATTTTTTTTATATTTCGAGTTTCATATTTTGAAGAGGGTACAAACAAAATATAAAAACAAATTTTAGTTTTACATTTTATATTTAAGATTGCTCCTGAATCTAAATCTGAAATTGTAATTAAAAAATTTGAATAAAAATCAATTTAAGTTCATTTAATTAATATTAAATTTCATATTTTCAATTTCATATAATATTTAATTTAATAATTGACAATTTGTAATTTATAATTTATAATTTAAAATCAACACTTCCAATGCCAGGAAGAGAATTGAGCCTTCGGGCCTTACGGATATCCTTTAAATACACACACACACACACACACACACTAACGCTTCTAATGTTTATATGTGTTTGTTGTATGCAATCCTTTAGATTCGATCAATTCGTCATCGATTCAGGTGCTCGTCTCTTTGGAGCTCCCACGGGTCAATGGCGCAGAGAAATGAGCAAATTAAAAGTTAAAAATTATTGTAATTATAATGGAGAAAACCTTTTTAAAATGATACAAATTCAACTTTCTATTGAAAGCCAACAAAATTCAATAATGTCGAACAAATGACCCGCATAATAATAATAATCAAAGGTAATCAAATTAAAGAGCGCCAGCCACACGGGCGCCTCATGGATTCCGATTCGGAGTAGGCATCGGAGTCGGAATCGTGGTGTTGCGGAGTTGAGGAGTCAAAGCTGAGGCCAGAGATTATAGGCGCATTTGCGAGCCTCATATCTGCGGCGTTCCATATCAGACCATACCATGCCATATCGTTGCATACCGCGCCATACAATACTCTATAAGAAATACTGCACTTTTTTGTTCTTTTTGTCTTTGCGGACTCCGAATATCGCGCACACAATTTATTTGCATTTAACCTGCTTTCACTTGAAGTTGAAGTTGAAGTTGAAGCTGTGTTCATGTCATGACACGAACTGTAAAGTAGCTGCAACAGTTGCAGCAGTTGCATCTGTTGCAACTATTGCAAATGGTGCAAATGCTGCTCTTTGTAGAATCAACATGATGATGGCTATAATTTTTGGCCTTCTTCAGCCACCTGCCACCTCCCAAGCCCCCACCACCACCACCACCACCACCACCACAGACACTTCCTTCTAGGCTGGCAACATGAATTGTCCGAATTCCGTGTGGGTGGGCAAGTGTGCACTGCTTGCTCTTCGGAGTGAGTGTGGGTATTGTGAGTGTGTGTATTATGAGTGTGTGAGTGTACACACTCATATACGATCATATATGTATGTGTGTGAGTGTGCTTGTGGTAGCGTCTGTTTTGGTACTGTGCAGCGCATTCTGCGGCGTTTAAATCTCTCAATTCAAATGTCAAAGCTTCGACCGACACCGACTCCCTCCGCTCCTCTTCACCCGCTCCTTCGATTCAACTGACGCGCTTATGCGGTGAAAATAAGTGGAAACCTCTCAGTGGGCAGTGGAGGTTGCTTGGCTTGTTCAGCTGTTGACGTTGATACAATTAGTATGAGCCAGAGATGTGCTGGATAGTGGTTGGAGAAAGGCGAAAGGGGAAAGGGGAAAGGGGAAAGGGGAAAGGGGGAACCCGACTGACCATTTGGAGATTACAGTCAAACACTTACCTCGAATTGCAACTGAGACTCGTTGCCAAATTGGCCAAGATTCTTGACTTTGACTGATTTTGAGTGAAATTGAAAAATAATAGAATGGAATATTGCGAAACCAAGAAATAAATAATAAGGACGAGTAGAAGATTGAGACAAGAAATCGTCCTTGTCTTTAAAGTTGCAATAGATCGAAGCTATCTTTGGTTCTTATGAGAAGTCCGGGTAGTTCCGAGAGCCATTTGGAAGGTGTTTTTAGCGCGTTGCTTACTCCATGGGCTATGCGAAGCGGAGCTGGAACTAGTTCCAAGTGAGTTCAACGAGATAAAAGAGAAATCTAAATAGGAAGGAATATCAAATGAATAAAGATTAGTGGATTTTGTGTGTTGCCGCCTTCATGAGTTGAGCTGCTGGCAGAACTGTCGTCAACCCAAATGCATTTGAAAAGCGTTCAACTTTTGTTGCTTATAAGTAGAAGGAGAAGGATGCAGTGGATGGGGCGTGATGGCGAGGAGAAGGGGTAGCTCGCCACTCGTCCGGGAGGCGCACTCCTGCCGCTGCTGTTGCTGGCAGCGGAGCGCGTCTCGGATGGCGTCCGCGCATGATTTCGAATGCGATTCCGTCGCCGCAGTCATAACATCAATCAAGATTTGATTTTCACATGTCAAACATTGAGCAGGCAACATAAATTCAAATCGGATCGGACTGGCAAATGGGCAACTTTCTATGCAAGCGAAGCAAGCAGCAAGCGGTGTGCAGCGGGCAGCGTGCGGTAGGCGGCAGGCGGCAAACAGCCTGCAACATTCTGAAGCAAATGGCAATGGAGATGGGCCCCGAGACGGAGCCCAACTCGGAGCTAAGTTATCGCCGCGACACAATCACTTGTCATAAACATTAATTGAGCGTGAAAATGAAGCGAGAGATCGAGAATGAAAAGTCATCGCCGCTTCCCAAGACTCATCCGTAGTTTCAGACTCATATCCATCCACGGAGTCATACACAGATTTATATACTCTTAGATTCAGACTTGGATTCGAACTCGGATTCACATTCAGATCGAATTTAAATTCAAATTCAAAACTAGCATCAGAATCGAGAGCGAGATCGATATGGGGATAGAATTAGAATTGGAGATGGAAATAGAAATAGATATAGAAATGGGGATCGAGAGTAATAAAGATTAATTGCATTGAGCGGCCGTTGAACGTCGATCGTCGATCGTCGATCGTCGATCGGCAATCGATCGATGGCGATCAAAATGAAAAGATCGATCGTCGGATTGCCAATCTTTTTGGCACATACCGCAATGAAGCGGCCTTTGGCACTCCATTAAAAAGCGAAATTGGGTCAGATGACGGCAGAGGCAGAGGCAGAGGCAGAGGCAGAGGCAGAGGTAGAGGCAACAACTACACCAATGTCGATGTCGATGTGAATATTGAAGATTCCTCGTCCTGCTACCTCTGCCTCCGCTTCTGCTTCTGCCTCTGCCTCTGCCTCTGCCACTGCCTCAGTCGCCGCCTCTGCTGCCAGTCGATCGTGCAGGGATCGTGTTTGTCGCGTCTTTTACTTTCAGTTGTTGCCTTTCTCATGCCACAAAAAAGTGACCTGCTTATCATGTCTGTCTGCCCCGACCACATTCGTCCGTCCGTTTAACCGTCCGTCCGTCCTTCCTTCTTGCGGTCTCAGTTTTCGATTCTTGTGGCGCGCGAACTCATTAAAATCGAACGTCTGATCATAATCGATCGCCGATCAGCGATCAGCGATCCCGATCACCGATCACCGATCCCGATCACCAGTCCCGATCACCGATCACCGATCACCGAACTCCCATCGACGATGTTCGACCCGTTGCCAAACATATTTTTAATATTTATTTATTTATTTTGACTGCTGTTTTGCAAGCCCCTCCCCGCCATCCTTCCCGATGCTCGAAACGAGGTCGTCCGCTAAAGTTTCACCATGATATGTTTTTTTTGCTTCCCCGACAAACTTTTTTCGTTTTTTTTTTTGTCCGGCTTCCTGAACATTGATGTCTATTTTAGATTTTGAAGTTTCGGAGTTTCGGAGCTTCGCCGCTTTGGTGCATCGGTGTTTCTTAGCGAGATGCTTTTGAAGTTCAACATTGCGATGCTTTATGCCAATGTCAAAGACGTCGCCCACTCGTCGGCCTCATGCCAAACGCTGGCCGGGTATCCGTTCCAGTCACGGCAAGAGCAAGAGCAAAGCCACAGTTACAGGCTGCCTGTCACATGTTGCATATGAAATTTATGCAAATCTGCAACAGCAACCACCAGCTGCCAATAAGCAAGCATAAATTATATGCGATGCGATTCAAGATCCTTGTTGGCATTAGCATATAACCTGATGCCAGCTGCCGCCGCCGTCGCCGTCGCTGCCAAGAGAGAGAGTGAGAGAGAGAAAGAAAGAGTGAGATAAAGGGAGAGAGGTAGAGGGAGAGAAGAAATGGGAATGGAAATGGAAATGGAGCTGGCAATAGAAATGGAAACGAAGGTCCAAGATGTGTCTTCCAGTACCCAGGCTGCAGCTGAAGACGTGTCTTCAAAATGGCTTCATTTTGGGCTCTACATCTTCTGGGGCCTGTCATTTTACCTGACACAATTAACTGCAACTTTGTGTATTTTATGAAACAATTCAAAAGTTTCTCAGGCTTCCGGACCAAGATTCGACTACTGTCAAGACCGCAGCATGAAGTTTAGTGCGGCCGCGCGGGTTGTAGTGGGGAAGCTGTGGCTGCAACTAAGTTGCAAGTTGTGAGCTGTGAGCTGTGAGCTCTGAGCTGTGAGCACAAGGTGTTAGCAAATGGGTTACTCTCATTAGTTGAAACCTAGTCGAAGCTGCACCCAGGGAGAGATTATCATTATTTAAGCTGTTTCATAGTTGTGATTTTGTAATCTTGTGACTATTATCCTGGTTCTTAGTGTGAGAACTCGTTTGATTCGAGAGCGCGTCCGTGTCTTTATCATCGCAGTTCTACTTATTCTGGGTGACTGAACGAGCCCCGGAAGCTGAGAGATTACGGAATGAGGCATCTCAATGAGCAACGTCGATCAAATTATGATTATCGCCTGTCAAATGTTCAAGTCTTTTGTTAATTGCATTTAATGTACCCGTTGAGGACATTTATTATTACATTAGTAATATTTTAACTATATTCTTTTTTTGGGCTTAAAAATCTACTTTTATTGAACGTAATTTAAATATGTAACACTTCCATTTATTGCAACTCCAACTATTTTAACAAATATTTAATTTATTTTTACCAATACTTTCTCAAAGTGAAATTAATAACTGTGATAATTTAAATTTCAAGTCATCAAATCAAATTTGACTCTCTGCTCGTTCTTCTTGAGAGCCAGTCAACTATCTTCTCTTAGCAACATGCATATAAGCATGTGTAACTTCTCAACATGTTGCTGAAGTCGCTGCTTGGCAACATTGGCTCGTGCGCTCTTTCACTTAAGCCGGCACACCGGCTTGCAAACTGCATCGCGTGCTCTCTTTCTTCTTCTTACTCTACCGCTCTCTCATTTGGATTGTTGGACTGTATAGGTGCATGCGTACAAGTGCAACAACAACTTCATGCGCAGATCTCTCACTGCGATCGCTGCTCGTTGTCGCTGCCGCGTCAGCCACTTTTGCTGCTGCAGCTGCTACTTCTGCTGATTTTGGTGTTGGTGCTGGTGGTGGTGGTGGTGGTGGTGCTGCTGCTGCTGCTTGCGCGTCTACAACTGCTGCTGTCTTTACCTTTCTTTCGTCCAGTGCACATTTTCATTTCCGCGCAAACGGACGGCTGCGTCAGCGTCTGCTTTAAACCGTTGCTTAGTTCCATCTTCGTACATTGCATTGTCTCGCGTTGTGTTCCGTTGAACTGCATTGCGTTTTATTTTTGTTGCAATTTCTCGCCGCGTATGATTGTATTTTTACATTCTCCATTTAATTGCAAATATATTTTTAAAAGTCTCCCAAGTGCACAAAATAGACCAAAAGATATAAAATAGTTCTTGTGCGCGTATCGCTCGATATTCCAACTGTGTTCCGATAAGAAATGAGAATTTGATAAATAACTTGAAGCTGCGTAAGTTATAACTGTTACTAAATGCATTACTTAATTAAAAATGTTACTGTAATTGTTGCTCGTGTTATGTAGCTGCCGAACACAACAAACAAGTTTGACCTTTTCTGCGTAGGCGTTGTTTTTTTTTTACATTTTTTGTTGTATTATTATTTTTCTCGAGATTGTCGTGTGACACATTTATCTGATTAATTTTTGACAGACGGCAGACAAAAAAGTTGACCGATAATTTCAAAAATTGACTGCAACAACCGACAATCAACAAACAACAACCAGCAGGCAAAGCCGTCAATCATAAACAACGGTAACAACAACAACAACAGCAACAACAGCAACAACAACAACAACAGCAGCAATAACAACGACGACAACAACAAAGACAACAATAATATGGCCCATAACTGTGTTGACCCCATTTGGCTATGGTGTTAGGAGATTTTGAGCTGAGCGTAGAAAAAATGGACAAAGAGATAGAGCGAGATGGAGAGGGACAGAGTAATATCTGCAAATACGTTAATGACGTAACACGCGACGTAAGGCGAGCTCGCCGTCTGCGGCAGCGGCACACGACAATAAACGAAAAGGAAAACAACAACAACAACAGCAACAAACAATCGACACAAAAAAATGCAATAAAGCAATTAAAATGTCATTGCTGGAAAGTGTACAGAAAAAAGCCGAAAAGAAGGTGGAAAAAGTGGGGAAATGAGCTATAAAAACGGATATGAAGGCACAGATATGAGCAACAGATATAAAGAGCACAAAGCGTACGACTGGAAGTCATTTTTCGGATGGAAGTCATAAACGTTTTTTTCTCTTCTCTTCTCTGTTATTTGTTTTTTCCCTTTTTTTTCGCTTTTTTGTGTGTTTGTCGCTCATTGGGGGAAGCTTTTGGAAGTTGCCGTGTAGGCGCAGCGGGGCTGATGGAGGAGGCAGAGGTGGCAAAATTGAGGTGCACTCGTAATATAACATCATGATATACTCTACTCCTAATGCAAGGCGGTCAACAACAAATGAATCCAAGTGCCAAAGATAACACGAAGAAAAGCATTATCCGAACGGCATTTCCTTTGAAGTGCGAGCAGCACGCGGCTTGCGTCCCGAATCAGAACTCATATCGGATCTGTATACTAATATTGGGTATCTTTGTCGCTGTCCCTCATGTCTCTGGCCCGCTTATCCAATCTGATCGCTGAACAAACTGCAACCACATGCAGATGATAAAGTTTTCCGTCAGAACCAAATTGCCGATGGTCCGATGGTCCGATGGTCCGATGCTCGAACTCTGGACTTTGGATAAATATTTGCATACGATATGAACTGTGACTCGTTCCTTGGGTTAAAATCCGCACCTCTCCCTCAACCTATCCCTTAGCCATCGTCTCTTCAAATGTTTGCGTAATGTTAGAATCGAGTGGTGGTTGTTATTGTTCCTCGTTGTTGTTTGGACTTGAGGCGCTCAACGCACTTTGAAACCTTCTATTATTTCTGTACTTCTCTCCACATTTTCTGGGATTGCATCTCCTGTTTGCAGTGATTTGAAATGTTGTGAGAAAAGTAAATAACAGTTACAACCAACGCTTGCATGCCGAGGGATACATTTAAAATTGAAGATTGTCTTGTGTACACATCTGATGTGACGTTCAGTACCCAATGTCATTTATGTCAAACTATTTGCTTACGTAATTCCAAATCGGTTTCTAAAAATACTCTTTAAAAATTATATAACAATCATTGTCAGTTCCTTGGACTCTCTCTCTCTCTTTCTCCCTCTCTTTACCATTCCCCTCCCCCATATTACTTAAGCATTATTTAATCAAAAGTAATTCAATCAAATTTTTTATACTCGTTTTTTAAACCACTTAATTACCGCTAATTTAAAAAAAAAAGTAATTTTCTTAAATCTAATTTTGGTACGAATAAATAAAATAAAATAAAATAAAATGATGTTTAAGGATTAAAACTATTTATGTTATAATTTTTCATTTAAAGTGCGAAGGAAGAACGGGTGGAATAAAATAAATAAAAATACTTAAAATAATTAATTATTATGTTATTTATTACAAAAAACAGTTCTTAATGTGTTAATGTTTTTTCAATTTAATTTAAATCAACTATTTAAATTTGTGTCAAAACTAAAACGATCTTAGGACATGCAAATGCGAACTTTAATATAAAATTGAAAAATATATTTGTTTATTTAAGTTACTTTGAATTTCTTAATCTAATTTATATATTAGCTATTACTTATTAATTTATATTAATAATATGACATTTTCACTATATAATTTATTTAAGATTGTTGTTAATTAATAATGTATTTAATTAAAGAATTATGTTTTTATAATTACATATATCTGTTTCTAAATTTTCTTAAATACTTCATTTTTTTTACAATTCACAATTTAAAATTTTTAAATATAAAGGTATTTTTTAGTATTTTTTTCCTCTTGCTAGTAATTGATATATACTATTTTATTTTATTTATTATTTATAATATATTTGTATTTATATTTATATTTTTATATTTAATTAATTTTTAATTTATATATTTACCAAACAACCATAGTATCAAGGAACAGCCTTTATAGTGTGTATAAGAATTTGCGTTCGCACCTCAAACCCTCAAATCGCTTGCTACGGACATTTTTCAATTAATGTCCTGTCCAGAACTGAAAATATATGCGTTGTACCTTTACAGAGCTGAAATGTGGAGTTGTGGGCAACATTCACAGACAGTCCAATATTTTGACAACTCCCAAATAAAAACTATATTCATATGCACGTACACATATGAAAATATATATATGTGTGTGTGTGTGTGTGTGTGTCTGCATATGTGCCTCTATTCGAATATATAGAAATGTCGCCTGTCGCACAGAAACTGCAAACAATGGATAGCAATTTTTATGCATTTATGCAAAAGGAAAAAAGGTATAAAAAAAATGAGACGAAAATCAAAAAATGGAAAATAAAAAATAAAAAATAAGAAATAAAGCTAAATAAATACAGGGACGTGGTCTTTGAGCTGTCAAAAAAGGCACTGGGCGCGTTCGCAGACACCCAAAAGTAACACCGGCTTTGGGGTCCGAAGGTGCTGCCAACTTATTGGTTGAAGCTGTCAGGGAAGTGACGCATAGTTTGGAGTATGCCCAAGGGCAGAGAGAGGGTGTAGACTGGTGCAGAGTAAGGACTTTAAGGGCGACGAGGGTAGAGGAAGTAGGGGGAGTAGTTGTAACAATATTGGAAAGCCACACAGAGCTGGAAATGGGATAACCATGAAGAAGACGTTGCCCATCAGATCAGATCACATCACATAAGATCAGATCAGATCACGTAGCGTTCATGTGTATGACTCCGACCTTCAGAGCTCTAAACCGCAACTAATGTGAATAGAAATGGAATAAGAGCTGGAAAGGGAGGGGGAAAGAGTCGAAGACCAGAAGCGATGTTTCTTTGTGCCTGGTCAAGTTTACTTTTCATAATTACCGCGCATTAAAGTCAAATTCAGTTGCAGATGCCAAGCGTTTGATATGCTACCTCCCTAGTACCACGCCCCGCACCTCCTTCCGCTCTCAGCACTACGCTCTACGCCTTCCTCATTCCTCTTTCCTCATACCTCTTTCCACTGCTCGCCTAGTACTGCCACTGCCACTGCCACTGCCAATGGGCAAGGTCCAGGGCTGCGTTTAATCTGCGCCCGATTCGACATGCAGACGTCACGCCAAGCTGCAGTTGCACTCTAAGAAGGGCGAATCAAGTCGGGACTGGCGCTTGCTGTGCTTCTGCCTCTGCCTCTGCCTCTGCCTCTGCCACTGTGTTCTACCTCTGTCTCCGTCTCTACCACTGCTTCGGGCAGCATCTGTGCCTCTGCCAGTGGTGGAGCTGTATTTTTAGATTTGCCCAAAGAGCCATCGCTGGTCATTAACATTTGACGGGCACTGAGCGTGCCATGATGCCTTCGAGTTTGTGTGTTTAGAATTTTTAATTCCATCGCAAAGAGTTTACAGCACTCAACAGAAGTTTGTGCCCTGCAATTGACTCACTGACTGACATAATTGAAATGTCAACGGGCTAGGCGCGGATTTGACAGCTTTATAGCCCTTGGGGGAGGCGAGAGGTGTTCGAAGCGGCATTGGAGGCAGCACCACAAATCTGAAAATCCACAAATCCACAAGTCCAGAAATACAAAAACAGAGAAAAGCAGTTGGAAATTGAGGGGGCATTCAGTTCCCTTCGAAAGGAG
This sequence comes from Zaprionus lineosus, assembly GCA_035044505.1. Lineage (NCBI taxonomy): Eukaryota > Metazoa > Arthropoda > Insecta > Diptera > Drosophilidae > Zaprionus > Zaprionus lineosus. The sequence continues at coordinate 210,673 of JAWNNX010000379.1, forward strand.
AGACAGACAAATTGTTTGTCTGATGGTCTGTTTGCAGCTCGTTTAATTGATTTTAATTGCTGTTGATTAGTGTGGGGCCAGAAACGAGATGGGATTTATAAAGTCTAGGCTCCATTTGGGGTGAATGTGTTAATCAGAATGGGAAGTGAAGTGTGCTGGAAGTTAATTGAAAAGCGGAAGAGTAAAAACTGATTGGAGGACTCCGGCTGGAGCCGCTGCAACTCACGACCCTCAACTCTTCAGCTGCATTTTTTTCACTTTAATTGAAGCCCAGGATCATCAGATTCTCGAGCCTAAAAAAGTTGATCTAATTATACACTATTATTAGTAGTCAGTTTGTTATCAAAATGATTTTAAAGCACTGCTATCAGTAAAGTCCAAAGAAATGTATGATTTGTGGAAATCAAAGTTCACCCATGAGGTAATCGATCGGTGCTCGAATTGGTCAGTGGTTTATTTAAGTATATTTGTAATGAAATCAGAACTGTAGTCAGAATTGCGGATAATGTTAAGTTTCTAAAATATGACTCAAAGTAGCCCCGTCTTTCCATACAAGGTAGCCTTCAGTATTTCCTCTCTCATAGCACCCTTTGGGTAAAGTACGTCATTGATCAGATATTTCGTAATACTTTGATTGTGCTTAAAATTAGTTACTACCTTCAATCTAATAGCTTAGCTTAGTAATAAAAGTGGACTATGATGAAATTTGGTATTTCCAGGTGCAATTATGTTCTATTGATTTAGTTTAGATTCTCAATTATCAATTACTTGCGGGTAAAGCACTCATGTTACAATATGTGATTCTATTAGAGAATTTAGCCATAGAAATCATAAGTTTATTTTATGAGTTGCAATTCTTTCGATTACCATCCAATATATTCACGGTACCGCCTCAGTATCCTTTTAGCACCCTCTCATTTGTTGTACCAAACAACAATAGATTTCCCTTTATGTGTGTCCTTTAATCATTGATACTTAAGGCAATCTAAGTATTTGTGTAGGTAATATTTCAGATGTCACCATCTCGAAAGCCACCAAGTTGTCTTTCCTAAAAGTGTCTACAACTGATGCAACAATTTTTTAAGTCGTTTTCTATTCGTGGATAATTTATTTATTTCTATTTTACCGAACTGAGGACTGACTGTGCTAACATTTTTAACTTCGGTTTCAGGCTATCGATTCAGACTTGTCTATCGATAGGCCTGAGCTGACCGAAACCTGCGATTTGCACATGAACTGTTCAATGGGTTTGCTGAGTGCCCCACAAGTAGCGCAATTCATGTCAATATCAAAGCACCTCTTACCGTTCAACGTATCGCATTGTCGGACATGCCAAATGAGTAAATAGTTTAGCTTGCGAGATATGTCAAGAGATGCCAGGGAGGGAGCAGAGCGAAGATTGGAGCAGGCAGTGGGAAGTGGAAGTGGTGAATGGGTTGGTAGGGGACACAGGGGGAGCTGTGGCTTGAGGTTTTGGGGATTTCATATACTCAAACAAATTTAACAGAAATGTGAATTGTGCAACTTCAAGGCTACACTCAGAGACTTGAAACACTGAAAGCGATCAATAAGAAAAATGAACTTAAAGCTCGCTTGGTTTTTTTTCCCATTTTTTAGCTGTCATATGTTGCGAGATTTTGTCGAGATGTGACGACGTTGTCATTAACCCCAGCGACGTTTGCAACAACTTGCGACTTGCCGCCAAATGTCACAATGACAGCTGCAAATTGTCAGCTGCCTGCCGACTACTCCGACTGCACTCCCGCTTTTCCTTCTCCCAGTTCGCAGCTCTCAGTTCCCAGCTTCCAACATCCCCCTTTCATCTATCCAGTTCCATACCAGTGCCGCACTGTCACAAGTTAGCAGCTAATTACAAAACTAACGTTTGACATTTACCAGACGCTTGGCAGGAGTCTGGGGAGTTATTTTGACGTTTTCGGAGCGACAGTTATGGTCAGTGGACAGCGACAGAGCATGACCCTTATGGGATCCAATTCGAATTCGAATTTGGATTTGGATTCGGATTTGGATTGGGATTCGGACTTGAATTCGGACTTGGACTGGGGTATGGGCTTTGGGATTTGGAAGAGTTGATTGAACTGCGATCAAGTGTTTTCCTTTCCTGGTTCCCATTCTTGTTCACGGCTCGTAGCTCTTCGTTCTTGGCTCTTGTTTGTTTTGGTAGCTACTGCGTTTGCTTCTCTCACTTGTTGACAGTTTTTGTTTTGTAATTTCTTATAATGAATGCGTTTTATGCTGGAAACCCCTTAACCCTTACCCTTACCCTTACCCTTACCCTTACCCTTGCCCTCACGTTTACCCCCACCATTATCCCAGCTGCATTTCCCTTCCTTTCACAGGCTTTTGCCTCGTTTCGCTTGTCATGCGGTTAGAATCGAGTCAAAAGCCGAATTCCTGCCGAGTCATCTTTAAGGCGTAGCCAACAAATTGAGTCTAATGATGGATAACGCTGACATTGGGTAAAAATTGATGCACGTTCCCCCCCGCAAAAGAGACAGAGAGATACAAAAACATGTTGCATGTTGCACTTAAGCTATGAAAACTATTTTGTGGCAGTTATTGAATGGTCATTGACGTGCGGAGCCCCCAACAACTTAAACAAATGTGTCAACAAATTGATGCAACTTGGGAATGTTTTTCGATCTCCAACAGCCTCTTAGTTTCCACGGATAATTAATCGATTTGGCTTTAAACATATGTACATACATGACTGCCCAATCAATTAATCGATACATGCATCATCGAAATAAACATCGATAATAATCAAAGACATGCAATCGTTCTCTATATTTGACTTTCTATCTGCATGCCAAAGAAACGATAATCACAATCCATAATTAACCTAGACTTGTAATCGATAAACCCATCGATGACAGCGCTTATCGGAAATAGGGAACAGTTTATCTGTCTTTATTGTCGCCTTCGTCTAATTACTTTCTACATCTCCTTCACACATGTTCCACACAAGCTCCTTAAGTTCCTACAGCATTTCCTTTTTTCCCCCAGGTCCCCACACTCTATTACTTTTCAGCTGTTATATTATTCGACTTCCCGAGCCACGAACTCAGTTATCACATCCACCATAAAACATAAATCATTTCCTGCTTACGATTCTAGCCTCATGACCCTATGAACCCAGGCAAGGCCCTAGTTCATGTCATCATCCGACCCCTTCACACGTTTACCCCTCATTCCCAGTCCCACAGCCCGCAACCTCCATTGGTGTTGACCATGCAAAGTATTTAAGCAAATCAAATGGCATTCAATCGGTCGGTCTTCTCGTACTTCAATATTGATTGGCCTTTTAGATGACCTTTCAACTGCACCACTTGCAGGGTATTCATTTGGTGTGGGAAATGCGACCAAAGGCGAGTTTGAAATTATTTACTTGTTCGTCGCCAACAAAAGCTTTGATTTATTGTAATTTATCTGTGATAAGGAGGAAGATGAAGTTTTGAGAGCCCAAGAGACTTTCACTAAGGACAAGGCTTTAATTTAAATTTTTAAATATTTGGGAAAAGCCTCATAAAGAAACGATTTAAAACAATTAGAGCGATGACTCCTTTTTCCTTTTTCCCGTTAATTTTACCTTTGTTGTTTATGAAGACTTGGAAGCCTATTAAATACCTGACTTCTATTGGAGTTAACGGTATTACTCAGATCTCTTAAATATATATTCAATAATCTTAAAGTGCACTTTGGAGAACAAAAACAACAACAAGGGAGGGAAGGTAAGGTGGAAAGCTCTATGCAAACTAAGTACCGGTTCCATATGATGATCACCAGAGAGCGACCCGAGCGAAACGACCCATAGACCGGGCGGTAACTCCCGAGCCATCAAAAGGCGTTACAAATTTTGATTTCTTTTGAAAAGTTGCGACGCCCAAAACCTGGAGGAGACGGCGCAGCGAATGACAGGGGCACAGATGGAAAGAGTGTCGATGATGGGAGAGGAGGGGAGTGGAAAATATCAATTACAGCATAATTATGTGTGACGCACAATGGGTGACGGAAAGAGGCAGGCAGCCGACTGAAGATGTGGACGATGTGGTGACAGGGGAACGGTGATAGGTGATGGGAAAGGGAAAGGAAAGGAGGAAGGGAAAGGGAATATGAGGTTAGGGGAAAGATGGTGCTTTGGGGGAAAGACTTTGACAGCAATGATTGATTTGTGGATAGAACGAATCCCATTCCTTTGGCACGGAAAAGCTTCACGGCATTGAACTTCTGAGACATACACGAGCACCCAACGACAGGGAAAAGACGAAATGGGACAGGGAATTGGGGATAGGAGAAAGGAGCAGGGAGAAGGGAGAGGAAGGAAATTCTTTTCCTTTTCGTATGTCATCGTATAATTAAATTTTAAACGTTTTGATTGACTGGCCAAACGATATTCAAACTTGAAGTTCTGCCTCGCTCCCTCTTTTTTCCCCCAATCTCTCTTTCTCTCCCTTTCTTTTCTCTCTCTCCCTATCTCAGTCCCTCTCTCTGTAATTGCATATTAAACAGCATCTTACAATGAAATGTTTACATTTTTAGGTAGAAAAGATGCCAGCTTCTTCGCCCATACCCATTTACATTCCCTCAACCCGCTCGTTCCCCTGCCGCTCTTTTCATTGTTTGCCCCACTCCCCGCATCTACATTTGTCTAGTCCGCAGTCCTCCGAGTCTTGTTCAATGTCAATGTTGTGACCTTTGTTAAGCATTTTGCTTGCTTGTCCCGTTCGCTGAGGTTTGCTTAAAAGAATCTCTAGTAATGCGCCTCCCACCCCCGAAGCGGGCCTGCATTTTAAGTCTTTCTCTACCTCCAATTCTCTTCCTCCACCTCCACCTCCCCCTCCCTTCCCCCATCGCCCCATCTTTTTATCTCTTTGCATCTCTGTGTGCGCATTGTTTGCTTTCATTCAGGCAGACAAGAACCGTTATAATTGTTGGCTACGAGTCTTCTTTTAAAAATCAATTGCATTATAGTTGTTGTTGTTGTTGTTGTTGTTGTTGTTGTTACTGTTTTTTTTATATCTGTTTGTTGTAATTGTTGTTAAATAATATTGCGCAATTTTTATTCAAAGCAGCAATAGAAATAGACAACTTTCCTTACCCCAGTCCCAGTCGCAGTCCCAGTCGCAGTCGCGGTCCCCGTCTTGCTTCCGCTCCCGCACCGAAAATCATCTTCAGTCTCATCCTGACCATTTTCATAGTCGCAGCTATCTTCATGTGCCTCCACACAACCCTCTTGCCCCTCATTTCCTCCTCCTCTTCCATTCTCATTTTAACGTGTAGACAACTGAAGACAAGCCGAAGACAAAGTCAAAGATCTCCAAAGTACAGGAAAGAGAATCCCATATGGATGGTTGTATAGTTCGGTAGTTGGATAGGTGGGTAGATGGGTAGGTGGGTAGGTGGGTAGGTGAATAGGTGGATAGTTGAATGGTTGAACGTATTGCTTAGGACTTTTGGGCGTAGCTCATTGTCCACGTCCATTGAGACGCTGTAATGAGCTAAGAGGTGGGACTCCGCTGGAAGGTCTGTTCAGGGACTGTGGTGATGATGCGCACTTAACGAAGAACAAGAAGAAGAGGAATGTGAAAAATTTCCAAATGTTTTCCAAGCAAAGGTATTACTTCCTTATGGCAATAAAAATTTCAATTACACAAATAACAGTTGACACTTTTATGATCCACGAGCGAGAGCTCAGACTCAAAAAACTTTTGGATGTCGAATTTTGTTCCGTTACGATTGATTTATGAGAATCGAGTGGTTGATGGTCTTAAAAAGCAGATGTCTAACAAAGGTGTACAGTTCAAGAGCCTTCAGTGTGAAAATTTAAATCTCAGACTAATACTCATAAGAGACAGCCCAAACACTCAAATGTGATAGCCCAGAAGCTCGTCCTATATTCAAAGTACTCAATCCTAACTTTCAGAACTCAACGTTTAAATCTCATCTTTTAAATCATCCAATATCAAAATCTTAAACTTGATATTTTAGAGCTTAAAGACTTAGGCGTTAGTCCACAAATTAAAAGTCAAACGAGGTTCCCAATTCAAACTGAAGTGCATCACCCACAAACCTAGCCGAATATCCTTGCACATGGCCGCATTGGAGTCCTAGAAAATTAAAGTTTGCTGTCGAGTTGCAACCACAGACGTGAACTGAAGTATTTGTAGTTCGAATCGGCAATCCTATGTCCCTTACATACATGTATGTATATCCTAAGCATTCTGATGTTCGAGCTTATCGCAGATCCTGTCGATGTCTCATGTCCAAAGCTTAACCTACAAAATGGTGAATAATAATGTCAAGTTCCTGCCAATTTTCTGGGCCATGGCTTGGGGGAGCTTGTAGCTTCGGAACCAGAGTCAGGAGAGAACTGGTGGGTGGGAAGGGGGGAGGAATAGTAGGTGTTGTGGCAAGACCTCAATGCATTCTTTATTAGCTGTAAATTTTATTAATGTGGCAATAAATTCAAACAATGTGAAACAAGATGCAAGTAAACCAAACAAGAGAAGTCAAAGTCAAAATTTGTGGTACGAGGCTGCATTTTGTGGAAGGAAGGAGGGGGGAAGGAAGGAGGAAGGAGGGAACGGGGTTGAGCGGCGCTCGACTGGTGTGGGGAAGGGGTATATGGGTATATGGGTATATGGGAAAACGAGTAGACAGAGATGCCTGCCGAGCAATCGGAGGATGCATGTAACAACAACAACAACAACCATAAAAACAACAACAACAACAATAGCAACGAAATGTGGCAATTTGGTAACTGAGGACATTTGGGCAGTGTGTCGCCGAGATCTTCGTTGTTGTTGTTGCTGCTGTTGTTGTTGTTGCTGTTGTTGTTGTTGTTGCTGTTGAAACTATTCGAGCTGTGGCCGGATTCGTATTGGGGACTTATATATTGGATGCTGGCGTTGAAAAGAAATACACGAGCGTAAAATTTATTTAAGCCAAAGATAAGCGGCAGGCAGCTCCAATGGCCACAAAATATGCATAAAACACACAGCGACACTCCAATGGAGCTGGTGGGAGGAAGAGGGGGGGATGGGGATGGGGATGGGAATGGGGCAGCACTTGCGGTAGCAGAGTGTGGCGGGGCATGGGGCATGGGGCAGACTACAGACGTTGCAGAGCGTAGCTATTGTCGTTGGACGTAGTGCATTTTGCTGTTTTATGAAAGGGGGGGAATTGAGGAGGGGAAGGCTGAAGGCAGAAGGTAGAAAGAGAAGAGGAAGAGGGGCGAATGCAACAAGTTTTCTGCAGCGACAGGAACTAAATCACGTGTGCCGCATTGCTACACTCCTTTCGTTGTTGTTGTTGTTGTTGTTGTTGTAATTGTTGTTGTTGTTTTTGCTGTTGTTGGTGTTGTTATTCCTAACTTGACTTTGGCCAAGTCATGACGACAGGTTCAAAATGTTGCTTAACAACTTGGCCAAGAGGCTGCCAGTAATGGGTAGTGGAAAACCGAGGACAGCAGACAGAAGACAGAAGACAGAAGAGCGAAGACCGAAGACCGTACACCAATCGCCGAAGATCGGAAAAGCGGTTGCAGGAGAATCATCCAAAAAGCAGAGGAGATGTTGGCGAATCGTCAGGCTGCTAAGCAGCGGCTTACACATGTTTTGTTTGCCTTGCTTTTAGCTGCTGTTGCCAGTTGTTGTTGCAAGTTGTTGTTGCCGCTGCTGTGGCCGCTGCTGTTGCCGCTGCTGTTGCCGTTGTTGTTGTTAGTTGTTTTTGGCTTTTGTTGACTGGTTACCGTTAGAATCTATGCAGAGATTCGCAGCAGCGAATCGAATGCATCCAAAGACCTCTCCATCCAAGTTCGTCCGCTGCCCGAAATAATATCTTATAATGCATATAAATTTCACATGCGCATCGATATAAAGATCGTTGCCAGGAGCGAAGAGTAATAGAAATTCGAGTGGGGAGCTGGGACGCAGAGGGGCTGAGATGGTGAGAGGGTGAGCGGGTGAGGGGGTGAGGGCAGGCGGGCAGCAGCAAAATGAGGAAGAGGCAAAGTGTTGCGATCGAATAATTTGAGTGGCAACAAAAGAGTGCACGTAGGTGGGGTACATGCAATGACAACGTCAGAGGGAGGGGGAGGAGGAGGCGGAAAATGGGAAGGATGAGAGATAATAAATAGTCATTAAGCTTTAATGTTATTTCTCAAGATGAAGACGCGAGTAATTGTAGTAAAGTCAAAGCCAAAGATCCTCTACGTAAAGTAAACTTAAGTTATGGAAATGCGAAGAGTCTCTTCAGGGACTTAATGGGACTTCGAAATATGAAGGTAAAATACAGGATTGCAGGAATAGGAAGTAACGCTATAAAGGACGAATTGGAGTAGAGCTCGAATTTAAATTTAATTTAATAAATTTAACCATTAGAAAAAAAAAGATACTTATAAATAATTAATAACTTAAGATATTTTTGAAATCGAATTCAATAAATAATTTATAATAATGAAGCGCCTTAGACATAAGTAAATATAATATCATATATATACATTCTAACTGTTTCTAAATAAATAGAGAATAGATTCATAAAATAGTTACTCTCAGGACCTTAGCGAAGTTTTGAATTAGGATAAAAAAGTGTCTGTCGCCTGCGCATAGGAAATTCAACTAAAGTTTTTCCAATTTTCCCACTTATTTACCCACGCCTATAGTTCCCAATCGGTTAACGCGTGGATCCAATGGGATTACTCAGTTGTCAGTCAGACTTTAGAGACGGACGCAATACGACTTCTTGTAGAAGCAACTGCCATTGCGGTTGTAGTCCTGTGCTTGCGGTTCCATACGAAATACCTCAAAAAGTACAGTTGACCAAACTGCTTTCTAGTTGATGATAAATTCGCTTGAGGATTGCATAAGACGCGCGAGGTCAAAGCCGGCAGAAGAGGCGGGTTATTAAGAGGCGGGCGATATCAGAGGAAAGTCACTCAAGTCGAGCGGTTAATCATAAAACGCCGTTAGCTCCGCCTGCCCCACCACCACCTCACGGGGCATCTTCGCCCATTTGGATGGCCCAAGATTTAATTATTGACAATTTATTAAATCCAAAGGCCCTTCACAGCTCCAGAGATCTGAATGAGACGCAAAGTAAAAACCAAAAACTAATGACTTTTTTTTGCAATTACCAAAAATTTGTTGTTTCTTTTCATTTATTGTTTTTTGGGTCAGCTTTGATATCTAAATTACTTATTATTTATTGCAAGCAACAACAACAACAACAACAACAACAACAACAACAACAACAACTCAAAGCAAAAGTTTATAATTTGTGCACATTTTGCGCTTTGCGAATGCGGGTACCAAACAAGCCACACTTGTGGATACCCTGTAAATCCTCAATATTCTGAGAGTGTGCAAAAATGTAATAAACATTTATTTGGAATAATTTGAAAAAATATACATACATTTTTATAATATTATTTATTGCACAGCTTAAATAAATTCACGAGCAGTGGATTTACCCACAAGTCTGAATGTCGAGGGACTAGAATTTTGTTATCCTTGAATCTCCATTAGTTGGACTGCAGACAGAATGCAATCGATCTGAAAGGAAATTACAGAGTATCTCAGAGTCGGGCATCTGTATTTTTTGCCCTTGCGAGTTTTGTTTATAATTAATTACTGAGCTTTTGCGGCGGCGCTTCATAAAATTTAAAGCAATTTTTTAACAAAATGCCTCAAAATTTTTATTATCTTTTCATTTCTTATTTTTTTTTTATTTTTTATTTATTTTTTTTTTTTTTGTCGGATGCTGTAACGATTTTCGGTGTTTGTTATTATTTGTCATCGTTGTTGCTGTTATTGTTGTTATCATTATTGTTGCATGTACAAAGTCATACGTATTTGAAATAATTACGTATACATCACGTTGTCGGCATTTCCACTTGGTGGGAAAACGACGGCGAAAATTGTGGGACATCAGGCGAGAAAAATGTAATCAAATTGATATTGGGTCGTCACGAAAATGGAAAATGGGGAAAGTGTTAAGAGGCCGTTCAAAGGGACTGTGGACTGGGTGGATAAGAAGGGGGAGGGAGGCAAAATAAATAAAATGGAAAAAGTAAGTTGATAAAGAAAAAAGATATAAGAGGTCTGGAGCTTGTTAAAACTTAAATCGTCGCTTTTCCAACAATAAAAATAAAGTAAAAACTGATCGATCTTAACTTTTCCTCAAGCTAAAAATAAATTATTTAAAAGTCAGTTGAGCTTCTTGGCAGCCGCGCCCTAAAATGGAGTCCAAGTCCAAGAGCAAAAGCAAGGAGTCGTAGTCGATACCGATGCCGATGCCGATGCCGATGCCGATGTCGATGCCGACTCCGAGTCCGGAGCCAGTGCCAGTGGGTCTTGGCCCCTTAATCTCCAAGGTAATCAACAAATAGAGCCAGGCCAAAAGGAAAAACCAATAAAAGGCATTTCTTATCTCCCAGCGACCGGTGCAATAGTCCAGCCACTTGGAACGACTCTCCTGGGAATGGCTTTCCGATTCAACTTCAACTTCCACTCCGACTCCGACTCCGACTCTGACTCCAACTCCAACTCCGATTCCAACTCCAACTTCGACTCAAAGTCTAAGTCTAAGTCTGGCTCGGAATCTGGATATGAGGTTTGGTGTTTGGCTAGAAGAGTGGGCGCCCGCAGACAACTTGGCCAAGACCTTATCAATGCCTTGACCAGGGCCAGCCGCTGGCATTGCCAAGCTCCGAATGACGTTTCTGCAGATAACTTGTCCAGGGGCTGCGTATCCGAAGCGCAGATGACTTCAACAGTCTGCAAAGTTGATAAGGGCGAAGTATAGATTAGAGGGAGCGAGAGAGAGAGAGAGAGAGAGTGAGAGAAAGAGGGAGCGAGAAAGAGAGAGAGAGAGAGAGAGAGAGAGAGAAAGAAGGAGAGAGGTGAGAAGGAAGTGAAGGGAAATGGGACACATGATAAATTAAATAGAAGAAAGTTTTATCTTAGCCAATAAAATAAATAAATTTTAGTTTGTAAATAATAATTATAATTATTAATTAAAATATTAAAATAGTAATTAATTACTAATTCTTTCGTCTTCTTTTTACAGGTAATTACCGTTCATACACAATGTTAACACTTAAGAAGTTCAGGGGTAAGTGATATCTACATTTCTTGGCTCCAAGCGCTTAGTTTTCCTTAAAAAGAAAATTCCAAAAGTGAGTGAGAGGAAGATATAAAAAGAGCGAGCGAGAGAAAGAGAAAGAGAGAGAGAGAGTGAGAGTGAAATAGAGAGAGAAAATGAGAGTGATGGAAATAAGAGCCGCTCCTATGACGCGCGCCCTGGTAACTCTTTGGACGCATTATCAACACTTGACCCCGCAGCCGAGTCCCCGGCATAGACCATCGAACTCCTCGAGCCTGCAGATACTTTGACATGCAAACTCGGCAAAAACGCACGCTATCAATTTAACAGCATCTGCCTATGATCCGAGCTTGATGGTGCGGGCTGCGAGGTGCGCAGGGGTCGCTGTCGATGTCGCTGGTGCGGTGTTGCGGGGGTGCCGAGCTAAGGTGGGGCGGCCACTGGGGCATGGGCTGCAATTGGCTGGGTTGGTTACCATCGCAGCGTCTTCGTCTTGCATTGCCCTCCCACACAGTCCTGCGCCCTGGATCCGCGTCCGCGCCAAAGTACTGTCTGAATAACTTGTCCTACGCTCACCAGCAGCTTCAAGCAGCCTCAGCAGCTCCGCAGCTCCACAGCTGCACAGCTCAGAGTGGCTTCAGTTTCTCGCTGCATTTTTCCGAGGAACCTGCATGCATGCCCTGCGCATGCGTCGCCGCCTTTTGATTTAGTCAATATCTATTTATAGATGGCGATGGCCAAGGCATTCGCGTTATCAAAAGGCAGCCAACGTCGCCGCTCTGCTGGCTTTAAAAATTCTAAAGAAGGCAGCGTCCCAAGAGATGCCCCCGAAAGCCTCTCGAGGCTCGCCCTGCACGGCTCCCCGTCCCTGCGTGCCACATCCTAGCAAGCCTCCAGCTCTACACTCGCTCTGCCCGCGCAGCTGGCGTGCAAAAATATTTTCCTAACATTTTTCTATTAAGTCTTGATGCGGTTGGCCAATTTCCCAGATAAAGGCGCAGCTGTCATCGCGCGAGAAAATAACTTTGCCCTTTTATTTTGCCAGCTTGTAAATTAATTAAGCTGAAAATAATTAAACTTAATCCAGCCCCCGGGACCCACCCATTCGCGTATACAGACATGCACACACACACACACACACACACAAGTACCAGTCACCACGCCTCGGGCCCCAGAGCCGCAAATAATAGCAAAAAGAAAAGTGTTTCGGCTGATTCAATGGACCCGGAATGTGGGTTGCGTCAATAACCGGAGGGCGGGATTAGCACACTTTGGTGCTCTTGGCCAGAGTCTGGTCGGGAGTGGGCCAAAGCCCGCGGTAAACGGTAGCCACAGTATTTTATCTCTTCCCCTCCTTTTGTTTGTTTCTTTGTTTGTTTGCTGTTGTTGTTGTTATTGTTGTTGTTTAGCTGCGACAACAATCTGGAACTCTCACTCTTAAACGGGTTGTCGAGATTCGCACATTCATTCAACTCAAATACCAAAAATATACCGCTCTTTCTCAAGAGAACTCCAGTCATCAGCTCGATAGCTTCTCGAGTCGTACCCAAATACGGCCAATCGAATGACTTTCAAATGATTCACCCTTCCCCAAATCTGCGCCAGATTTGGGACTCTTCTAAGTGACAATCATGATGAAATACCCCAGGAAAATAAATAGACTTTCGTCATATCCTTCAGAGATTCCTTTTTCAAGTTGTGGAAGACGATCCTAGATCCCTTTTCAAGTGGCGCTGATGAAGCTGGAGGCAAAAGCGTCCCGATGCATTTTTCAATTTTCCATTAAAACAGATGCAAAACCGAAGCATCAGATTTAGATTTGAATGCTTGTGGTTCACATATATATGTATACATATGATATGATATAATAGGTAAGGTTTGGAGAGGATAACATTTAAAGTGACAAAAGTGATGGACAGCGTCTTGAAGGAGCTTGGGAGGCAACTCCTATAGCCGAAGCTCATGTCAAATCCAAAGCTTCCGTCAGTCGTCTGTGGGTTTTGCTCCAAGTGATGATTGGGCGCATTTGAAAATGAAATGTAATAAACTTTAAGGACTATGGGCAATGATGATGGCCATGATGAACTCAATGATTATGATTATGACAATGATGATCACGATATTGACGAGGATGATGATCGACCGGTCTGTCCCTCTCCCGATCTTTATTAGGGGGATAAGCAGCAGACAAAACTGATATTTATATCACTTTCCTCGATAGTTCAGCTTTCCTGGCTTCAAAAAAAGACAATGAAAAGAAAATCATTTCAAATGAATTACGGAGGCTGCACTGGAGATCATGGTGTTCACTGTAAAAGTTAGCAAAGATTTGCGCAAACTTTGAACTCGAACTCGGACTTGAAACTCGGACCCGAGCAGCCAGACTTAAGTCTGTCGGTCTGCCAGTCCCTCCAGCCTCTCACTTCCCCAGTCCCGAAGTATTCCCCATCACTCTGACTGCAACTCTTCCAGGCTTCCATCCTTCCATCCTTCTACCCTTGCAGCCTGGCAGCCTGGCAGCCGTCCAGCCTTCCAGTCCACAGTCGAAGTCAAAGTTGGCGTGGGCGCCGTGTGGACGATTCCGATTTCATAATAATACACCGTGTGGACCGACACTTGAATTCGGAGTTGCCGTTCGGTCGTCTCTGTGGTGATTTTTTGCCTTGGTTTGTTTGTTAAGCGGAAAGTGAAATGCATTCGAGCGATCAAGGTGGGTAGGTGGATCGGTGGGTAGGTGGATAGGTGGAAAGGTGGGTAGGTGGGTAGGTGGGTAGGTGGGGAGGTGGATAGGTGGATGGTTGGATGGTTGGATGGTTGGATGGTTGGATGACTGGATGACTGCTCAGCTGGTGTGGGATTGGGACTGGGTATGGGAATGGGGATGGGGATGGAAGTGGGGGTGGCGATGAAGAGAGGTCTTAGATGATATTGGACGCTATTAATGCGGGAACCGGGAAGGAAAATTATCGCTTTATCACGATTCAAACAGTACCACTTTCTTCCCAAACCCCAAAACTCAGCTTCAATCCCAATCCCAATCCCAATCGCAACTTCAACTCGAATCCCAATCCCAATCCCAGTCCCAATTCCAATGCCATTCCCAGATCCAGCTTCATTTGTAGCAATAATTATGCAATTTGCTTCGGCTCGTTGCTGGGTAATCGAATCGCATTACAAAATTCAAACTTGCATTTCTTTCATCGATCGTTCGATATGGATTTTTGGTAGCCTTTTGCATTATAATTTCTTTCGGGGCTTATAATTGTTGGGGGTTCATGTCCGCGGCGGGGCTTTTCTTTGGCCTATCACTCGATCGGCTGCCATTTTCTCTCCGTTTTTAACAACATAATTGTGAATCGATTTTCGACCTTTGTTTATGACAAATTAATTGGCTGCAATTCATGTTATTGTTTACATTTCTCTTTGGGTGGGGAAGTGCGTGCATGTGCCTCCCGCTGGGATCACTCCTTCATTGCTGCAACTGAGTTGCAGCTGCAGAAGCAATGAGCGTACAGTTTTTCAGTTCGACAATCAAAACTGAAGTCAGCGAAACTTTCCTCAAAAATAACAAAAAATATATTTATTTTTTCTCTGTTTTTTTATTTTTTAAATTTTTTCTATTTTTTTGTGTTTTTTTTTTTGTTGTTAACAAATTGTGTCAACCCTCAAAGAAAAGTGTGTCAAAATTTGACCACAAAAAATGTCTTTAGCCTCCGGTGCGATCTTTCTACGATTGGCGACATTTGATCGATCAGCCAAATTGCTGCTGCTGTTATTGTTGTTGTTGTTGTTGCTGTTGTTGTTGTTATCCCAACATCGTTGAGTTTGATGGAATAATCGTCAAATATTAGGCAGCCCCATTCCGCGCTGCCTCGTCTCTTTTCTTTTGGCTTAACAATTTCAACATTCAACACTTTCAGCTTTTATCGGTTTTGGCATTTTTTTTCCTCATTTCTCTCGTTACCTCTTCTGGTATGTGGCAGCAGGCAATCGGTAATTGGAGATGGGCCCTCGAGAGAAACAGCAGCAGCAGCAGTGGCAGTGGCAACAACAGCGCCGACATAAATTGGCCCTGTGAAGCTACTGACGCATCCTGCCACCAGAAATATGAGCAACAACGTGCATCAGAGTTGCAGATAAAACCTTTACCCAATGAGACCGAAGCGACAATATGTCAAAGCCTGTTCCTCAATTCAAATTGGATGCATAACGTCCAGGGGGAAAGTTTCCAAAGATTCGCATACCATAAAAGAGGACCCGTATGCAACACAAATGGAAAACAAGAAGAAAATAGAAAACTGCAAACAGGAGATAGAAAATAGAAGGTAGAAAATTGTACATAGAAGACAGAAGATAAAAGATAGAAGATATATGTGAGAATATTGATAAGTAGAGCTCCATATGGAAGTAGATATCGATATGAATGCGTACATAAAAATCCATATATAACTATAGATTTGGCAGTTAATATATATTAATTAGTATTTAATTAATATATTAATATAATATAATATATATATAAATATTAATATATATTAATTCATTTGACTAATACAGACAGCTGTAAGAATATATAGACAGACAGATATATATATATATATATATATATATATATATATATAGAAAGGATATAGGACTGAGGTATGGACATATATGGATGGAAAGCTGTATTCCTTCTACTTAAAGTAAATATAAATAAAGTATGAAAATATGAATTTAATTTATAATATATATTATATTATAGTATACAGATGGGATGCATAAGTAAATATATGCGATTTATGGGATATGTATGTTACATATAAGTGCGAATGTTGACATATAAATATGAGCATGAATCATCATACTTTAAAATGGAATTTTTTAATTTAATTTTTTTTTGTTACTTAAATTTTCAAAATGAACTCAAATTGGAACTTAAATCTAGTTGTTAATATTTTTTTATTTATTTTTTGTTCAAATTTTAAGTACTTAAATATATATGTTATGTTTAATTATAATATTTTACATAACAAAATGATTAATTTTGAATCTATCAATTTTAATTTTGTTTTTCAATTGAAATTTTATATTTACATTCAATAATTTAAAACATATTACTTTACTTTATTAGTCATTTCATATTTAATATTAAATCATAATTTTTACCTCGAGTTTTATTTTATTCGCAAATTGCACAACTTTAAGAGTCTTAATGTAGATATTTAATTACAGCTTAAGTTTTAATTCAAAAGAGCGTAAAATGAAAATTAAATTAATTAAACTCAATATTATTTTTTTATTTTGTATGTAAATAAATAAATATAATTTTAATATTTAAATTTTAATTAAATTCTCAAATATATCTCTGGTTCATGTTCGTATATATACAGTGAATAGGCCTTAATATGAATAATAAAGTTGTATAGTTTTATGGACAATACGTAAAACTATACAAATATATTTATTATTTCAATATTTTTATTTTATTACTTATTTTCATTAGTTTATTATTTTTTATTTATTACATTATCAATCAAAGATGGTAAATAAATGTGGGGAGACGTTGAAGGCAATGAAATTGAATTTGCCTGAAATGTAAAAATCTGGAAAGCCTTTTATCATTAGATACCCTACTTTTCTTTATTTTCCCTAATTTTGATGGACTAGATCTAATTTTGGTTTTGTTAAAATCGCAACTATCATACCCCTTCTCTCACAGCTCCAAGCCCAGGGTATATCCCAAGACTGGACTCTTTGAAATTAACGCCAATGATTTTTTGGTAGGAAGAAGAAAAAACGTGCAGGGCACTTTTCACTTAAACGCAATGTATATGTAATTACAACAAACACAACTAAAAAAACAACTACAACAACAACTCCCACTACAACAACTACAACAACTACAACAACTACGAACAATTGCAACTATTTTCAAGCAAATTAAATTAAACAATTTAATTTGGGGACTGCAATTTGAGGCGAAGTAAGGGCAACGGCGAGTGCGGGGGATGCGAGGCGAAACGTTGGAAAGTAAAATTGTTTAAAAATGGCTTAATTAATTTGGCCAATTTTGGCATGGAACACTTTTAACTTGGTCAGCTCGAAACGTCGCGTTGTTAACAATTACTCAACAGTCGTCCCGAGCGGCCAAAGAGCTGCAAACAGAGAAAAAAACACCGAAAACCCAAAAACCCAAAAACCAACAAACCTCGACGAACCCTAAAACAAAAACCCAGAGAACGCCCACTCGAAACTTCTCACTTGTAGTCACCTCTAACTCACGCCTACGTTTAGGTTGTTGTTGGTGTTATTGTTGTTGCTGTTGTTGTTGTTGTTGGTGGTGTTGTTATTAGTGTTGTTATTGTTGTTGTAGAGTCTCAGCTTTATTTGATAAGATTTATTTGAGCCAAGCTTTTGTTGGCTCTTAGCTCTTGGAAAAGGCCAATCGATCGTTCGATCTCCTGATCAATGGATCGACGGTTCGTCGGACCGTCGGACCGTCGGATCGTTCGATCGACCCCGAGTATTGAGAAATTTTTACGTTACGTTTTGGCCCCAATAAAGAAGATCAACCGAAATCAAATTCGAATAACATTTAAAAGACAGTTAAAATAGATATGTAAGCTCCATGATTTTGGTAGTCATTGATAAATGGCATTAGGCGATGGTTTTTCTCCTTTCGTGGAGTGAGAAGAAATTCGGATCGTGGGTGACTTGTTATACATAGATCGGTCCCCGGCTCCGGAGACGACTACCTAACTGGAAGCTGTAATTTGGGAGTTGATTTATTGATGACTCGATAGGAAGAAGATTGCGAATTGAGGGTGGTGAGTTGAGAGTGGAGAGTGGAGAGTGGAGAGGGGAGAGTTGAAAAGAACAGCTACGAATTTGTGGGAAAAGAAACAGAAGAAACCTCCTTGATTAAAATGCTTGAGAATATTTTTAGTTTCATGGAAAAAAAAAAAATTTAAAAATGTTAATGAGTTTCAAACTAAATTTATTTAATTCAAATCATACGCTATTAATTGCATTAATTGAATGCAATTTTTCGATTTAAGTTTTATTTTATTTTAACTTTGATATTTGGATTTTGTTTATAATTTTATAATTTTAATTTGAAAGCTACAGATTGACACACCTTTCACATATCACCTCAAAATTCTTACTTAATATTAAATTTAAAGAAATTATTTTTTTTTTAATTTTAAAAGCAATTTAAATGCAACTAAAAGATTTGTTAAAATATTTATCGATTTATACTTAAAATCAAATAATTTTTTAAAATCGTACAAAATTTGCCAAACTTTCTAAATGAAGATTTTCTTTAAGGAAAATCTCATCTTAAAATTAAAGTTTGAAAATTTCATCTTCAGTTCTGCTCAGATCAGTCCACTTTATTTTATTCGATCTTTAATGACTTTTGATTACAAATTAGTTACTTCCCCGCTTGATTGGTTCTGAAATGACTATTTGCTTCTAGAGACCTTGACCAATAAATTTAGAAAATCGAAGCCCGTGGAACTTAAGATCGACTCCAAATTTATGATGTGTTCAATCTGCCTTCAGATACATCATACGAAGTGTTATATTATTACAGTCTTCGATACGTGTTTAGTTATCGCAGAATCAATTATCGTCTGAGCCATGATCAGAGGTCACTGATTGATCCACAGGGTATCAAGTGGCCGACTACTGCCCTCGAGTCTCGTGTTGCCATTGTGAAAGTTTGAACATCGCTTCTGTTTTTGTTTCTGTGTTTAAACTGAGGCTTAGTTAATCTTTGGGTTTATTGTAAATGTTATGTTTTTGCTGGGGTCCGCTGCGGTTCAATAGTTCATTGTCAAGTCTAATAAAATGTTCGAATGACACGTTAAGTGTCAGGCGGTACAAGAGATCTGCGGATCCCCCGCGACTTCATGCCAAAAAATGAGGGGGAAAAAACCAAAAACCAAAAACCGATAACCGAAAACCAAAAACTAAACGCAAAAATAAAGAAAAAGAAAAAGAAAAAGAAAAAGAGAGAAGGAAAAAACTGTTTACCGCTTGACTGGAACTTGAACCCATCGAAAGAAAACCCTGGATGTCAAACTGAAACTCCAGCCTCTCCCTTCAGTCCCAATTTCCCCTCCCCAACACACACACCGCCTGGCAGATGTTTCCCTTTTTTGTCAAATGGCTGCAATGATGATAAATCGTGACTGAGTCGCTTTAGTGAAATTTCTTTACCGCTGCCCACAACAAATTGTGTGTGTGTATGTGTGTGTGCTTAGTTTCATCTCTTCTCAGGTCTCTGGATCTTTATTACCGCATTTTCGGGACCCTGTTGAGTCACGTGTACAGTTTCCACTCCCCCTTCCAATCTGCTTGGAGCGCAGCTGCCGTTTGCCAAAAGCTTGGCAAAAAATACTCTAAGTAGCTTAGTTACTACTACCTTTAAGGGCCTCCCCACAGCGTCCCCTTGCCGCTGTCAGAGCCTCTAAACTTGACATTTAAGTGAATTATGTAGTTTTCATGTGAACTTTCTGTGCGAAGCCGACAAAATCTCTTTGACTGAGTGCCTGGCAGGCGACTTTTCCATAACCGACAACGCGCCTATGATTTACGTCTCCCTCTCTGGCTGCCCCACTCTCTGGCTGCCTTCACTCTTTGTGGAACACTCTCGTTTTTAAATTTATTTTTTATCTCTCGCTTTGGGCAAGGGCCACCCCGCCAAGTCCGCCCTTCCATCGAAATTAGCCCAAAAAGTAATTTATGAGCCTCGATTTTGGCGTTAACCAAAGGTGCAAAAGGTGAGACAACTCAGTCGCAGGGTGGTGATGGTGGTGAGGGTGGTCAGGGTGGTTTGGGGGCGTTGGGAGGTCGGCTTGGATTTAAATGTAAATTTTGTGCAAATCTCTTGAAAATATCAAGACAAAAGCACAAATCACGATCTTTATGAAGCAGCCTGAGTTTCGTTTAACGATTTCCGAACGGAGTTCTTGGGGGTTAAGTGTTGGGGTAAGTAAAGCAATTATTATGTTAAATCTTATGTAATGACAATATATAAATAATCGGCTGATTTTGTTTATTACCGAGTCACTGAGGCTGCCTAAGTCTTCGATGATCTGAATAAACCTGTTGATTTAAGCCAATTATCGCCTTACATTAACCCTACTCAAGGTTAATTCAGGCCTTAGCACGGGCCGATGACAAATCTTGTTCCCCTTAAAGGCAGTTCAAGGTCGACACCCACACATTTCCTCACTGGCACACTCGCAACGTCGCAGCTCCGAATGGTAAATAATCGATAGGCATCTCTTGATAAAATACCAAAGTTATCGAACCACTCGAAACTCCACTCGAAAATTGCTTCGGCGTCAGCTTCGACTTCCACTTGGCATGCGACTCATTAGGCGGTTACAAGTTAATTTGTCGCAAATATTTTGCGTGTGTAATTGTATCTGTATCTGCTGTGTGTGTGTGTGTGTGTGTGTGTATTGGTTGTGCGTTGGTGTGTGTTGGTGTGTGAGTATAGCTATGAGTATGCGTATCTTCGGCCTTGCAAGGTAACAACGGAAAACCAATCAGTAACCGTGAAATCTGCTCGACAGCGAAACTGAGTGGCAAATTAGCGAAAATGCAATACAATAAATAAATAAATCAAAACACACACACACATCAAACACACCCATCACACACAGACACACTCACACACAGTCAAACTTACAGATAGAAATGCCGAAACATGGGGCAGGAATTTTTTAATTAAGATAATTGAAATCACGCAGAATGGAAGGAACAGTTTATTATGAACAACAAACACAACAGACAGGCTCCTCTCGATCCCCATCCCCTCTCCCTCCCCTCCCCCTCAGCCCAGCCGCCCACCACCCCCATCACAAAAAGCCACAATCAATTATTAATAAAACATTCGCTTTTTATTGTTTAATCAGATATCGCAGCTGTTGTCTGCAGTTTATAATAATAACAAACAATTAACAATTCGCTAGGCACGTCGCATGGCCCTCGAAATACCCTGTAAACTGCTCTGAATGGGATCTCTCGCAGCTCGAGCCCTCCATCACGTACAGAGAGTATCAACAAGGCAGGCCGAAATTATTTACAGGGTATCCTGAAACATTGTTTTCAAAATGAAGTATATGATGGCATATCTAAAGATACCCTGTACCGGAAAAATAGAAAATCTGAATCCCACCCCCTTCGTACTCCAGACAGACTGGACAGACTAAGAAATACCCTCTATTGCGATTGGTAATTAATTGATGTACAGGGTACAATACCCAGCGAATAAGACGTCAGTTTACAGGGTACAAGATGGCGTCCATTTCAGTTTCAGTTTCTGTTTCAGTTTGGCTCATAAAACTCGTAAATAAATAATATAAAATATTTCGCGACATTTTGGTTTATGAAAAGCTGTAAATTTATTTATGATAATTCAATGATTCACAATTTTGAAATAATTTCTTATGAATAATTATGAGTATTTTATTGACATATTGTTTGTTTATTTTTTGCATGTTTTAATTTTTTTCTCTCCTTTTTTTCATCGTTTATCCTTCTGTTATTTATTTTTATAAATATTTGATTTAAGTAAATTTCTCTTATTAAATAATTGAATATTTATGCATTAATGTGATTGCGCCCAAATGGAAAAAAACAACAACAGCCACAGAAACAGATTAAATACAAAATCTGTCAAAAAAACAATAATTCAAAGAATAATAATTATTATAAATGCTCAAAATTAAATTTCCATTTTTTATTCACTTTCATCAAAGCCAAATGATTCCCCATTCCCAGACGACGCTCATCCGATTTTAATGTGGATCACGGATCGCGGGTCACACTTTAATTTTCAATCTCTCTTAGCTCTTAGTACTCAGTTAATAATAATAACAATTGTTCGATTCCTACTCGATGTTATAGAGTATCCTATGAATCCTTTCTTTGATCCTTATCGATTCTGATTATCGAAACGACTTTGGTTCCGTTAGCAGCATCGATACTTTTAAGTCTAAATGTCTGAGTTCCCTAATAATTCTCTTCTGGTTAACAACATTTCGATGCCCGACCCACTGTCATTTTTGTGATTACGCCAAAAAAAAAAATAAAAAAAATGGAGAATCTAATTGCAAAGATTTATTGCAATTTTTTATATTTTTAATGAAGTTTCTAGCTTTATTCTTTTCCTGCTGACATTTAAGACTTATTTGTAATTAACTGTCAAATGTTTGGTAATAATTTTTAGATCAAAGCTTATTACCAACGTCAGCGCCTTTAATGCGATTAATCCAAAATATACCTGCCTCTTGGAAATGTCAAGTATTTTTTCCATTAGAACAGCAAAAATAATGGGAGGGGGGAAAAACAAGGCAGTTAATTAAAGAAAAGAGTTCGCACGCCCAAACTACAGAAAAACAATAACAGCGACAATTTCAAAGAGAACAACAACAGCAACAACAATTCTCATAACAACAACAATAAAAAGCAAGACGTCAAACTAATTAAAAAATATACATATAAAATCCAAAGCAACTGCTGGAAATGACACTTGTTTGTTTCTTGCTAAAAGAATGGCAAGCAGTGGCCAAATGTGAGGGATAGAGAGAGAGAGAGAGAGAGAAAGATAGGGGGAGAGAGAGAGAGAGAGAGGCATAGTCAGAGGGACAGAGATGGAAAGGGAGCGGCCTCCGAGTCTGGGGCTGGGCAGAATCAGAGCTCAGCTGTGGGCAAGAAGCCCGAAGTTTCAAAAGTTTTTTCTTTGCTTTGTGTATCGAAAGGCCCTGCAGTTTTCACGCCCCTTCGACACACTGTGCAATTGTCTGAGATATGGCAACAGATCTCATTATAAGCCCCTCACTCTATAAGGTGTGTTCGTCGTCGTCGGCGTCGTCCCCCAGACACGCCCCAATTCAAATCTGGCGGTTAACTATACTTTCTAATACATGAATTAGGAGTCGACATCGAAGGCATCGGGGATTCGATATCGAATTCGGATACAAAAAAGTTTGCACTCGAAACCGACCCCATGTGAACTTGTCCAATCGGCGACTGTCAAACGAATATCCGACTGCCAATTTACGACTAAGCATCGAGTATATCGAGTACATCGAGTACATCGAGTACATTGGGTACATATAAGCGGGCAACCAAGCAGGGGCGATCGAAGAGTATAGAATATACAGTATTAGAGCATCGAGTATTGAGCCGCGGTCTTAGCCAGAGTAAGACTGGACCCGCAAAGGTCACTCGGCTGTAACGAGCCCAATTTAATTCATTTAAGAAACGGCGAAAACATCGAAACACAAAAAAATTGGCATTGCTAATTTATGTTTATTGTGCATTATTTGTATTAGACAATTGTTGTTTTCGGCTTATAGTACCTTTAGGCCAGGCATTAAGCATCAATTTATGTGTGTGTGTGTGTGTGTGCGTGTGCGCCTATGCCTTCGCCCGTGCTGTACTGTGCTGTGTGTGCGCGCGCTCAAAGAGGCAATTGAATCTTTATGCATTTTATAGGGTATATATAGTTTTTAATGGGGTCTTTTTAGTTGGCGCACTGATTGAAATTTATGATCGTTAGTTTTGCCCATTTTTTTGCCATTTATACATTTACTATAATTCGGACCAATGTCCAGATATTTGTCTATATTTATGAATATTTCATATCGACTGTGCAATCACCGCCCATTCCAACTCCCATTACCTATCGAAATTTATATTAAGTGAATTAATGTTTTGCGATCTTTTATATTCTAAGCGGTAATTGATTTCGCTTGTGTGCGTGTCCATCGCGTCGCTCCTATACATAATCTGCTACGGCTGAATCATCCTCATCATCATCATCATCGCCATCATCTTAAGCCTTTTTTCTTCTATCAAAGAAGAACTTCAATTAATTGTCTTTCCCTCGCATGGAAAGTCAGTCGAAACGCCCCCAACTCAGGCTTTGGATTAAAAAGCCAAAACGTGTTGAATCAAATTGTAATTAATAAACACGCCAAAACGTCAAAGAACACGCTAAAAAAAAAAAAGATGCTCAAGAAAACGGCTAACAAGCCGGGCAAATGCTGGACAAATGCTGGCCAAAACCAAAGCGAACAGTTAAAACAAATGTTATTTCGGCCTGCTCATAATTTGGTCAACAAGTCTTTTAATGAGCCGCCAGAGCGAGCGCGCGAGCTGCTTGGTCAAGTGATTGGCTGGCCATTGGCTAGTTTCGGCCAGAGTTGTCAGCCTTTTATGGCTGCATTTGGCTGTTTTATTCAAATATTAATACAATAAATTTCCCGCCGCACAACATTCGCGGCTGTCAAGTACAACATGGCCCATTGTGGAGTTAATGTGATCATTGTGAGCCATTTTGGTAGTATCATAACTTTATATCCCATTTTCAATTTTCCATTTTCCGTTTTCCATTTTCCACTCGCCATTTTCCTCGCCTCCTCTCTGGCAGTGCTCGACCTGCTGGTCTCCTCTTCTCTCCATCCAACTATTATCATATTTTATTGAACTTTGTCATTTGCCGTCCTGAGAAATCAAGGCACATACAACATCATCGCTTATCAATTGATGCTCTTTGTGATTGCCTCTTTGCCGCCAATTGACACCAAAGACGACTGAGAAACTCCTCGGCACCGAATTTGGGATACTCTTACGCAGAGTGTAGAATGAGACTTGGAGTGAAGGAGACTTTAACCCCATCAGAATTTGTAATACAACCCAAAAATGAATTTAAGAAGAAGGAGATTTAAAGAAACTTAAAAAATGAATCACAAGTAGAGATTCGGCAAAATTTTAGCTAAATTTTTTGAACCCTTTAAGAACACATGACAAAAAGGAAAATAAAATAAAATTATAAGAGACTCTTCTATTTTTATATTAATTTTATAGTTGCAATCACTGAATAGATGAGTACTCAACGTGACTTTTGGTAAAAGGTTATGGATACACAACAAAAGAGAAAATGAGAAAATGAAGAACTGTCAACGCTTAGAAACAAGTTAATACTATGATCTTAAAATGAAGTTTAAGGACGCACTACACAAAGAGGAATTGAGAAAAATCTTGTGTAACTAGAAGTGTGGTTAGAGCGGGCTTAAAAATCAATTTGGTGTTTCATTTGAATGCCATAGGAAGCCCGAAGTAAAAGAGATACGAAAAACATTTAAGAAAGTGCCATAAAAAAGAATCGAAGAATAAATCAAAAGTCAATTGGTCCACCACTCTATGTGTGTAGGATTAAGCAGTGCTTATGATAGTCATTTAAGGATACGCCACAGAAAGGAGCAGAGGACAGAAAGACAAGCGAAAGAAAGAATGAAAGAAAGAAAGAAGGGTGAGTGAGGGAGGGGCAGGAAAGAGGAGGGAGAAACGAATTCACAGCTTTGTCGGCAAGTGTAATGACATAACGAGTGTACCCTTCGTCTAATATAAAATGCAAATGGGTCTTATACTAGTTTTATGGACCCCTAGGGAGGAATTCGCGCATAATGTCACATGTCAAAAGTGTTGCCTTTGCGGTTTTACCGCAAAATGTGTAAAAAAAAACGTTGACGCAATTTGCATTTAGCGCCAATGATGGTGCCTCTGGGGGCAGACGGAAGACGGGAGGCGAGAGACGAGAGACGGGCGTGGGGGAGCATCGTGGAGCATCGTGTGGGGCGTGTTTATATTGGCATCTATTTTGCTATGCAATTTTGCATCCCTCCTGCAGTCGCCTTTGATTGATTTGTTTTGCCAAGTGACGCACGACATGACGAGGAACATCGTAGGATTTGTGTCGATTGTTTGGGATTGTTTTGTAATGCCTTGGGATGGGATCGATTCGGATTGAATGGGATGGTCTAACAAGTGTGTGTGTGTGTGTGTGTGTGTGTGTGTGCGAGTGTATTTTTGTTCAATTGAAGTACTTTTCTCAAACTTGTCTACAATAAGTCGGAAAGATATGAAACATACATTTTTTTAAACTATGTGAGTAACCATGGTGTATATGAAGGCAACTGTGCACACACACATATACATATCCATACGTATACAATACTTTGGCCCTGTTAGTCGCCTTGTGAAGTCCAGGTCTCAGTTCCTGGTATGACGCCAACAGGTGGGCATGGCTATAGCATCCTTTGGTTCGTGTGGCCTGTCTCCAAGCCTTGAAGCAGACCTGTCTCAGTTCATTTATTGCTGTGCTCCACCAGTAGACGAGGGGTATCCTGCTGCCATCCCCATCCCATCTTTGCCAACCTCCTTGTTGGTGGACTCTACTGGGAACACCACGCGGAGTCGATTAGATACTTGGATGTTGCAGTGGATAATTTTTGACTTTGCCTGTTGGAAGTCGGTCAGATAACTATGCCATACCGCTCTACTCCGTCCCCATGTGTGTGTGTGTGTGTGTGTGTGTATGGAATTTGATTATTTTGGAACAAGGTCTGCTTTTGACTATGAAAAAAACTACGTTTTCGCACGTCGCACTTCGCTCACAGATCCGAATGAGCAGCTGCTTTGAATTTGGCAGTCGGCAGTCGGCAGTTGGCATATGGCATATGGCAGTTGGCATACGGCAGTTGGCATATGGCAATTGGCAGTTGGTATTTGACAACATTCATTTACATATGTTGATTATAGGAAAGTAAACCAAAAACCGATGGGCCACACATTTGGTATCAATTACAACGTTTTGACTATGGAGGAGGGAGCATCTATCAATCAGAGAATCAAATGAGAAACATAACTCAGCACTATGAGAGATGTTCACGGACTTTGATAAATGACAATCTAAAGTGGAACTTCCATTTGTGCACACTTAAGGAAAGGGAAAAGAATGCACAGGCACAAAGCACAAAGCGAAATACAGGAAAATAAAATGAAAAGAAAAATTTTAAAAAAATATTTTGGGAAAGTGTTTTGTTCTGTGTGAAAGTTTACTGATGGAACACCAGCATCACAGTGGACGAAGGAGGGGAAAAAGAAGCAGTAGAAGAAGCAGAAGCAGAAGCAGAAGCAGAAGCAGAAGCAGAAGCTAAAGAAAAGGAAAAGATGAAGAAGAAGTAAAGAAAGTTGTATGATAATTGCCCAAAGGTCGTGAATCTCTCGAGTCTCTACCGATTATGCAATGTTTATGCGTGTTTATACAAATTTCTTCAACATTCTAGACAATGAAAACAAAGTGAAAGCTGCCCGAAATCTACTACAACAACAACAATAATTATAACAACAACAAAACGATAAACAAAAATTGTGTACACATCTTAATGCACTTTCAGTTTCCTACATCCAAAATATATACAAATATATATACAAAAAATATGCGTATGCTTTTATGTGTGTGTGTGTGTGTGTGTGTGTGTGCGCGTGTGCTTGTATTTGTTGCTAGTCTTACGTTTGGGAATTTTCCCCGATTCCCATTTCCAGCTGGGAACAGCATCTTGAGCAGCGCTTGATCGGGGCCAATCACAGAGATCTTTATCGCAGAGCGTGCTGAGAATGAGAAAACAACAACAATAACAATAATAACAACAAAAGCAGAAACAGCCATAAAAGGAACATCAATGCTGAGGAGACACGAGCTTTGAGCTTTGGGCTCTCAAGCTTTGGCTTATTACAAATTCTAATCACATGCAATCGCCTCGCCAAATCGCACACTGCGTCCCCCTGCAATCCAAGGCCCATCACTTTGCGCCGGTATCCGTTTCATTCCGTTTCGTTTCGTTTCGTTTCGTTTCGTTTCATTTCGTTTCATTTCATTTCGTTTCGATTCCAGACACACTCTCCGATTGTTATTTGAACGGGGCTTCGCTTCGGGTCATACAATGGGCCGGCGCAGAGTGATGGGGCATTCGCTTATCGATTAATCATTAAATTAAAAATTACTAAGCCCAAACCGTGGAGCGTGGCCGAAACACCATAGAGGCCTCAGACCCCTCAACCGTCTTCTCGCCCCTCGCCCTTTCCGCCCACCTCTTTGCCCATGCCCCAAAGTAGCTACAAATAGAAACGCGCACTTTACTTTTTACTCTTTGCATAGTTGTTATTTTTTTATTTATTTGATTTTATATTTTGTTTTCTGTTTTCTGTTTTCTGTTTTCGGCTTTCGGTTTTCTGTTTTCGGATTTCGTCTGTCTGTCTTTTGCCTACGGGTTGGGGGTACTTATAAATCTACAGTCAATTTAAACAATATCTAGAATTTCATGGTAAAATCCGCACGAATTTCGATTTGCTCTAAGCCTTGTTTTTTTCCTTCAAGTCAGTCTTGG
This sequence comes from Zaprionus lineosus, assembly GCA_035044505.1. Lineage (NCBI taxonomy): Eukaryota > Metazoa > Arthropoda > Insecta > Diptera > Drosophilidae > Zaprionus > Zaprionus lineosus. The sequence continues at coordinate 239,034 of JAWNNX010000379.1, forward strand.
ATCTCAGTCGACCACATGGCTATTAGAACGAGGAGCGGAAATGGCGAATTTCAGAGTACGAATTATAAATGCGTATAATTCTCGATCTCTAGAGACTAAAAATTAAACAATCTATAGAAAATAGTATTTATTAATGATAATAAGAACAAACGTTCTTCACTTCTCCGGCATAATTGTTAATAGAACAATTTAAAGCTCGGATCTTCCTAATGAACTGCGCCCGTTGAAGCGCAGAGACCGCCCATTTTATAGAATTATTTACGATAATTGCTGTGAAAATTCAAAGAGAGCAAACAAAGCAATCAAGATATGATGGGTTACTTAGGCACCTCCAGAACAACCCAATGTATTGTACATTTAAATGTCGTAAATTCATTTAAATTAATATTGCATATACAGGCCAATGAAATACATGCAAATATTTGTAGATGAAAACAATACGCAATTATTGAATATTCTGGGAGGAGGAAAACACACACATACAGCTTAAGTACTCAAGGAAAGTTAATTGTTCGTCGTAAATGAGTTAAGAATAAAAACAAAAATAGCGTCATCTGAAATTCTCATTAAATAGATAACCCCCAGCACAACTTTTAATAAAATAACTTTTGATTTAAATCAAAATCAATAAGAAACAAGAAATCAATTTAATCAATATATAAGATAATATATTAATAAGAACTAATTTTATAATTAAAATCTAAGAAAAAGAAATAAATTGACTGGTTCAATTAGAGAATAATTTATGTATGTATGTATCTGTGTGTAGACTTTACGTTTGAGCGTCAGTCGTTAAATGGCAGAATCTACAAGTTCCACTGCAAACGTACGCATACATGTACAGGCACGTGTGTATGCCCTTCAGTTACAGTAAAAAGTGTCGCCTAGTGGCCAATTGATCCCTATGCTGAACACGTACAAATTTTCTCGTCATTTTCATTAGGTAAATTAAATAATTTTATGCTCGATGAGAGATTTTTTAATGCTTATCACAAATTTGTCATCAGCTTGTTGTAATGCGATCACAAACACACGGGGCCTTCAGACAGACGCGTTCACATACACACACACACACACACACCCATACATAAATATGATTGCTATTACATGGAGTGTCTTTAAGTCAGAGAGAGATCGCCACATGCTGCTCATAATGAAGTTGAGTGGCCAAGAGATACCGATCGAAAACAGCGCTCGACGCGACGCCAAGACAATTAAAAGCCAAGCAAAAGAATTGCAAGCGCCGTATCGCAGTCGCAGTCACAGCCGAAGCCGCAGTCGCAGCTGCCGTCAACGTTGTCTTCGTTGTCTCAATCGACGCTCTCCCCACAATTGAAGCCACGCGACTCTGCTGTTATTCTGCCGCTCTGCCGCTCTGTCGCTCTGCAGCTAAGCTGGCCAGCTGCCCGTCAGACAAGTTGTTCGACCAAGTCGTTTGCGCAGACGTATCTAGTCTGCCGGCGCATTCAGTTCAGTTGAATTTCAGCGCTCGTCGTGGCCACAACTAAACTGGCGCAGTCGTAACCACAAACTTGACTTTGACTCTAACGCTCTCCCACACACGCACACATATATTTATTAGCAAGTGCATTTGTGTGTGGCTGTGTGTGTGTGTGTGTGTGTGAATGTATGTGCTTACGCGCTCTTCGTTCGCTTTCCGATTGCACGCTGACCGTGAAGTTTTGTTCTTTTTGCATATGTGTTTATTAACTCGCTAACTGTAACTGTGCTTTGTTTGCTGTTTGCTGTGTGCTGTTTGCTGTGCTGTGTTTGGCGTGCTGCGTACTGTGGGCTGTGTGATGCCGTATTGTACATTCATTCGACAAGTTCATTCACGCCTGCACGTTTCATCTTCAATCGCCGCTTAGCGTAAAGTAAAAATCCAAATCTTCGTTCAAAATAATTGCAATTTCAAATTGGCCAAAACATTTTTTTTTTCCTTTTATTTTTTTTTTATTTTTTTGGTTTATAAAATTTATATTCGGATTCGCATTCCCATTCAAATTCATTTCCGTTTTCCTTTACTGCTCATTCGAGCGCAACAAAGTTAATTGCTGCATTTTCATCAATTTGCATTTAATGTAGTTGTTATTGTCCGTCATTAGGCAATGCACCACATTTCAAATGAACTCAACACTGATGATTGCTAAATAAGAAGAATAACAAAAAAATACCAAAAGCCAAAGTGAAATTTTAAAATAATACTGAGTACAAAAATTATAATTTACAAATTCGATGTATGCAAATTAACAGCAACAACACAAAAGGAAAAGAAACAAAACGGGAAAAACACTTGAGTGCAAACAAAACCCAAACTGTTTAAATATTTTAAAGCAACGAAAATAAAAGTAAAGATAAAATAAATAAATAACAAGTATGAAAATTACCCAAAACATAAAAATAATGGCTACAGAATTTATGTCACTTAGCAAGCCAATCGAGAGCTTCTAAAAAGGTACGAAAAGCAATTATGGAATTTATTTATTGATCCTTAAAATGTCCTTTTGGTTGGAATTTCAAAAAATTGTTTCAGAATTTATAAAATTTAATGTATTTTACGGATAATTTTTAATATTTTTAGAAGTAAGAAAACAAGATGAAATTTTTAATTGGAATTTTGACAAGTTTCTGACAAGTATAAAAAGAAGTATAAGAATTATATTCATTGTAGAAAATTGAACAAAACTTTTATTTAGCTATTCAAAGTAATTAGTAATTAGTTAGTAATTATGCTTTGATCTGTTCCGTCAACTATCCTTTATTTATTTAGATATAATTTTTATCTTTGCTCCTAAATCTTTGGTCTACTTTGTTGCTGGGTTTTCTCCTCTCTAATGACTAACAACCTTTCACACTTTCCGTGTGCTACTGATGAAAAGACGCCTTGTCACTCCGAAGATCATTAGTTCTCGTCGCCGCCGCTGCCGCCGCCGTCGTCGTCAACGTCGTGGCTGACATTGCCGTTGACTCTGTCGTTTTTAACGCATTTTTGACACATTTCTATAGAGAGAATTCGCGGTCTCGCAACCCAAAAAGAGAAGCAGACAAAAGGCTTTTATTTGAATGCCGTTGTCAAACATATGTTGACCGAAATTGAGCTGCTTTGGGGGCGTGGTAGGGGTGTTTAAGGTGTCATGTATGTAGCATATTCTATGGGCGCTACACTTTTTGGATGGTCTCGAAGTTTCTGGCGAGTCTCGTCGAATGCAAAAGTAAAACGCATCATAGGCATTTTGAATGGGAACACCCAAACGCTGGTTATTGGACTTTAGTTAACTTTCATTCAAATAATTGTATCAACATATTGCAAAGCTCCACACAGTATGTAGACTCCACATTGTGGAGTGTGGAGTGTGGTGTATGGGGAAGGGGGCATAAAACGTTTATAAATGCAATTCGAGCGATCCAATAAAAACGACAAAGGCAAAAAAATCATAAAACTCGGCCCAAAAAGAGACCGCAGCAACAAAATAGTTGGAAACACAAACTGAACCATGTAAGCACGATCCACACAAAGTAGACGACCTTTCAGATACCCTGCAGGCAACACTCGTCGCCCATTCATAGGAGTCGATCATCCGATATCGTTCTAATGATCATTTGAAATTACTTCAATTAGGTTTCAATCTTGGAAATATTAATTATAAATCTTTTTATCGATTCACGAACCCCGAAGTGGCACTTATCCAAAAACCAAAGGCTTGTGGAAGCCCTCGCACCGAATTCTCCGTCTCATGCACTGACAGCCTTTGGTCATGGTGCGAGCCTCCGTCGATCTGTCCACTCTTTGTTGTCGGGGGTATAGGGTATAAAAACGCCAAACCATTTTTATGATTCGCTTTTTTGTTATTTTTGTTGTTAATTTTGTTATTTTTGCTGTTGTTTTTTTTTATTTTGTTTTCCCGTTTGTGACAAGAATTTGCAAATGTCAACGAAAATTGCGCACTTCGCATTCGCATTAAAAACAAAAGGAAAGGAAAAAAAGAATTCGACAAAAGGCCCAAAGGGGAGCTGCGTATTGATAAGAGAGGGGAGGGGGGAAATACCGAAGCTCCGAAACGCAAACCAATTGAAATTGTTTTATAACTTCGACTCCCCCCCCCCCCTCCCCCTCCATCACGCTCCACTCGCTTTTAACTCTGTTTTATTTGCTTTGTTTTAGTTTTTGGTTTTGGGTCATTTTGTGTCTGGCATTTTAAAACATTTCTGAGCTTCGTTCGAAATCGGAGCGGATCTGCCCGGGTACGGGATCGGTAATACTTCAAAGTGGCACCAATAACTTGGCTAATGAGAAGATATGCCAAATTGACATCAGCTGCAACCGCAAATATGGCCCAGTAATTTTATAGCCAAAATTAAACGCCTATAAAAAGGTGTTAACAATTCGAGGTCTTATAAGCCTAAAGACTGTGGGATTAATCACGAATAAAAATAAATTAACTGTACTTTTAGAATGATAATGAAACCAGGACTTCAAAATCCCCTACAATCAATGATTACTATTGACCTTTTTTTTATTTAAACAATTGCCTTGAATTTTGCTTACATTGAATAGAATATAATAGTGTGGTGCTTGTGTGTGGGGTGTGGGGTGTGGGGTGTGTGTGTGGGAAGAGTGTGCTTACCATCTAGGAAGCTAGTCTGCTCTGCCTATTATTGAAGGTGGAGGACTCCTCTGATGTCGTTGGGAGTTGCTACACCCCTTGATCCCGAAAGTCTTAAGCCTCTAAACGCTGGATAGGATCGATAGGTACAAAAGTCGTTTTTTTATAGATGTGTATGGCGCTGCGAATATCCTTCAAAGCTGGTGCTGCATTAGGCAGCCTTACAAATTTTGCTCTGCTGGTGTTTGGGAGTGTCCTGAAAAGCGTTGATTGGGAAGGTATATTATGTTATTATATTGATATGTTCGTGCGGGCTCTGACATAACCTTTTGGAGTTCACCTCAGATAACGCTGTCATCCGAGGACTTTCCAACCTAGGGCGATCAAGGTTGAGTCACATTACACTGAGACCAAAGCACCTCTTTGAGTCCCAGGTCTTTCAGACTCGCGGCGGCTCTCACTTCTCTCTTCCGGAGAATGTCTGCCGAGCTCATCTTGCATTTTTCGAGTATTGGTGACTCCAGATGAATGGTTGGCGGTTATCTAATCCTGTCATAGAGAGAATTCAAAGGCGATCAGTATCTGTTCACCCACAAGGACAACCTCTCTGGACGGTGACATCCTCGAGCCATATTATTCCCCTCGTACGACAAAGTTCTAGATCACAATTGTATTCTACACCTCGCCACCACACGGAAGAGTGTATGTGTGTGTGTGTGTATGTGTGTGGGTGAGTGTGTGTCCCTTTAAAGAACACTTTACTTTTCTCTTTAGTTTAGAGTTTTTTTTCACATTGTTGGTTAACCTTCGCCTTAAGTTGGACGCGTAAGACACATGCACAGACTTGAGATTCCATCGTGGATTTCAATGGTCAGGTTACTTCCCCCTTGGCATTGTTTATGACAACTTAACTTGTTGTTGTTTTTGCTGTTGCTGTTGTTGCTCATGTTTATTACAAAGGGAAATCAACGTGAACAACAATAATAACAGCAACAACAACAAGAGGAACGACAACAAGAGCAGCTCCAAAGTCATGACACCAATGGCACTTGTACAAATCGAAGCGCTACTCAGACACCTGCTGACAGGTGCATTTGTCAGATAAAATATGTGGCAGTTGTAACTTTTCGAGTGTCACAGATGAAACTCAAGTAATTATTGAAGGGACAGCGCGACGCTTTAAAGATTTGGCCAAAAACGAAAGGTTATACCCAATGACTTTGACCACTCTAAGGGGTGACTAAGGGGTCCGCTGGCTACTGCCATGCACATAGATGGGTATATATATAGGCTTACGTATCGGTACATACATATAGTTTTAGATATATAGGTACACCCATACAGGAAGCCTTGTCATGGTGACAAATTCATTGATTATCAAGGCAGCAGCAATGATAACACTGATAAGAAGCGACTTATGAGATACTTAATCGTAAATGCCAGATAGAGAGTGTGGCGATGACGATCATTAGCTTGATGTCATCGGGGTGAACGAGTTTGGGATTTTCCTTTTCATCTTTCCCTTGACTGAAGTCATCATAATGAACCCAAATGAACGGAGCTTCGAGTTTCTCCACAACTAATTAGACCATAAAGCAGCCGACCTGCTCGGCCGAACTAATTCGCCCAGATAAACCACAACAAAGGTCACGCTTTAATTGATAAGAAAACACAATGCCCTTTCTTCGGGCATTTGAATCTATGGGTCTAAGAGCCTATGAGCCTATGGGCCCTTCGCACTCGAGTCTGTGGTTTGAGTTGAGAGACCCGAGCGGCTACTGTAGGTAAATAAAACGCACCAAGACTCAGTCAAATGGAAATCCCTTTGCAGAAAACAATGACAGTGCGAAGCAAACCCATGTTCAAGAAGAAGAACCAGATGATAATAAAAGAGAACCCATTTGAACAGAAATGAACCAAAATGAACTTGACGTGCCAGCTGTGACTCGATAAAGATCACACCCCAGCGGCGTAGAGTCACAGGTGGAAGTTCCCTCTTTGGTCTGAAAACTCAGAATCATGCCACAATTGACTGCACTTCTCGTTGCCATCAGACAGAGCGACGGATGCGAGAGAGTGGGGAATATAGCCAAATTCCAAGATACCCTGGAAATGAGAACGAATGATTAATTAACTAGTCGCTGATCCTTTCTTAAATATACTTCAAGCTACCCGTTCTCTCATCTACTACCTTTAGGGTATCTGCTTGAACGGAGAAGCACTTATAATAGTTTTGAACCATTTCGAGGCACTTAAATTGTGCACCGAACCGTGCGCTTAGCAACGTGTCTTCCGACCCCGCGCCCGCCCCCAACTTGTGCTCCTTTTTTAATACTCACCTGGCAGTTACGCCCTTTTTCAACACTGCCCTCAAGATGGTGAGTGAATGGGAATTGGAATGAGACTGAGACGGAGACGGAGACGGAGACAGAGACTGAGACTGAGACTGAGAATGAAGTTTAGTATGGGAAAAAGAATGGGAACGGCATTGGCAATTGGATGGAGAGGAGGACAGAAACGTCGACGGAGCTGGAAAGGGAGAGAGGAAGAAGGAGAACGAGAATAAGAATGAGAATGAGAATGGGACCGGAGAGAGTAATTAACCCATGTTGTCCGTTCTTTTGCCGGCTTCCCTTTTGCAAACATTTAATTGTTCGATTGCCGTGCAATTAAATGTCCAATATTTGGAATACTCAACCCAACTGACTGGGGGCTACGGGGTAGATCAAAGCTCCGCCGCTCTCCTACTACCGTTCACCACATATTCACAACATTCCAATTTGTTTCATTTCGTTTCGTTTCGAATTCATGAAAAGGAAAATATCCCCACTGCGTTTCTTAACTTTTGAAATTTGAATGTTCAATTCTATTTGATTCATTTGTGTGTTTTATTCCATCTTATTTAATTTTGTTCTGTTCATTGATTCCATTCCACTCCAATTATTGAAGCTAAGTGAAACAGTTTCTCTTGCGTTCCATACCATAACGTTCCGATGCCTGTTATTTACATTACTATTATTCTCATTTAAATTAATGTTATTTCAAGTCAAAATCTGTTTTCTTTGTAATGTTTCATTCCATTGTGTTTCTTTGCCCATATTCCGATATTTGAAGTTATATTATTTCTTTTAGTTGTCCGCTCACACATGTATATCGACTTGAAAAGTGTCATTCGTTATATCCAAAGTACTTAGCTCCGTTTCTTTTCATTGTTCCTCGATAGCCATTAAGATCACCATCTCTGATTTTTTCTGGAATTCAACGAAGCTTAAAAAGTGACTCGCCTCGTTATATAACCGGGAAGCTGACCGGAGAGCTCCACAAATGTCATTTTGGAAGAGTTTAACTTTCGGCAGTTTCTTCATAGCCAAAACTCAATCCCAGAGTCATCCAATTAGTTGCTTCCGTAATTTCTTGGTATTATTTTAATTAGTTTTTCGGTTTTTCTGTATTTTTGGATTTTTGTTTTGTTTATTTTTTTAAATGGCTCTTATTCCGTGACAAGTTTTATGTGCCGCCCGAATGATTTATTTAGTTTTCGTTTTTGTTTTTGTTTTTGTTTATGTTTTTGGTATTAGTTTTGTTTTTGTTTTTGTTTTTGTGCTTGGCACAAATTTTGATAACGATAAACGAACAATGAAATCTACGAAAGCGCCAACAAAATTTATGGGCAATGCATTTTTTTAGATGCGATCGTAATTCCCATGAATTATATATATTTCACTTCTCTTCTTTCGAATCTGAAATTAGTTTGATTTCAGTTATTTTCGGGCTTGTATTTCTTTTGCATTGTATTTATTTTTCACTGTGGGGATAGCCAACACTTAGCAAACATGTGTGTGTGTGTGTGTGTGTGTGTGTGTGTGTGTGTGTGTGTGTGTGTGTTGGTGGGAGTTTCACCTAATGATAGTCGCCACTTCCTGGTTGTAATATTCACTTAAGAAAACCCATCATAAATTTTGGTAGTAGACATTTTCTAATACTCCTTTTGCGAAATTGCCTCGTAAATAGCGTTGAAATGTTCCTTGAAATGTTCTTTTTACCTGCCAGCCTGTCCGTCTGCCCACCCGTCCGTCTGTCTGTCCTGCCTGACTATCTTACAAATAATTCAAAACGCGCGTACTTCTCCCCGTCCCCACTCCCCCTACAACACTGTTATATCCGCAGTCACCGCCTTTCCCTGCCTTTGGCCGTTGCCAATGGCAAATATGCGTTTAAGTCAAGACGTAAGCCGAGAGCCGCCGACGTCGCCGCTGCCTCTACCGTTGCCGTTGCCGTTGCCGTTGCCGTTGCCGTTGCCGCTGCTGCTGCTGCCGTCGCCGTAACCCGCCGCCGGGTGCGTGCGTTCAACGTGTGTGGCAGCTGCTGCAAGACCTCAACAGTTGCCTCCACTCATCCCCCCCGTACCCCACCGGCTGCGCACGCAGCGCCCAGCTGCCTCCCGATTGTAGCCAGAGTCCCAGTTGAGCTGGCACTTTAGCTCGATATTTATGCAACGGCACACACTTCAGTTGTGGTTCCGCTGTCCCTCCCCCTCCCTTCCCCTCTCCATGCAGCTCCTCATCCAACGCTCTTCAATTTAAGCGCACATTTTTCTTGGCAACACATTTTCCCCGCCATATGCATAAGCAGTTTTTCCAGCTACCCTTGCGCCCGCCCTCTTCCTGCAGCTCTCATTTGGTTTTTCTCGCGCTCCCTCTGCTCACTCATCGCATTGTTTGCAACACTTGGGGCTTGCCACATAAAACGGCAGCAACAGAAGTTGCAACTGCAACACATGCAACACCAGAAACTGCAACAACTACAACAACAACAGCAGCAGCGTCCCCTATGCAGTGTTGCATGACACATGCAAAACGGGCAACGCGCAACACAAACGGCGAGAGAACGAGAGAGACGGAAACAGAGAGTGGTTAAAGAGTCTTCGAGAGAGAAAGAGGCGCGATGGGGACGTCGGGGGATAAAACACGTAAGAAAAGACCTGAAGAATTTTGTTCCCCACCGCCAAGAAGTCGATCTCAATGTCCGCTTAGGCAACGGTTGCCGCTGTTGCTTCTCACTCGCCAGCGCTGCTCTTATTTAATAAAAGAAATGGTCTGGAATTTTTTAAATACCCTGTAACCACATAACAAGGTCCTAAGGAAGGCTATGCTGAACCTGGGAAAATGGGAAGATGCAAAGGGAAAAAATAAAACCAATATATTCAAATAACACGTTTGAAAAGCACGATTCCCTTTTCAGGATGGGGATACTTCGTATTAATCCTCGAACTATTAATCGAGCCAGTAAACAAGACCTGTCGAAGGGGTGTCTTGAAATTTGTTATAAAGAAACAAAGTCCTTTATTTAAATTGAGATAAAAGAATGATTTAAAGAATATATATAGAATTAAGAGAAGTTAAAAGACTTTTGCTTCTCTTCCACACTAATAATGAATGTTTTTACTATCGTATAGGCAGCTTGGAAATCTATCGTATAATCAAAGTTTTTTTTTTGAGTTTTGGTATAGTTGTTCTTGAAAAAAACGTACTCCCATTAAAGGTCATATTTGAATACTTATTGAATATTTAAAACTCTTTTGGATTCTCATTACATATTTAATTCTCTATTTTTATATGATCTTTATTTCTTCAGATTCTTAAATACCTTTTAATGTTATCAGATCTAAGTTGCTGACTTTTAAAAATAACTGCAGGGTATCCCAAAGTCTACCTTCCTTTCAATATATTTCTGGCCATTCTTTGCATAATATGCCGGCTGTTATTGTAGCAGCTGTTGGGCTTATGTTGAGTTATTACTCAGTTTTTATTTCTCGTCTTATGACGATATAATTAAATTGGCAACTGCGATCAACGTGGATTGTCAAGGTAAACCTGAGACTGGAGACTGAAGACTGGAGACTGGAGACTGAAGACTAAAGACTGAAAACTGAAGACTGAAAAGTTAAGATTGGAGACTAAAGACTGAAGACTGAAGACTGAGGACTGGAGACTAAGACCTCTGTAGATATCGTTGGTCTGATAGTTCTGATGGTTTCTTCACAAACAGTCGCGAAGTCCGCACGAGCTGCCTAATCATCAATCTAGCAGAAAATGCATACAAATATGAACTTGGGATCCATTAAATATAAGCTGACATGAGCTCTTGGCCTGCCATTGGGAGCCACTGAAGAGGACTGCCCTCTGGCGTTTGTTTTTGACGGCTCTTGGCTTCCCTCTACGTGTACGTACACTCCAGCCCAGCCCGTACCTATGCCCGTACCTGTGTCCGTACCTGTGCCCGTACCCGTACTTGTACCTGTCGCTAGTTTCTGGCCTCGTCTTCCAGCCTAACCTATCCATCTTCAGTGCAATCGAATTGAATCCCATCCAAAGCTATCCAATCCCATCCAATCCATCAAACGACGCATTGAACACTTTAAATAATTGCACACTACGTCTGAGGCTTTAATAAAATAATTAAAATGAAATATTCCACGCTCGCTGGCTTCACCTGAGCAATATATTAAAAGTATTTCGCTCCTGCTTCGCACTTGAGCAAATTGCAGAGAGGCGGCCCCCTTCTTGGAGGGGTTAGTGGAGTTAGGGTATGGGTATGGGGTGGGGCGTGCGGCGTGGGGCATGGGGCATGGGGCACATCACAGAAGAATATCAGAAACCACGAAGAAGTCGCCGCCGCAGAATGCCATCCATGTAGAAAAATGTGCGGCTAACAATCTACTCATTTTTATTTATTTTTTTTTTTGTATAAATTCGTTTTTTTTTTAAACCATTCTGAAGTTTTTTTTTAATCGTATTTTCTGTTTTTGTTTTGTTTTGTTTTCTGCTCTTCGCGGTGTGAACTCGAACGTCAAAGGAAGGCCGACAAGTAAAATGCGAGCGATGAAAAATGTTTTAAAGAAATCGCTGAAGAGCATAAAAAATTCAGTAGAAAATATTAATTTCAATTATTTACGTACGAAGATTTTTCCCACCAAATCGCCAGGCTGAGAATCGTGGAGAGTAGGCTGACGATAGGAGGTGGTTTGCCGAAGGAGTGTGCTGGGGTAGGGAACGAGTGGGAGAGGGAGAGGCGAGTAAGTGGCATTTTGTGCGCTAAATGCGAGCAATTTGTTACAGGATTTTCCTAGGCAATGAAAATACAAGTAGCTAGGGAGCCAGTCGTGAAACGGTAACTGTGTACACACACACACACACACAGAAATACATATATGTAGATACATATGTATAAATATATATGACATGTATGTAGCTATGTGAAAGCCTGTGGGAAAATATGTGATATTTATAATAATTAGCGGTAGGTGGCGCTGGCACAGGAACGGCTGCAGCTCAGAGTCCATTGAATCTTATGCAATCGCAATCGTTGCATGCTGATAACAGCGGAAGTTATTAGAGTCAGGTTCAAGTTATGCGAACTACTAGTTCCAAAGAACTTGGCGAGTTCTTGGCATTGAGATTCCCAGCTTACGCGCGGCTTTGACTTTCATTCGCTTTGGTTTCACTCGCTTCTAATTAAAGACGACACTTTGGCATGTACTCAAAGACAATGATGATGATGACGATCGCGATCGCAATAGCGATCTCGATGGCGATGGCGATGGCGATGGCGATGGCGATGGCGATGGCAATGTCAATGAGGCACGGAAATGCTTCGAATACGCCATGTTAATGGCTTGTAGACACAATCGTTTGGTTGAAGTACCGGGAACTATTCTTTTATCTGCTCAAGTGAACACTTGATACATATATGTATAAGTATATATGTATATAACAATACTTACGTAATGCTCGGCGTATGACTTTATATTCGAGCTCGTAACTGTTTCGCATCGACTTCAATCACAAATTTGAAAAAGACAACAAAACGAAAAGTAAAATAAGAACGAATAGAAGAAACTAGAGAACTGGAAAAAATACAAAGCTTTGGCCTCCTCAATGATCTCTTCAACCTTTCACATCTCTGCAAGCATCGATCGCTCGGACCGCTTGGAGCCCCCGAAGATAACAATTATATAAAGCCAGTTGCCTGTTGCTTCTCTCTCGTAGAGCTCCCAGCGGGACTGCCGATGTGCAGATGAGGCGATGGGCATATGGGAGATTGGGAGATTGGGAGGGAGGTAGAGAGATGAGGAAATGAGGAGATGGGGAGATGGGGATGTGGGGAGATGGAATAGAAATGAAATGAAAAACGTAGCATAGACGCCGAAATTGGCAAAAGACTTTAATAAAAGGTCAGACTGTGAACGTAGAACGGTGCTTCGACGAGTGTCTAATTGCCAAAATGCCATAGGAGCGAAATCTTAAAAGATTACAAATTATAAATTTTTGGCAGGTGTCCCGAAGTGGCGAACCGACGACCCATCAACCTGTCAAGAAGTTAGCTTTGAGTTTAACTCCAAGTTATGCTCTCCGCTTTGACTTACAGCTTGATTTTGAATCTCAATCTCAATCTGAATCTGAATCTAAATTTGAATTTAAATTTGAGCTCGGGCTGAGCCGAAGCGAAAGTCGGGTCTAAGATTTAAAGATACATTAAACATCCATTAAATAAGAATCAGAAGCTAACGAGATACTCGTATGCATATGAGGACGACTTTTTACCCCTTTACCCCTTTACCCCTTTACCCCTTTACCACTTTACATTTGTTAACTCTTGAACAATTTAATAAAAAACTATGCCGTTTGCTAAGTATCACAAAAAAGAAGAATACCAAATACCAAATACCAAAATACCGAAATAGCAACGAGCGACTCATGTTACACTTGAGACTCGAAGATTAATCGCTGCCTGTCGAGCGTCCATGATAACTACACTGGGTGTAGAGTTCGAGAGTTCGATTGGCATTAAATCCGTCTTCTTGGCTCACACACACACACACACACACACACACACACACACACACACACACACACACACACCCACACACACACACACACACACACACACACACACACACACACACACACGCACACGCACACACGTTTACAGACTTTGATTTGATTAATTAAGCGTGAAAAATCAGTAAACGCGAAATGAATAAAAATTCATAGAGCAAATCAACGGCGCCTAAGGGCCTAAGGGCCTAATAACTAATTACAATTATTATTAAACATCAGTGTATAGTGTGTTTATCATAGAGCAAATTAGTGGCTTCTACTTCTAATTTTGGGCAACCTCCACCTTTCGGCTTCCTATGCAATTCTCATGAATGAAACTTAAACGAAACTGGAAATATGACTAAGTCTCAGTCTCAGTCTCAGTCTTAGTCTTGGTCTAAGTCTTAAGGCTTGCTGCATGAATAAGCACATGACGTACTTCCATCGGCAGAATTGATGTCAACACTTTGCTGAATCAGCTACCCCACACACACACATATATATTCACACACACATATGTATATATAAATATGTAATTATCTAATGGAGTCTATGCCCCATTGACCAAAGGGAAAGCAGCGACGGCATCAGCAACGTTTCCAACCGATGATCGAATGCTTCTCTTATCGATCGCCTTCTGAGTAATAATTTTGCTCGTTTCAACTGCTGACGGAATTAAATTTATTTTTGAAGGTTTTCAGCTCAAAGAAATGAAAATGGATGAAAACTGGAAAAACACACGTGCTGAGTAAAAAAATGGCACTTCTGCGATTTTTCATACATTTTTCACCTCATTCTGAACCCATTCAGTAATTCCCTTGGACCCTTGGGGGTAATTTCTTTGGCTTTTTGTTTATACTTATGGCATTTAGCACATTTTGCTAAAAAATTGTATATACAAAATATTTTAACTTTTCTTGCGACCAAACAAAAATTTGTTAAGTCTTCTTTTTAAGTTTTTGCTACGTTTTCACTCACAAAAGTTCAATAACATATACCTTGACGTGCCGAGCGTTGTCCAGCACTGAAAATAATTTACACCATAAAGTCGAGAATCACCACAATTAAAAATTTAAATGAAACATGAAAAAAATGTTTTATATTTAAATTCGAAATTAATATAAATAAATGATTTTCATTGATCAATTTAGAAACTCATTCAAATCTTTTATAGGCCCGCCCCCAAATGCTACCGAGTTCTTAGTTCCATTTGTGGGGGTCTAATTTGAAATATTAAGTTTAAGTAGACATAAAACTGAGCAATCTTAAAATATTTAAAATTATTTAAAACTCACTGCTTTCCGCTCCCCAAAACTATGTGGGCGTCTTCATAGTCTGCGAGGCCCTCGGGGGTAATAAAAATCCCCATATAACCGAATAAAAGAATATATAAATAATTATATCTTTTATCGGACTGAAGTTTATATGGTGTATATTATTTAATGGCACGGACTGTAAGGAAATGCAAAGCGTTTCTCCCTGAAGTGTAGGTGTGTCCCCAAGCTCGGATATTCAAATCCAATTACAAACAAAGCCAAAGCCAAAGCCAAAGCCAAAGCCAAAGCCAAAGCCAAAGCCAAAGCCATAGCCAAAGGAGAAGAATCTTGGGTATAAATTGAATCGCTCATTAGAAACTTTATTTGTGTGCCATAAACTAAGCATAAACTAAAGATTTGGGGCATTAATTAGCTTGGGGATTTTTGGCATGGCAATTATGGGTTTCGACTCCCCCAACGGGTGACCCCAATCCAGTCCCCAAAAATCTGTCAACCTGCACCGAAGCTGGTCAAATGTTTTTTTTGTTTTGTTTTGTTTTATATTTTTATTATTATTTTTTGGCTTTTGTTTTTATCCATTTCCATTCTTTCTTCATTGGCAAAACTTTCGCTTTTTCTGCCTTCCATAATTTGTATTTCTATATCTCCCCGCATCTCTATATCATTATAATAGCCACTTATTATTGCCATTATTAGGGAGACGTTTTGTCAAATCTTTGGCCAACACAAAAGACAAAAGCGGTAGTAATTTCTTGGCCGTTTCTGTTGCGGGTTTTAATTGCTCTGTGCCAGAGAGGGGAGTTCGAGTACTACGTAAAGTTCGTCTCCGGAATGGGTTAATACATAATGACAAATGTTTCGCTCTGGGCGAAAGTTTTGGGTTTCGTTTGTTTCTTTTTTTTGTTATTGTTTTTTTTTCTTTCTGTATTTTGTTTTGTCTTTAGTTGCCGTAGAGCTACGCAAATAATTTAAGTGGAATGTTTAGAAATAATTTAAAAAGTCTTTTGTTTTTTCTTCTTCTTCTTCTTCTTCCACTTCATTCTTGTGGTCAAACCCAACAGCTTACTACTCAAACTCATACTATCTCTGAAGAAACAATACCAGATAATAATATTAAACCTATCATGTTGTACACGATATCATCTCATATCGAGCCATTAAATCCCCTTCCAATTACCAAACGTTTCGATTATTTGTTCAACATCGATTAATAATATAATTACCCCAATTGTGTTCCGTTCACTTCTGAATTACAAACGATCGCAATCAAAAAAAATTTAATGATAAACAAATATCGATTAATCGATTGCATTTGATTTCCTTAACGCTTATCTAACACAGACTTCGAAATTGATTTATAAAAGAAAAAATTATAATAATATCGATGCACGTCTTATGTTCACACATTTCGATATATGTTATATGTTTAAAAAAAAACACCTTCGACTTTATCGACCCTTCAAACTCCTAGAATATTTCTCTTATATGTGAATCCATTTGTTGCTCCTCATGTGCTTTGCTCACCAAAACCTTCCCTATCTCTTCCACTTCCTTTCACAGATCTTGGTACCCTAAGCAACCACAGCAACAACAACATCATCAACAACCACAACAACAACAACAACAAACAACTGAGCACATTTCCAGCTTTGGAGATCAGTAGCAAGAAGAGCTTAGCTACCACCGCAGCTGCAGGTGGAGCAACAACAGACACAACAACAACAACAGCGACGTTCACATCGACATCCACATCGACATCGACAATAAAGTCCACAAATCCGAGCTCGACTCCAGCTCCAAATTCAACGCCAACTCAGGTTCGGAGCTTGCAGCATAAACATAACACCTACAACAATAATAACAACAACAACATGGAGCTGCTGAGCAGCCCAGCAACAGCAACAACAGCAATAGCAACAACAACAAACACAACAACAGCAACAGGCACACACCTTCAGACGACCACAAAGCAGCTGCTGGTCCAGGATTATCTAAGCTACGCCTCTCCACCGACCTACTCCCGTCTGCCGCCCGATGGCCACGAGTTTCCGCCCAACTTCAGTGAGCCACTAATTATGCATCCCCCGTCCCAGCCACACTCGACACTCCTCAAGGCTGGTCTCAAGACCGAGCTGAGCTTTGACCACAGTCACAGCAACAAAAACAAGGTCGAGGCTGCACCTCCGCTGCCCAAAACAGGACCACCACCCACCGTGCCACGGAAGGTGTATCGTCAGGACTTGGTCATCAATGTGGAGGACGCACGTCCGGCGGCACCGGCGATGCCAGGCAGCGCTTCAGGCGGCGCGATCGGACGCGATTATCAACGTTCCTTAAGCGCCAATGCGCCGCCACGCAAATCGAGTGACTGGCGCAAGGACGAAAAGTCGGAGAAATCGGTGCGCGACAAAATTGCCATGTTTTCCTCGAGCAGCGAATTGGACGCCATTGCGCCACCCACGCCCAGCTTCAGCTGCATTTCCACCTCTGTGCCCACCTTCTCCCGTAAACCGCTGAACATGAGCAGCGAGAATCTGCTGGAGGCCGCCTCATCGACACCACCGCCGTCTCTAAAGACGCGCGCCATGAGTGTTGAGAACCTTAATGATGCACAGCGTCAGTATCAGCTCGCAAAGCAGCTGCCCCAGCTCCACGTGGCCGACTCAATGTACTCGCTGCACACCTTAAGCACACCCTTCAGTAGCAGCACCTGCAGCGGCGGAGGTAGCACCAGCGGCTACGGCAGCAGCTACAATTATGCCTCCTTACCACGACGCAGCAATGCTGGAATCGGCTCCGCTTCGGCGTCCGCGGTGGAGCGACGCATCAGCTTCTCCGGTGAGGGCGACGCGGCGACTCGGAAGGCGGCCATCACAAACATTCTCGAGCAGCGGCGCCGCAGTCTGTCAAAGCTGCGCGGCCTAGTCATACCGGAGCGACCGCAGTTGCTGGAGCCGATCCTGGATCTGCCGGAAATCAAAAGCCAGGTGAAGGCGGCCAGTGGTGAAGACTCCACGGACAGTGGCTTAGGCGAGACACGCCCCTTTAGAAACAGCACCAATAACAGTTCCAGCAACAGCGCCAACAACAATCCCATCAATGGGCTGAGCAACTACCGCAGCATCTTCTCGGCGGGTCAGCGTCGTCCACTGGAGTCACAGCTGTCGCAGCCACCGGCCAAGCCACCACGCACTTCGCTGGTCAGCGCTCTGCTTACACCCAGCCGAAGTAATCCCATCCAGCAGCAGCAACAGCATCAGTTCCTGGTGGATCAAGAAAGCGACACGGACTCCGTATTCTCGACCACAGCGCGGGTACCAACGCCGCCCGAAAAATTTGCCCTGACGAGAACCCTTAGTTCTGAGACCAACACTTCAATCGCCAGCTCCAACACATCCACTCTGACCTCGGGCTCCTCGGCCGGCTCCCAGGCCAGCTGCAGCTCCCTTGGTAGCACACCAACCGTGGACTTGACGCGGCGGGTGCTCAAGTGTCAGCTGAACGGTAGCGGCGCCGACCTCTCCATGAGCAATCGAAAGAGCATCCTGACGTCGGCCAAGTGCCGCAGCGCCAAGAGTCGTGGCCAGGAGAACAACAACGACAACGACAACGACAGCACCGATGGCGAGGCTTGCGTCCTAAATGGGCGGCGCACAAAGTCCAGCTACAAGCAGCAGCAACAGCAGCAACAACAACAGCAGCTTCTGGGCAAGCAGCTGGTGGTCGACAAACTGATCAATGTGGCCGCCTACGTGGAGCTTACGTCCGACACGGACGACAGCAGCCGTCGCTCGGACACACCGGCCAAAATCAGTGCCATGTTTATAGACGAGGAGCGCAAGGCGAGCTTCAAGGCGGACCCCGCGCAACAGGCCAAGCTACAGCTGGTGCAGGCTAAGCCCGTGATTATCCCAACCCCACAGCGCACCCAGGCACCAAAGCGAGACCTGTCCTTGGGCACCACTAAGCTGCAGAGCTCCACTAAATCCCAGAGCACAACAGCCGAGCTGCGCGAGAAATTCGAGCGGACAGCAGCAGCCGCCGCCGCATCGCCTATCCATAAGGTTATTGCCACATCGGTGGTCGCCTCCAAGCCGCATCATGAGCGATTCAGCTCCTTGGATTCACTGGCCTCCAGCTCGTCAGGAGTGAGCTCGACTACACAAAATGTGAGCACCACACAGGAGACGGCCACTGAATTCGGAAGCTTCTCATCGTTGGGCAGTAATCAGAGCTTGATCACGGCACAGGATGTCCAGCAGATTGTTGAGGAGGCCGATCCGCCACTCAAGACACCCGACGCCTTCATCATTGTCTTGCAAAGGGATACCCCGGAGAGCAGCATTGGTATTACCCTGGCCGGCGGCTCTGACTATGAAGCCAAGGAAATAACTGTAAGAATTTGATTTTTTTTAACTGAATTGAAAAGACGAGACTTTTCACTTGCTCACTTCTTCTAGATCCATAAGATCCTGTGCAATACGCCAGCTGCCAAGGATGGACGCCTGAAGAAGGGCGATCGCATCTTAGCCGTTAATGGCATGAGTATGCGCGGCCTAACCCACCGCGAATCTATCAGCGTACTTAAGGTGAGTTCCCACTTGATCCACTTGAAAACAGGATAACAACTTTAATAATCATTTTCGCAATTACTCGTTCTTCTTTATTCGTATAATTCACATGAATCAATAGACACCCCGTCCCGAGGTTGTCCTGGTCGTTACACGCTCCGAGTCGCTGATTATCAAACCCCTAAATAAAAAGCGCTCGTCATTGGGCTCATTAAGTTCCCTTAACGAGAAGCCGACAGATTTGGACTATGAACGCAAGCGCAACTACCACAAGGCTTCCCGATCCCTCGATCTGGATTTGGACATAGTGTCCACTGAGGGAGGCGGCGCCAATGTGCCCAGCACACCAAGCACATCCAGCACAGGCACCAACAGTCCGCAGCAACCGGCCAGCCTGCTGGACGAGGCCAACGGCCACGACGCGGAAGCCACTACCATTGCTGGCATTCGGGCAAGGCGTCAACTCTCTCGCGGAGAGGCGGCCAAGCTGAGCACCAGTGAGCTGCTCGAACGTGCGGCTGAAGCACGTCATGCCATAGCCGCTGAGATCCGTGCTCAGGGTAAGTGTTTCAAGCGGTAATTAAGCCATGCTCCTCCGTAACTTCTCATTTTCGATAGCAGCTGAAGATGCCGCTGCCAGTGGAGGCGCACGCTGCGTCGAGATCGTCAAGGACAGCTGTGGACTCGGCTTCTCCATTGAGGGAGGCTTCGACTCGCCGCTCGGCAATCGCCCGCTAATTGTCAAGAAGGTTTTTATGGGTAAGTCCCAAGTGAATATAAGTAATGCTTCTCAAGTTTCAACTAATCCATCGACCTCGACTTTTCCCACTAGGAGGAGCGGCCCAGAAGACCAATCAGGTGCGCAATGGCGACGAGATCCTTAGCATTAATGGTGCATCGACGGCAAAAATGACCCGTGTTGATGCCTGGAACTTTATGAAGCAGCTGCCGTTGGGTCCGGTCAAGATTTCATTTGCCTAAGGATAATGATAATGTTAATTGATAACTGATAATTGATAATTGATAATTGATAATTGATAATTGATAAACAATAACGATAAAGATCGATAAAGATGATTATTTATGATAACGATTATTATAATGATAAAAAATGCGCCACAATTTTGTAGTTTTAAGCAGGCGACAGACTTAGGTCGACGACCAAGTTTCGATGTTTTTGTTTTTGCATTTAAAATCGATCTATATATTCAATCGTAATCAATATCAAATATTTAAATAACTTAAAGTGCAATTACTTAAAATTTTACAATTTTTGGCGGTCACCTTAGACAACGCCTTATACATATTATATATCGATGATTGTATATAACTATCGTAACTTACGTATTTAATTTTTAAAATCGATGATCGAAAACATTTTTTAATAAGCGGTTATTCCTTATTCATAATTTGGTATACAACTTCAAAGGAGCAAGGACCCGACCCCTCGAGAAGAACAACTATGAGATGAGCAAAATATAACAATAATATTTTATGTATTTTATGCCATAATTTATACGGGAACGATATCTATATATATTCATATATTTATACATATATTCATATATTTACATATATATATATTACATATGTATATATATGTAAATATATATATATACATTTTTTTTCTTTTTTTTAATAATTTTATTATTTAAACAACAATAAAAATGTTTACGTTTACAAAAGTATTTGCTAAAAATATATAAATAATACTATTATACAAATTATACAATAAATTATAGAATTTTATTGGGAATGGATGGATATACGGTGAGCGGCTTAAGGTTAAATTTACTTGACTCATTAAACAAAAAAGGAAAAGAAATTGAATGGAAGCTTCTATTTGAGGCTAAGGCCATAGCCGATTTGATAAAATAAAATAATTTTAAGTTCAAAATTTAGCTAAGAATTTATTTATTTTATTTTTGCGTCAAAAATGGCCGTTTTTAAAATCGAGATACCAGGCGAACAGAATCCGTCGATGGTGGCTGCACTTGCTGGCTGTAAAAAGTGTTGCATACTTTTACGAGACTTCGAAAATGAGTCTCATTTATTATTTCGCTTTAAGAGTAAAACAAATGTTTGTTTAATATTTTTGTTTCTAGATTTAAGTTTAAATATTAATTAAAGAATAAAAAGAGAAAGTAGATATATTTTGTGATGTAAATTAGAAAGAAGACATATTCAATATATAATTTGCTTCAAGGGCAATAATTATTAACAAAACGATGGAATAATCGATAATATCTGCAAAGCGACGTGCCAGAACCTCGCAGCAGGACTTTTGCCTGTTATTAGGCAATAATTGCGATTTCCTCATAGTTGACGTCAGCAATTCCTGTGCACACAGCTTCTCTGAAATGTCCTGCAGTGAATGTGCATCAGGAATCCCAACAATTCTGCCACTCAAGGAATGAATGCCAATTTACCGAGTCCTAAAGGCAAGTGTAGCGTATTCCAAGGAGATATCTTTTCGATTAAATCCTTGCCCAAGTGTACACTTACTTATATATACAAACATAATAAAATAATAATTTATATAAATAAAATTATAATAATAATAATATAATATTAAATATTAATAGAATAAGAATATGAATGTCCCGTGTTATAGTCGTGCTTTTATTAGCTGTTGTTTATCTTTTTATATATGAATTATTTTTAATTTAATTATAAATTATAATTATATATTATTTATTAATTTATTTGAATAAAAAATAAAATAAAATAAATTAGCTCAAACAAAAAAAAACACTAATCAAGGAAATCTGCTTATTAATTGAATTCGCACTTGCACCACTTGGACGTCTTCGACTTGGCAAGGACATGGAAGTTATATTGATTGGTCGGAGGACAGGAACAAGCCGTCGCTGAGGAATGAACAACATGGATACAAGTCAATTGTTGTTTTGGCTCAGCTCAGTGTTCGTGGAACTGCAGCCAAATGGACACTTGCCAAAATAAGTGTTCCGGAAAGGATTACAGCCATGATCTCTGGTGACACTTGGAAGAAGTTTGCAGTCAGACGTTGAAGTTAGCCAAATCGGAAATGTCCTTTCGCTTATAGAAACGACTTAGGAAAACATTTCAAATTTTTGGTCAGACGTTCGCGGGAACGTAAAATAGGAGCTGCCAGGATGGTTAAGGAAATGACAAGGCTATAAATCCCACAAGGATATTAAGGTTAAAACATCCTGTGCTTTTATATCCCGTTCTTCTTGATAAATTTAGTACTCTTTTTTGGCGAATTTGAACAAATGAATATAAATATTTTATACTTAACATATAAATTAATATGAATTTAAAATTAATATAAACAATAGAAGAGAGAAGATATAAATTTTAAATTAATTGAATTTTTTATTAAGTAAATAGGAAAAATAATTTTGTCATTATTAAGAGAAAAAAGATGTACATAAAAAAAAATATATTTATATTTAATACGTATACAAAATAAAGTGCAAATATATTTAAAAAATGAAAATTTCATTAAATAAAAAAAAATTAAATATTAAACATGGAGAGAAATTTATTTCATAATTAATATCTATATTAAAATCAGAAATTAAATATTCATTTTGAAGAGAAATAAATGCATAATTCAACGAGACAAACAACTTTGCAATTCCTTGGCTGAAATTTATTTAAACAATAAGCAACTTGTGAGACATTGTTAAAATTATGTTCAGCTGCTGGCGAATCCTGCGAGTTTATAGGAAGCAGACCAAGGACGAGGAAGAAGTCCTTTTCGATTGTGGGCGATTTAACTATGCTTCAACCTGAGTCTGCATTTTTTGGATTATATTTATACAGTTATATAACTAATATATATATATATATATACATGTATATACATATATGTTAGTGCCTTTATATATGTTTGTATTTGTGTGTGTGTGTGCTTATAGAAACTCATGTAAATATTACATTTTAAGCATCCTAACTACTTAGGTCTAAAAGAACGTGTAGTTAATGTACATCGTAAATTCGAATCGATAAAGCAGCTCCGCCTTTCCCGCTGCCGCCGTCTTTGGGGCAATATTTGATTTAATGCTACATCTACCTAGAGATCAGTGGATGGTTTGGGGGCTAGCTTGGGTAGCTGGAGTGCACCCGAGCGCGCCATCAGGCCCAAATGCTGCAGAGATGTGGGGGAAGTTGTCGCTGCAGTCTGTCCATTGGCGTGCGAATGGCCGCCGTCGCACCTCTCGCCACACTCAAATATTTCGCCGAGAAGGTCGTAAACGCGTCGCTTAAAGTAGAGTTTCTGGTGGAACTGCATGTGCATCATTTCGGGACGAAGGCCCTGCAGGAAAGCATCATCAAAGTCCACCGCTGTAGGTTTTATGTCCACGGACGTGCTATCTGTGTCTAAACTGTTTGTAGGGCCGAGCTGTTGGAGTAGTTGAAGGTTGGTAAGTAAATTGGTAAGGAGTTCGTTACGGATTCGTGTGCTAACCTCGCTCGGTTTGACGGCCTCAGCGACCGTGCGCTGACGCTTTTTGGGGGGAATGGGGCATGCACGCGGCACGGAATTTGTCTGCATTAAAATGTTGGGGTTTTGTTCCTCGTAGTCGCTCTGTGAGTGTAAATCGGATTTCACGTTCTCTTGTGTTTCAGTTCGGCCGCTCCGCGCATGCTCGTCAGTCACCCACTCAGAGCTGTCGCTGGTGTTCTCATGTTCGTGCTCGTCGCTGCTCAGTGAGTGTTTAATGTGTACAAACACCCCCGCGGGGTCACAAAAATCATTGTCATCATATTCGTCATTATCGTCGCCCCTGCGATTGCTGTCACGTGAACGTCTGCCTTTCACCGGTACGGGCACGCCGGGCGTAATATGTTTTTTAAGGAACTCGAGCTCCTCGCTTAAATAGTAAGGCTTGATCCGATTCGATCCGCGCTGAACATTGATGGATCGTGCGAAGCTGGTGCGAATATTCCTGAAGCGCTCCTTACAGCTGTCAACTGTAATACGGAATTGAGGCAAACAACATGGAAGAACATGGTAGTTTCGTTGCTTCGGATTGTGGAGCGGGCCACTTACCGCTATCGTTCATCTCCTTAGAAATGTCCTCCCAGGCGCGCTCCACATGTGACTTTCGCATATATGATGGATGCGAGCGATCATACATGCAGGGATGCTGTTTGACGAGACGGCAAATCTTTGCATTGGTCGCGTGTAACTCCGGTGTTATCGCCTTTGTAGTTAAAGCTGCAACGTACAAGCAATTGATGCTCCTTTTGTTGTTTTTTATGCTGCCCGTACTGTGTCGAGTGTTCATTGCGTTGGTGTTATTTTTGCTGTTGTTGATGCTGCTATTGCTGCTGCCTGTTTCACTATTAAAACAGCAAAAACAACAAATTATTCAAGTCGTCAACTGCGCAGCAACACTTCAAAGCAAAACTGCAACTTGACTGCGTCCGTTTCCACAGCAACAGCTAGCGACGCGTCTGTTAGCGCTCTCTTTACACAAACAAAACTACAATCCCAAACGCAAAAGCCCATACACATGCATACGCGCACACAACACGTAGGTCAAGACAAGCTGTCGTGCACAGGTAACAGAGAAAACAAAATCTCTTTATTGTGCGTACAAGCATATAGCGTTTCGGACATTTATGTCGCCTGTTAAGCGCAACAGCTGTTTGGCGCGTTTTCTGTACGATGCCAGCAACAATTGCATTTATTGGAATTTGCCTACCCTTGTGTCGTCTTATTTCATCTTCACCTACCTGCAATGTGGAATATGTATTTATTGCTTCTTGTACTGTTTCCGTTATGCTTTGAAGGCACTTTCAGTTGCGTTTTGTTGCTGTTGCTATTGCTGTTGCTTTTGCTTTTGCTGTTTCTTTTGCTGTTGCTATTGCTGTTGCTGTTGCTGCCTGCTGTTGCTGTTGTCGCTGCGGCTGTTGCGGTGAAATTGCTGTTGCCGAGCACGAAACACGCTCACTCATGCAATTTTTTAGGCTGTTGTTGTCTCTCGCTCTCTCAGCAATTCGCTGTAAGCGTTGCTACTGCTGCTGAAATGCGATGATAAGAAACATGAAAATGCGACAGAAAATGCTTATTTCCTGCTTCTACCTATATACATATGTATCTAAGCGGACGACGTTACTGTTCTCATTTTATTCATTTCATCATCATCATTAACAATAACAACAACAGCTAAAGTAAAGCCGTTATACATATACATACATATCTGGTACTTGGTGGACTTTTATGCATTGTTATTATTATGAAGGCACATATGTTGCCGGCTACAAAAAATCGACGGGCTTACCCAAGGGCGCCGTCGAATTACTTTAAACAGTGAATTTCGTTGTTTTAAATTTGAAGTCATAATAATTTTTCACAACGCCACTGTTTACACACACATACATACTTATGCTCTCTGAGAGCGACAACGCTTAAGCATTGCCAGCATCAAAATAACTGTTGCAATGAATCAATGAATAAATAAATGTTGGCAATGATGGTCGATCAGTAGAATGTACAGAAGAAAATCTTATAGCCTGCAACCCTGGATAGCTAAATTTACATAAAATAGTTTAAAACATATTTGTTTCACTTAATCATACTATTTGGGGTGACTCGGCGGTGTGTTCTTTTTATAAACTCATACCAAGTATCTGGTTTTGATTGAAATATGTGACGCTGTCGACTTTTTTCTTTATATCGACAAATCGGCATCTATTGTAGCAGTGCAGCCCTTGAACTCGAACTGCCAATTTAGTTCGCAGCACCAATACTAGTATACAAGCTCTCTGAATTCGCTTATTCTCACCACATCGTAGCACTGCCTCAGTTCAGTTTTATGTGCGACGCGTGTTTGTGTCGGGCAAGTTTCTCGTCAGTGTTTGTGTTGAAGTGAAATTAAAATAAAATTTGCTCAAAAGCTCGCTGGCGTTCGTGCCCCGCTCTTTAACCATGGCTCACTATAACTTGTCGAATACCTGGAATCAAAATCTATGTCGTTGCATTGCGAATCTGCCCATTTTATATGATCAAAATCATGAACAATATAGAAAGAGGATTGTTTCAGAGAATTCGTGGGATACAGTTGCAGCGAAGATGGGAGCGTCCGGTGAGTAGTGTTGCAAAATAAGGCGTGCGCACTTGCACATTTGTTGGCGCGTTGTAAAACATTGCTTTGCACAAGTTGAATTAGCGTTCAGTGTTGGAACACGACATTTGTGTGCATTCAAAATGGCTTTTTAAGCTGTCAACTGTCATTAGTTTACTTCAAGTTAAATTAATTATTTTTATTATTCAATTTAAATCAGGTTGTTTTTAGACTGCATATTATTTAATGACGTTATATTTAAATATCATTTTAAGTTACTTTTGACATATTTATAAAATAATATTTTTTATATTAATAATAAAACAAATAATATGAAATTACATAAAGTGCAATAAATTTTTAATAAGTTATATATATTTTTCAAATTAAATTTGTTTGTTTTTTTTCTTATTTTAATTTCAAAAATAAATTTCTCTTTAAAATTTGCAAATATTTTAAATATATTTTTTTTAGTGTAGATACACAATATTTATTAAGAGGATTATACATAAGCTAGACTTTAAAATTTCGATCGGATTGAGGTTCAACCATCACTTTTCAGGGATCATCTCCTTTAGTATACCGGTCAGTTAATAATCCCGTACATCTGTCTTTATTAAGCTTGTAAAATTGGGACTGTATAATCACGGGATTTTTAAAAGGTCCTTTTGAGGACGACATATGGTCGGGTGGGTTTATTTGCGCTTAGGTATCACAACTAATAAAATCTTTACCAGCCACATGGACTACCTGGGAATTCTTAAAATTTGTAGCAAGTCTAATATCTTGAGCGACAATAAAAATAGGGATGCGTCATTTAAGTAAAGTTTTTTTTTTTTACTTTTCAAATACAATAATAAATACAGGATAAACAAATTAAAAGTTTAAGCTTTTAAACACTTAAAAATTATATAAAATTGTATATTAAACTTTCAAGTCAATTCTCCAACTCTGACAAGTAGATAAATTTAAATTAACAGGAAAAGGAAGCTACAGACTGTCACATAATAATTTAACTGTTTATAATCGCAAGTATAATATTATATAATAATATTATATAGATTATTGATTATATGCCATGCATGATGGCTAGACATATACGAGGACCCAAAGAGGAGGTGGAAAGAGGAATTCAATTTCCATTATAAAAAGGGAATTCTAAAGAACATTTTTAATGTGTCGCCATAAATCATATATCATTAAAGGATCTTTAATATTATATTTGTTTATTTATATTTGTTTGCAGCTTTAACATTATTTATTATTTTCAGTTTATTTTTATAAATCGATTGATTAGGTCTTAATTAATTTAATATTTTTTATTCATAATTGAAATTTTTGAAACTTGTAGCTACCTAAAGGAACCTACAAACAACTTTTAAATTAAAAAAAAAAAAAAAAAATTAAAAATATAAATAAATATTTAAAGAGTCTTTGCTTAAGATTATACATAATTAAAAATTAATTACATCCCATCCAAATACGAGTTACCTTTTATTATTTAATCATTAACGCTGAGTTATGGCATTCAGTGGTCGTTCAAGGTCACAGGTAAATGCCGCTGATGTCCTTCTTTTCTTAAGAAATAAATCTTCACTAAGTCCTGTAAATGACAGGCTAGTGTGAGTTTTCAGCTACCTAATGTATATGTATATTTGTCTCTTTCTTTCTTAATGCATGTAGTTTCAAAATGTAAGCGACGCTGGCGTCAGATCCGCAAGGACTTTACAAATTGGATGAAAAGTACGGAGAACGAACGTAACGAACAACAATCCTCATTCGTTATGTCCGAAGAGCTCAGCTTTTTGGTTCCGCACCTGAATCTGAACGGTAGCAACGAACGTGAGCAAGAGCGAGAAAGCGCGGAGAGGTCGATGTCAGCTGATGGTGAATATAAAAGCCGGATCAAAGACCATTCCGGCTCAGTCGAGCAGAAGTCAATGACAAAGTCAAAGCAGACGAAATCGGTCACTTCGAAATCTCAGTTAACCGATAGTGAGCAAAGAAGCGAAAATTTAAATAAACAATCCGTGGATAAAGGAAAACCAAAGGACTCTGAAAGTCGAAATAAAGATGAAGATGAAAATCTGAAGTATTTTGAAGTTGTTTCTGAAAATCTTTCCAAGTCGGAGAACACTGACAGTCTTGGGGAAGCGAACTCAACTGCTGAAGGAAGAGATATTTTTATCGATACTGACACGAGCTCAGCGAACGTAGATTCTCCTGCTGCTGCAGGTGTCTCTACTGACGGCAAGAAGCCTGAGTTTTTTGTCAAGCAGATCAACAACGGAACTCCCAATTGTCTTATCATTGGAAAGAAGCCAGTGACTGCTACCAGCGAAGAAGCGTTGCTGGATCAAATGGAGACCGACGATATTTTTGAGCGGAACGAAGACATACCAGTTGGGCGGCGATTGCGCCGAGTACCTAACCGTAACAAGCCAGTGCCAATACAAAAGGTAGCAACACCGCGACAAACACGTCTACAGCGTCGCAAGTCAATGTCCATTGCAGCCACTATAAGTCTACGGAGCTCCACATCTCCCGTAAAGATGACGCCCGTGCCGCGGGATAGTTTGTCGGCAAACGCGACCACAACCAAGGCGCAGGCCAAGAATAGAAAAGTGTCCATAAGCGACGCTCAGGATGACATTTTCCCTCGTCCACGGAGCATGCCGATCGCTACACAGCAGTTGGTGCTGGCGCGTCAACCAGCAGATCATCACTTGTCATCGTCGCCGCCAATGCGTATTCACTTTGGGGTAGGACGTCCACCGGGTCCGACTAAAATTGCCCAGCTAACGGCAACCAGTAAACGTCCATTTGGTGTTAGGGGGTCGCCAGGGAACGTTTCGATCACATTGCCCACTCAGCAGCAGCAGCAACCAAAAAAACAGGAAACACAACAGCGGCCCGTTACATCCACGAGCGCAATCGTCATTACCACCCCAATTTGTTCAGGGGGCAACGTCAATAGTAGCACCGTCAGCTCCTCCATATCCAATAGTAATCCCGATCTGACTTCGAACTTGACGTCGATTAATTCATTGCCCGTGGCCAGCACTTCGACACAGGTGTACACATTTATCAAGCGTTGCGAGCGCGGAAATCAGACGGAGTGTCAAGACATATTCTCCGATGAGCATTTTCTGGACATGATTCGACCACAGATGAGCGAAATGAATCCGCGTCAGAAGATGCACTTCAAGAAGAAGATTTTTCAGGCTCTCATGGAAACATTTGACGATGCTACCAACTTCCCCGGCAACTCTGAACCACAGCACTTCAACATTAACACTCCTTCTGGCTACGAACACGTATCAGATCAAGAGCTACGTCTTGTTCGGGAGCTGGTCAGCTTGGTGAGCGCTTCTAAGTTCACGCCCTGCGACACTCGCAATGCGACTCCACCCATGGCTAGCACATTAAATGTCCGCACGGCACAGGCCAAAGTGCAGCCAAGTGTTGCACAGCGCGTTTACAAGCCTGTACAAATAAGTCCTGGGACTCAGGGAACATCTGCATCTCAAGGATCTTCATTTGTACCTTCATCACTCACTGCATCTGCTGTGGCTCGCGAAGAAAAGAAAATTTTTCGCATTCTGCAAAACCAACCTAATGGTACTAATAACAATACTACCACCGAAGAAAATACAGGAGCAGGATCTTCCGCTGCGAATAATCAACGCAAGGACAGCATCGAAAGCAGCTCCAGCGGCGCAGGGTTGCCTCTGCAAGGCGGTGTCAGTCGCGTTGGGACATTTATTGTGCCCAATACGAATACCAAAATGTCTCGCTTCCTGGATACTCCGTCGAGTATGTTCGTTTCCAGTCTTGGTGAGTCCGTTGGCAGCAAGACTTCCACCGCGACCTCCACAAAGGAACCAATGCTCGTGCGTCAAATGTCAAGGCGCTACTCGGTTTGCGGCAGCGGTGGCATTAACGGTAATCTGGCTTCGACGAGCTCACTGTCGACAAACACACTGGATAGCGTGCTCAAGCGACGGCTGCCACCAACAACGCAGGTAGTGGTACCGCCTCAACAGCGTGTCCGCTTCTCCAATAGTCCTATTTTAGGGAGTGTGGCTCCCCCTAAAATGTCGTCAAACAGTGTGTTGCGTCGATCTGGTGTTGGTGCCGTTACCGCTGCCATTTCCGCTGCCGTTGGCGTTGGTGTTGGTGTTGGTGTTGGTGTTGGAGGTGGCGCTGGTGTTGGAGGTGGAGGTGGCGCAGGTGTTGCTCCAAAGCAAGCATCATCAAATGTGGGTGTTACAGTACCACAAAGGACCCCACAAATAGCCAGTATTCAGAGCGGTACATTTAACGCCTTTGCTTTTCCCAACACTTTGCGTCCGGCCCCCTCGACATCGCCGACCAAACGCAGCATGGTCATAGCTAATGTCAAGGCCAAGGCTACAGCGAAGTCACCAGTGGCTTCGGTTCGTACTCCATTGGGTAACGCTCCCATTCAGATCAAACCGATGCCATCTTTGCAAAGTGGCAGCTCTTCGAATGTGGCAAATCTGCTGGGAAGATCTCGTTTAAATGCAGATGCTTCCTCTCATTTTTTGTCCACCTTGAATGGACGAGAGGCAGTGCAGACGGCCGGCATCATTGCTGCCGATGACTTTGACATGAGTAGCTTGAAGCGCGAGCCACAAGAGTTCAGCGATGAGCAGGACGGAGATATACTGGGAATTTAATTATCCAAATAAATAATCAAACTACATTTTATCCTAAAAAAGGCAAAACTATGCAAAGTTAAAAAATTTAAAAAAAATACATATATACATACATATATACATATATATATTATAAGAAAAAATAATGAAATGAATAAAATCAATTTTTTTTTTTTAATTTAGTAGAAAATAAGTTACAGTTTAAAAAACATTGAATATTTGTAATAAGCGACAAAAGTTTTTTTATTTTTTAAATATTAATATAAATGAAATATACTGAAAACAAATTACATTATTATCTGAATACATATATTATTAATAGGAATTAAGTGAAGTATTATAATTTAATTTTTTTTAAAAATATTCGAATACCATGTCAATGAAGATGACATTAATATGTTATGTTTTGTTTAAATAACTGGATAAATCCAAATATGAAATATTGAAATAAACTTTAATTTGAGCGCAAAAGAGAAGTTGTTTTGTTTTGGATTTGGGAGATGGTGACGATAAGTTGAGCAGGAACCTCCACAGATATGGAGCCCAAGAGGTAAGTCATCTACAGTGGGCAGCCGCCAATTGAGCAGAACAAAAGAAATATAAGAAATTAAAAATTAGAAAATTAGAAAATTAGAAATTGCAGAAATGAAGACGAACTCACGTTGATAGCAGGGTTAATTTTTGCTTCTTCGAGAGATAATAAAGTCCTCGAGGTCCGGAGGCCCATCGAGATATTGCGATTGAAAGTGGAAATAATAAAAAAATGATTTAGAGCAAACCAAACGTAAACGTCACAAAAAAATAAACAAAAGCAATAAAAACATACACACAGATACACATACACACATACACACATACACACATACACGCATACAAATATAAACAAATGCTCCCTAACTGCTTTGAGACGAAAATCTTATCAGTAGTGGTGAAGAGAGAGTGCGGCAGGTGGAAGGTGGCAAGTGGGAGGTGGAGAGCAGACGGCAGGCGGCTGGTTGTAAAAGTATATAAATAATCGCTTCTGATAAGAAAGGCCCATTCCCGTTAGAGGGTCCCTATAAGAGTAGGCTCTGTTGCAGGTAGCAGGCTTAGTTAACTGAACGACAGTCAACAATGAAGTACTTGGCAATTTGCGCGCTCTTGCTGCCCCTCGTCTATGGTGCGGTCATTCCCCCGTCTCATTTCGATGATGTGGATATGATCCCAGACATGTCAACTGTCGAGGATGGCAAAAATGAAATCCTTGTGCCCGACATGTCGGTGGCCAGCGATGCCGACTCCATTCGGCTGTTGAGCCAACCAGAGGATAACGATGCTGACATCGATCACGTTCCCGACATGTCGGTTGCCTCCGATGCAGAAAACAATCTCAGTAAGTCAAGTGCCGATATTCCAAGGACTCAAAGCCCAGCCTCCTGACAAAGTGTGACTTTCTGCGCTTCAAACATATTCAAATTTTGACTTTGGTTATTTTTTTTTTTATTTGTTTTGTGCAAATTGTGCTCTTCGTTAAAAGATCTTCCTTTTAAAGATCATGAATGTTTCGGCTCTGAAAGTGCAAGAATTTACTTTGTCAGGTAAATGGCACAGTCATTAACAGTTGTTTATGTTAAGTGGTTCATTTCCTTTTAGCTGAGTTCATGGTAAACGCCGATATTGACGTTGTTCCCGATATGTCAGTGGTCGCCGATGCTGAGGAAGGCGAAGGTAAGTTTAACTTAAGATCTTCTCTTCTATGATCCTGGCAAAGCTCATCACAAGTCTAATCCATTGAATGGACATGATGAGGGAACGCAAGTTTAATTAGTTCCCAGTTTCTAATGACCAAGACTTTGTCGGAAGTATATAAACTTGACTTCCGAAATTCTCATTAAACTATGTCCTCTAATAGCTCCGGAACAGATGCTTAGTGCGGATATTGATCAGATCCCCGACATGTCCGTTGCCGCCGATGCTGAGAACAATGAAAGTAGGTGAAAAATTGAATTAGTCATTTTTGCGTCCTTGAGCAAGGCTTCAGATTATTTTTGATCTGGATAAACAAAATCGATAATCCGAACATTACGTCAAGTATCCATTTTTCGTCGTTTAGCCCCTGAAATGATGATCAATGCCGATTTGGATCTGGTTCCCGACATGTCCCTTGCTGAGGAAGCTGATAGGACGGGTAAGTAAACATTTGGAGCCCCCCTCCCTTTGCCTTTCCCTTTCCCTTCCCGTTCTCTATAATTTCATTTGCGCCCTTGTAGAAGCCGCCAATCTGATTCCCGACATGTCCGTGGCCAGCGACGCCGAGTAAAATAATTGTCGGGGAAACTCAATATATAAAATGTTTACGTATTATTTTTGTTGATGAGTTTTTTGACAAACCTTAATAAATGTCCAAAAGTTAATCGAAATTAGTTTTATTATCTCCTGGAAGATGTCGATAAAGTTGATTTGATTTATAATTTTACTTCTGATTATTTATTTTTCATTATCGTCAAGCTCTTCCTTGATTAATTTTGATTTATTGTGAATTCTGCAGGTATTTACGATTCTTCGTGTGCCAAATGATAATAAACAATTTTATGATCTTGCGATTTAATGAATGGCGAACAGTCAGAGCAGAGTTCGATTTGGTGCCTGATATTCATTGAATACTCTGCTGCAGCCCTCCTTATCTTCAACTTCATCCATTAATTTAGGACTCGGGTCTAAAGTAGCCTACTTTATATTTGCTCTCAAACAATAAGTTTCCCCTCGTTTGCCAACGGTCCGGAACATTACCATTGCCCTCAAGCCAGAAGAGCAACAAAATTGATTATTTCTACCAGTGCGTCCGGAGTGGCCGGAGTTTCGCCTTGGTTTCCGTTTAGCAAACAAAATTAGTTCACTTTTTCTTTGTTCTTTTTCTATTGGCTATTGTGTCGCTGGCTGTTAATAAAAAGGAATTAACGGCAGAGACCGGACTCCCACACAACCTGTCTCCGATCCCGATGAGGCGCATGAGCATAAACAGCAAGCCACATGTCCTAATGGCAAAGGGGCTGGATGTATGAAGGGAAGGAACTGTATTAAGCTGGAGATGACAGGAGAAAGGTTTGGGGACTGACTGATTTGAAAGGAAAGGGTAGGGAAGGTGGTAGATGTATATGTATATCGAACAAGATGGCGGTGGGGACGAAGACAGGCTGGAAGGCTGGAGGGCGGGAACGGGAACTCTTTTCTATGCCTTGTTGTCGTTGTGATTTCCACACAAAGGCGCTGAAGCGTCTACTAAATTACGAGCTCATGTGTGTTCTAGTCCAGAGAGCCAACCGCTAACAGCGACGCAATGCGTGATGTGGCAGGGAAATGTGGGGGATGTGGGGAACCCTGCACCGATACAGCCGCTGCTCCTCCCACACTTGCAAAAATGTATCTGCTTCCTGTGGGTAGGCCGCAGCACAAAGAGCAAATCGCATTTGGTGCGCTAATGAACCGCAGTGCTCCTGACCAGAATCAAGACCAGAACCAGAACCAGAACCAGAACCAGAACCAAACACAGGCCACTCGCATGGATCTGGTTCAACTACCTTTTGCCGTATTTGTAAATAAAGAAATACAGTTTAAAAGCCTAATAATGCCATTAACTATTGCAGACCCGTGCCATATTTATGTGGAAAACGAGGGGCTCCAAGAAGCTTCTTTGTGGCGGAGTTCATGTGGCCTTGTGACATAAGAACTTTTAATAGAATTACGAATGCGATTCTTATTTGTTCCATACCCAAAGGAACTTCCCGTAACCGCCAATCGATCGATTAGAAGTTCTCATCTATGCACCATTTGGGGACTGAATGCAGACAAACAATATTTATTTGTCTTTATTCTTCAGCAATACCTTAATTATAAAGCCAATAGCCTGCCTATAAATAACTACTAACAATATATCAGGGCTTATAATTAAGATTTGATTTCTTCAAAGTCTGCCGTTTACATTTGCACTGACGTTAAGTTGGCTGCAAGTTTGCGGAGGTGAGCTACCGGATCATCGATACTACAGTAATTGCTGATATTGTAGATGGTCACCCTACCCTATATCTCGATTGCCGTACTTCCAGCTAAGCGACCTGCCGCAGGGTCTTTATCTTCATTTAACCTTCTTAGTACCAACCATGGTGATTAAAGAGATTTAATGGTACATAGGTAAGTGAGTAGTGAGAAGTGAGCCTAGGCATCGTTTGTATCGATAGTAGCGTTCCAGGCTCTTTCTTGGAACTCTCAAGGCTGCCGTTGTTTTTAATAACGTTTCCACTTAAGTGTGACCATAAAAAGAATTCAGAATAAAATACACACTAATAATAACTTGACTGCAACTTGGGCGAAGTTTGTTCCGCGCTCAAATGCATCTGTGTGCGTGTACGTGTGTGGGTGTGCTTTATGTAGAAGTGTGTGGGTGCTGGGGTGCCTGGGTGCGTGCATTTACTTATTGACGTTATACTTTACAATTTTCTTTTTATTCGTGTCCGGTAAAAAAGTTTTAGAGCGAGCACAAAGCCAAAATGAAAATGGCAAAACGGAGAGCAAAGCAAAGTTGCGCTGGGAAACGGAATGAAATGAAATTTCTTTTTCTTTGGCTGCGTCGTTGAGAACTTAAACGTCAAGTTATATGCATAACCACAAAAGTCTATTCGCCCCTCAACCCCTCACCCCCTCGCCACGCACCTTTAGTCCTCCGCCCTTCGCCCTTCGACCTTCGTCATCAAACTTTTCCATAACCCCACAAACACTCATGCAACACCGAAAGTGAGTGACACAGCAGCATTGACGCCTGCAGCGAAATGAAAACGCGAAAGTGGAAAAGTTCAGTTTTGCAATATGCGAATGCAGCGTACGTTTAAAGGGAGGGAACGGGAGAGAAAGAGGGGAAACGAACAATGGAAGAAACGCGAAAGTAAATGTGAACCGCTGGAACTGGCTGGAGGAAGATCACTGTATAATTATTAAGTGTGCCTGTGTGTGTGTGTGTTGTGTGTGTTTATTTTTTCATGCTTGTAGCATGTCTTGAAGCCCACGGGATGCTCATAATTTTTAAGCTCCGCTTTTCGCGCACTTGTTCTAATGGATTGATTAAAAGTAAGGGAGGTAAGGCATTTTTTATAAACATAATCTATAGGTATAGTTACAGTTATCCATCCATAATCCCCAAAGCAAAAGAGTTGCTAAGAAAATGTGTTTGTATAATGCAAATTGGCTAGGTGTGCGTTTTTCTAGGCTTTAATGTTTTCTTTCCTGTTCGGGATTTAAATTAATGAGCTTTTGGTCTTGGGTGGGCACTTGGAAGAGGAGGGGATGAGGGAGAGATAAAGTTGAAGACTCTCAGTGTGCATCATTACAACATCGAAGTGTGTAGATTGTCCTTTGCAACGTCTAGTGCTAATGACTTCCTTGATTCTGTTAGCTCAACTTTGCGACAAGCAGACACAACGAACTAAAGCAAACGACATGCAATATGACACACAAACAACCCAAATAGTTGCTGGGGCGACAGCCAACAAGCGACAAGCAAACAGACAACTAAAGCTAACAACAATAACACGCCAAAGAAAGCGCGACAAGCAAGCAATGACAACAACAACAACAACAACAGCAACAACAAAAACAAAAACCGCAGCGCGCAGCAGGAGCTTTAGCCGCGCGTAGTTCAGGCACCTAACGAGGGATGGCGCCACTAGAACGTCGAAGCAACTTAAAACAATATAAACTTGAAATTGGTAGATAAGCAACTAAAGAGCTTGTGTAAGCAACAGTACAACAGCTACAGAAGCAGCAACAGGCAACAAGCAACAGCAAAAATAACAACAACAATAATAACAACAACAATAACAACAACAACAATAACAGGAAGCTTTGAAAATGGCTACAAAAACGCTTCAGGTAACACGTGAAACTTTAAACTTTTTCCAAGGCACACAAAATAACAAAATGGCAAAGCAAAGTTTCAACAATTTTGTTGACCAAAAAGATGGCCCCAAGAGTTACGAGAGTGATGGAAACGGCAATGGGTCAGTGGTAGACGGTAGACGGTAGACGGTAGACAGTAGATGGTAGATGGTTGAAGGGAGCAACCCAGGGACAGGGTGCAACATTTCAGTAGCAGCAGCAGAACCTAAGTAGAGACGTTTCCAAGTGACGCATGACAGCCCAAAGTGCCCAAGTGATTAGTTTAAATGCCAAAAACAACAACCACGAAAACGACTGCAATGTCAATTTACAGCAATGTCATTTTGACAGTCACCCCTCGCTGACCACCCACCCGCCCGACCGCCCGACCGCCCGCACAGAATGACAGAAGGCGGCACGAAAAATGACATGTAATAAAAAAAGAAACAAAAATTAAAATTTAACTTCAAGTATCGAATTCGATGTACTCTTTTTGAGGGTATTCAAACAGAAGAAGTCCTGAAATTAAAAACTCAATTATAAATAAACAAAATTAAAAAAAAAATTATAAATAAACAAATTTAAAAAAAAACTAATCCATTCAAGAGTTTTCACTTTAAAGGACTCATACCTTGTATAAGACTTGATGTGATTCATTCTAAATCGTAAGTCTTAAAAACAAATAATATAAATAATAATAATATGTGTAAATATTTTATTTATTTATTTATTATGACTTTTTCTTAAAATCGAAATAACGGAATAGTGACAAAATTTGTTAATTGAGGAAATAATTATATATATTTCCAGTTGCCTCTCCAGTTGCCTTTCCAGTTGCCTTTCCAGTTGCCTTTCCAGTTGCCTTTCCAGTTGCCTTTCCAGTTGCCTTTCCAGTTGCCTTTCCAGTTGCCTTTCCAGTTGCCTTTCCAGTTGCCTTACCAGTTGTCTCTCTAGTTGTCTTTCTAGTTCTCTTTCCAGTTCTCTTTCCAGCGTATTTCCAGTTGTCTTTCCAGTTGTCCAGTTTCTTCAGTCCAGTCTTTTTAACTTTCCTTGCAGCATCGATTTTTATATTTCCGATCGAGATTTTTATTTACATTGTGAATCTGGTAAGAAACTTAAAGGACCCGCAGTTGAAGCTTAGAAAAATTACAAGGAAGTTTATTAAATATTCAGGTCCTGCTACCAAGCTTAGAGGAAAAGCAGACTTGATTCCTACAGGATGCTGTAGGAAGTGGGGATTATTTTCAAGATGCTCGTTATACAGTTCTTAGCCTCAGCTTAAGGCACTTTATTTTAAAGAGAGAGACCTTAGGAAATTTATTATATATATATATATACATAAAAGATAAATTAATTTATTCTTTATTCCATATATTATTTATTTTATTTTATTTTGTTTTTTGTTCAAATGTCAAATAAAATTTCATTTAAGGAGTATAAATTGAAATTGACTTGATAAGATTGGAAATCCTTTCAGGAACTTAGACTTGAACCAGTTTTAAAACTTGTTTATTGTAAGTAAAATGCAGATTATTTTTAATTTTATGTCCTTTAAATATTATTAAATATTGTCCTTATTTTGCATTGCTCACATAGTCAACAACGACTGGGCAATATTTTGGGAACTCAGGCGAACGGTTGAAAGGTCAGAATATTGTAAGTCACTTAATGGAAATAACTGTTATAATTATAAAAGCAACGGTAATAAAAAAATACTGATATCATATATTATTCAATAAAAAAAAGGTAGGAATGGTGGGGGGGGGGGGGGGGAAGAGAGAAAAGTTACAAATATATAGAAAGTAAACACGTTTTTATTTTTGTTCATACTCATTTTCACAGACACTTTTGGCCGTTACCACACTCTACTCCTGGCTCTTTGAGGTCACGCCCAGCCTGCTCCCACACCGCCCCCTCATCCAACATCTTATGTAAGATACGCTTTATCGCTAACTGTTATGGCGAGACAGACAATGAAAACAATATGGCGGCATGTTGTGAGCGTGATTAAAGCTGTTATTGCATTCGATGCTGTTGTTGTTGTTGTTGTTGTTGTTGTTGTTTAATGTTTTTGGAACTGTGATTTTGTTGTAGTTTTTGCACTTTTGATTAAAAATAACGTGAAGCTTTTAACTTTAATGACAACTTTGGGGAAAATGTATGGGAAATTGTATACAATGTGTATGTTAAAAATATGTGTGTGTGTGTGTGTGTATGTGATGTGTATGATAGTTAGCAAAGGTCAAATGAATGCGGCTTTTTATGCTTTTATGTGTGTGTGGGTTTGTGTCTGTGTAACTGCTTTAAGCTAACGTTTATGCGAAGTTGCCTAGTATAAAGAAAAGCCTTGACACCAGGAAAACCCATTTTCTCATATACTTGGTTTTTGCAATTTAAACTTTGTACGCGCCTACGTGTAGGTGCATATGTATTGGTAATTACGAGCTGGCAATAGAAGTGTACTACACGTGTAACGGTTATTTTGAAAGGTCCTTCAAGTAGTTGGTCACATCTTTTTATTTTCAGGAAATAATTCAATTAAGTGATGCTGCCCACCTGTGACACCTGTGGCTCGAGGACTTATTGTAATATCGTCCTTTCGAGTATCAAATTAATGTGCAATTACAATTTATTGATAGCAAATTAATTTGTTTATTATTATTATTATTATCACCATTATATTATATTAATAATATTTTATTAACAGTTTTATTATTATCAAAATTATTCTTTTGACTAAAATCACCTTTTGAATTAGTACTTTTATTATTATATTTCATTATATGTGAAAACTGCTATGGAGCCTCAGGTGTGGGCGGTGTACCTACTAAATTAGTGAGTAGTGCCATGTGAGTCCTTAGAATGCGCTTCTTTTATTTTTTATATTAATTTTAATCAAATGTAATTCAAATTGAAGTAAATGTTATTACAGTAATCTGTCAATTTTTTAGCTTAGGCACAACATAAGGAGTTTCCCAGGACACAGGATAAGTGAACATACAAAAATAAATGGCTTTCCCTCTCATTTAAATGACGTACTCGTTTTATTACTCGAGTCAAGGATGTTTCCTGCGTTTTGTGTCTGTTTTCAGCTGTTAAAATAATTGCATTGATTTAGGCAAATCGAAGATTAATTTTAAACAATTTACAGCTATGTCTCTCGGAAGTCCTGTCTTCATTTACCCAGGGCTTAATTGCAAAATAATTTAGCTGACCGAAAACTTAACCTCAACCTATATACTTGGTATGACCGGGAAAGGGCGTTTAACCCGTGTTTGCCCTTTACCATGCATCGTGCACATAAAATCGAGTGTGCGAATGTGTGTGAGTGTGTGTGACTGTGTATGTGTGTGTGTGTGTGGGAAAGGTGAGGCATGTTGTATGTACATGTGTCCAGTCACTCGTCAGCAAAATAATTGAATTCTCGAACTTGCAACAAATTAAAATCTAAGCTGGCAATTGACCGACGGAAGTTGCGAATAAATTGAATGTTTTGATTCCTTGTTGCTCGCTCTGGAGGATAAAATAAATAAAATCACATTTGTCAAAGGCAACACCGCAGCAGTCGGCGGGTTATTGATAAACTTGATTAACGGCTGATCCCCATAAATGTATATTATTACTCGCACGGAGTTTAATCAACATTAATTTAAATAATCCCATTGAAAATAATGTTCGTGTCTCATAAATTTTGCATAAACTGCGACACTCAACAAATAATTCAGCTCTGCGCACCGCAGACTTAAATGTTGTTCAGCAGCAACAATAAATAAAAATACAAAAATACAAATAAAAAATAAAAAGTGTGGCAGCAACAGCCATAAAACCTAGAAAAGAAAGCACATAAATAAATAAAATACAAAGCGCAAAAAAGAAAACGAAGTCCAAAACAAAAAGGCAAATCGAAAAAGGAGTCAAAAAGGAGGTGCGGGGAGCAAAACGAAGCCAAATTGAAATCGCACACAAATTGCGCAAAATACGAATAATAAGCGACTGTCAAAAGGATGGCGACGGGGGAGGGGGCAAGCGGTAAGCGGTACGCGGTAAC
This sequence comes from Zaprionus lineosus, assembly GCA_035044505.1. Taxonomy (NCBI): domain Eukaryota; kingdom Metazoa; phylum Arthropoda; class Insecta; order Diptera; family Drosophilidae; genus Zaprionus; species Zaprionus lineosus. Next base: position 280,063 of record JAWNNX010000379.1, read on the forward strand.
AATTTTCCCATAAAAAATAAATTATTTTCCCATAGAAAAGTAATTTTTGCCAATGTTGTTTTTGTCGCTATATTTTTGCTTTGTGCTTGTATTTGTTGCTGCTGTTGCTGTTGTTGTTGTTGTTGTTGTTTTAATATTTTATTTTATGCCATTAACAATTTTCGTGACTCCAAACACAACGCGACGACACACGCAGATGACGATCATTTTTGCGTGGGTGCATTTTATTTATTTATTTACCTATTTATTTATTTATTTTTTTAAATTATTTATTTATTTATTTATTTACCTATTTATTTATGTACTACTCTTTCTGGAAATACCCTGTACCCAAACGCGGAACAGAGTGGAATAAGCGCGTCGCTGCCTTGACCTGTAAGTTTACCCGCAGGACCTACCCACAAGAGTTCTTACCTAAATTTATAAATATATTTTATTTTTTTATTTATTATTATGTAATTTAATACATTGATAGTTTAATTGGAAATATAAAAATTTAATTTATTAAATTTATATTTTAAGGATAATTAAATTTCATAATTTAAATGGAATATTTTTTTGTTATCATCTGTCTGTAAATACTGCCTGTAGTCCCTGAAATGTGATGGAGCTGTGATTTGTTATTTGTTAATATCCAACCTGCTGCAACCTCTAATAAAAATATACGTATATAACTTTTTACAAAAAAAAAATAAAAAATATAAAAATAATAAAAAAAATAAAAAATAAGTCAATAATAAAGTTCATATGGGGCACTCGGAGAGGTCGCAGTGCTGCAAGTCCTGGAGCGTTAGTAGTGGGCATCCCACAGTCTATCATATTATTTGGTCTATTGTTTTCAAAAATAAATTTAATTAGCTAACGATTGGTTGCAGCCACCAGCGTTTGACATTTGCAGCAGCAGTTAACCAGGGCAACTGGCAACTGGCAAGTGGCAAGGGGCAAGGGGCAAGGAGCAAGGGGCGAGCGGATGGACAACTTAACTGTTGGCGTAGCTGCTTCTGCCGCTGCCATTACCTCTGTTGTCGTTGTTGTTGTTGTTGTTGTTGTTGTTGTAGTTGTCGCTTTTGTCGATGTCGCTGAAGCTTTGACTTGTTGGCTCTTTCCGCGCTGCGCCTCCGTTTCGGCGCGATGTGAAAGGAGCGCAGAATTTACAGCGTATCGAAATAAGATTTTCAAGACATGAAGTAAAAGTGATTCATAAGTCTGGAGAGTGGAGAGTGGAGAGTGTTTGTATATTTGTTGCTTAAAATTTGGATTAAATGGAATGCTATTTGCCCGAGAAAGGAAAGTCATACCCTTCATTTGAATATCAATAAATGGCAGATCCTTAGCAATTTGGACTGAAGTGAAATGCTCCTTGTGAAGAATATCTGACAGACATTTGGAATTTCTTTGATTACAATTGCATTCATTTATTTCCATGTTCAGCTGGATATAACGTACAGTCATATCTATCGGAATTTAGAAGTTGTATACTTATATATATATATCGGATAAACAGCAGCTTGACCCTTCCTTTTCCATAGCTTATAATATTATAATTTAAAATTTCATTGCCTGTCTTCTTCACCGACGGGTGGTTACAAGCCAAGAGAAGGGGCTTCAGCTCCCTTCGTTTTCACCACTCTGCGCCATTCTCACCATATTTATTGCACTCTCTGCTCTCTCTGCCCTCTACGCTCACTCGAGTTCACCTAAAATGATGATCTGTTGGTCGAACAGAATGTTACGGAATATTTACAGCGGTTACATTTAAGCAACATACAGTAGACCCTTGGTTAACGAACACAATTCGTTCCAGAATCTTGTTCGTTATGCGAGGCGTTCGTTAACCGAGGGTTCATTGTATATAATTTAGTGATTCTGCGACATATATTTTATTCAATTGGAATTTATTGCCATTTTATGGAAATTGGCAGTTTAAAGTTATAATTTTTAAAATACTTAACTGTAATTAAAGTTTACTAAAAAGTCTTCAAATAGAAATGACAAGTTACGTGATAGAAAATAAGACTATTTCGCCATTAAGTCGGATATAAAAATCTGATCTGAATAGAACTTGAAGGATACATTGCAATTTATCAATAAAATGCAATTATTTAAGTATTACTGTTATTTATATTTTATTGTTATAAAGTAACTATGTGAAATTATTACTTTTATATATTTATTATTATTTAAATAATTATAATTAAGATTAATTGATATATGTACATACATTTTAAATTTATTATTTTCTTTGGTTATTATTATTATTTTATTCTGATTACTATTATTATTATTATAATTATTTTATTCTGATTACTATTATTATTATTATTGTTTCATTCTGATTACTATTATTATAATTATAATTATTTTATTCTGATTACTATTATTATTACTATTTATTTTGTATTAATTCGTTTTGTTTAATCTGAAATCTGAAATCTTCTTTTAAACTTGAATAAATTTTGTTACAACTCATCACTCGTTTTTCCCTAATTTATATAAAGGAATAAACAAGTATTTGCCGTAATTCAAAAAATAATATTAAATCAAGAAATTAAATTTGTTTCCCCTCAACTTCAACTTTATTCATGAGTGGCATTCAATTAGTTCTGAATGTCGTCAAGCACTTGCATCAAAACATCAAAGACGTCGTCGATTTTCTCAAGAGGTGCACTTCAACTAGGACACAGATTTGCCCAAAAAGGCTCTGGGCTTCACTTTGATGTTGTTGTTTTTTTTTTTTTTTAAAAAAACCCAGTCCAAATCTCTGCAAAATTTGGTTTGCATTTTCGAAAATGTATGAGAGAATATTAGAGAGAATGTTAAGTTGAGTATTTACATTATTTGCTTTGGAACACAATAAGTCCCGAGTTTGGAAAATTAGGAAACTTTTTATCAATTGAAACTCAAACCACATTTAATATTTTTTATTTTTTTAAAATTGCTATTCATTTTATAACAGCCTTTATATCTAACCATGACCAATTTTTAAATCTGGCGTATAAGGTATTTCCGCTATCTTATGGGTGTAGTCCGTTTAATCTTCTTCTTTTTTTTTTTTACTATAAATTATTGTGGCAGGTTGATTTTGGTGTGCAGAAATCCTGTCCACATATCGTGATTTGTGCCGTCCAATGAGCTCTGCTATAGCCAGTAAGTTAGGCCCTTATGCAGGGCTGCGTTTCGTATGAACCATTAAGATTCAGGCCATCTTCTCAGGGCCTTATATTTTATTAGTGTGGCTCTCAGTAGCAGTGCCCCAGATCGGATTGTAGATTTTTATTTTGCCACGAAGCGATAGTCTACTGGATAGTCTACTGGAGCTGCTCAGCATCCAGACCAGCTTTTTTTGTTTTATTTTGAAGCTTTTGCATCTTTTGTATCTGTATGATATGTGGCACGAATGTAACTCCCAGATATTTTACTTTGCTTGCTCTTGGTATTAAAGATCCCGGTGTGACCTCAGGGCAGTTCCCTCGTCTGGTGGCAAAATGTGTACTTTTTTCCGTATTAATGGTGATATACCACAGTTCCGTCCAACTCTAAGCTAAAGTTCTTTAAATACGCTTGTGAGGATTCTGGTGTTTATTATGCAGACGGATTGCGGCTCAGTATTGCCGTATCATCTGCGTATGTCGCTACAAGGATTTCTGTATCACTGGAAGGCTGCAGCAGGAGCATGTCTGCTGCTAAAGTGTGGGACCTATATCATATCCTTGAGAAACATCTGCTCTTATTAGTCAAGTCGACGATGCAGCCTGCCCTTTAGTAACTTTACAACTTTTTTCCGTCAGGTATGAAGTCCTTATCTTGCTTAGGAGTACCAGGTGCCACTCTCGATCAAGAGCCTGCTTGATGTCTAGGAACAAATGTTGGTGAGCAACTCGTTGTATTTGTCCTGCGGTTGGTGAGTTGTTGGTTTCCTCGAAATCTTCTATGTTAGGCGATTCGGCGGTTAGCAGAGGATTGAACTGGTCCTGCAGGTGATCAGCAAAAGCTTCAACATGCGCTTCATTTCCTGTGAGACACGCACCAGAAGAGCTGAGGATGGGATGGCACTGATGCGCCCATTTTGTAGGTCGGAATAGAATTGGAACTTAATTTTAATTTTAATTTTATAACCATTTGGTGTTTGCCGTGCGGGCTCATTGCCATCGACTCCTTGTCCTTTGTTATGAGTGCAATTACATAGCGATCGCTGATAGGGTGCGACAGGGAGGAGCGCTGTTTTTTAACGATGGCAGCTAGGACATTTTTTGCTGCGTGATATTGAGTATCATTTCTGGTTAAAGTGAAGAGTGTTGTGGATGCTGAAAAATTGTGATGTTCAATCCGATTGACCTGTACAGACCAACAAATAAATACCCAAATGGGTTTATAAACCTTTCAGAGAACTCCGAATCGCAGTCTGTAAAGTTGGCAACTTTTTGGGTAATTGATTTCCTTTTGCCCTTTTACTTTCCCCTCTGTCTGGCTTGTTCTCTTGCTATGTTCGTCTCTGTGTTGCTACCTGGTCTCACTTACAATTTATTGCCGTATAAATTAACGTACTCCTCCAACGACCTTCCACGCGATCCCCGGCGGGCCCCCCTTTAATTTCCACATTTAAAATACAAGCCATAAACTAACTGAAAAATACAATAAATCGCTCTCATCGACCTCTGCAGGGGTCGAAGTTGCAACAAATGGGTTTAATTATGCGCCACATAGTCCCGTTATTGGCAGGACACTTGGTCTTAAGGGAAGGGGATAAAAGCAGTGGCACCATTGGCAGCAACAGCAGGGCAAGTGCATTGACCAGGACAACAATGCAAATAAATTTCAACACGATAAACCAAATAAAGGGGAGTGCGGGAAGAAGGATGTTCGAGGTGTTTTGGTTGGCGGATGGAAAGGGTAGGTGTTGCTGTCGGTGTCGGTGTCGGTGTCGATGTCTCTTTCTGTGTCTGTTTCTGTGTCGGTGTCGGTGTCGCCAGCGCTGACAGCATTGGCGTCTCGCAGTCAAAAATGCAAATACAAGTGCAAAAATATTTTGTATCCAGACAGAAGCCCAACAACAAAAACAACAACAACAACCACAACAAATTCAACATGAACAATAACATTGGCAAAGGCAATGGCAGTGGCAATAGCGACAAGAACAACAACAACTCCTTTTGCAATTATGTCCTGAAAAGTATTTACCATAGCAAAAGCGCATTTCCAAAGGAATTTTCATTTTACCAATGGAATTTTCCACAGCTCCTCGGAGCAAAATTAAAAACAAAGGACTTATGAGTGTTCATATGTGTGTGTGTATATGTGTGTGTCTTTTTGTGTTTGTGTGTGTGTATGTGTGAGCAAGTGCCATAAATAAGTTGGCTAAACAGCTGCCCCGACAGGATGCGGATGTGCCTGGCCGGATGTGCCATAAAGAGCACGACTTACATGCAATGAACACGAATCCTTTCACAGGTAATGGAACGGGGGCGAGGACAAGTACCGGGAAATGGATGGGAAAGGACTAAAATCGGGGCTGGTGGACGGATGGGGAATGGAGGCGGAGGACTTGGTAGTAGACTTGGCTTAATTGAGTGCACCATGGCAACTAATCGACAATTGAGGGAAGTGGGCGTGAGCGTAAGTGGGGCGTGGAGCGTGGAGCTTGGGCGTGGGCTTGGGCGTGGGCGTGGGCGTGGGCGTGGGCATGTATTGAAGAAGCTCATGGCAGACATGAAGTCGAGAGTAGAGCAAACGAAATATGTGTGTGTGCCACTCCCAGTGCCTCTCCGCCAATCCATTCCTCCATCGCTCGGTGAGTCCAGCATTCCCTCACCGTTGCAGTGCCATTGTTGAAAGGCGTCCAAAAGGATTGAATTTGAGCATCGGAATGAATTTCCTAGTTGAAAATCTCCTGTTGGTCTCTTTTGAGTTGCCAATTGCATAAATTTTCAAACACTGAGTGCAGCATCTGAGTTGATATTGGGCAGTGGCTGGGCTGGATCGAGAATGGGAACAGGAATGGAAATGGGTATAGATCACGGGGGTGGGAAGGTGGAGGGTGGGGCAAAATAGAGTGCCAGAAATACGGGCGAGGTATGCGATGGACGTGGGGAAGGCTCAAAAGGAAGGAGGTGCAAAGCCATCACTTTATGCTACTCAGTTGCACTTTCAGTAATTCTCTGTCTCATTTTGGCCACAAGTCCTTCACATTCAGGACTAGGGGCAAAGCTTGAAACTAACTTTCTATGCGCATCCTTACGAACTGTTTGGCTTTCAACGCTCTCGTCCTGTGCCCTACTTCCTCCTTCCCTCAACCTTCGTCCGTTGCATTTGTGGCCTCTGTCTGAATTTGTTGGCTTGTTAATTGAGTGACATCCCTGTGGCTGCACTTGTCCTTGTGTATGTGTGTGTACGAGTTAGTTTTCCTGTGTTGCAGTCCTGCCACATTACGTTGAAAGAATGTTGCAGGCAGTACAACTGCAACGACATTGATAAGTTCTCGGACACCCATGTGTCCGGCTGGTCCATTGATAAGCCCAAATGAGACTGAGATGCTGTCAGGCTTGAATGTTGACATTTGGCCAAAAAGAATGTGCTGCTCGGATGTCCTTAGCCACAATCATACATTTATAGTTGCACACACACCCACATAAATACCTTACCTCAGTTCCATACCGACAACGGCTGCTTCCGTAGGTACCAGATAAGGCTCACCATGTGTCTTCGTGAGTCCCGCTACACAAGATTGCGGCTGGAGAGGGAAACGCTGGGCTCATTGACGAGTCCTACACTGAGCTGTTGGACAAGAATGTATAAAGGAAGGGCTATATACAAGGTCCGGGTGGATGGGGCAGCTGATCGCCAAACTTAACTTTTATGCTGCACTTTTAGTTGCTCTCCAAAGTTATATCCTGAATGATAGGAAGGAATGATCTGTGAAGGTATGTGGTCCTACGTTTAAGTAATTTATGTCTTTAAAAAAAAAAATAAATTTAAAAAGGAGCCGACAGAATAATAAGCAGGACCAATATTTTTATAGATGTCTCACCTTCAAGAAATGTTATACTCTTTGGCCACATAGATGGTTCCAGCAGTTTATTTCATAAAGGAGGTCCTTGTACAAAGATTTGTTTTTAAGCATGTTGAGGCCTTATTACTTCTTTATCCTTGTAGCTTTTCATAAGCCATCTGTCATCAGTTATTGACTTTCGCATGGATTGCCTCCAATGCAAAGGAGGCAAGCAAACATGACATGCACATCCCTTGGAGGCTTCCTTTTGCCAAGGATTCGTAGTGTTTAATATGTTGAGTGAAAATGAAAAGGAAGATAATATTGGAAATATTCCCACTGAAAATCAAACCCAACTCTCAGCGTTTTCAAGAATTAATTTTTGAGTTTTTACTACAAACAATAAATTTAAAAAATTGACTTCAATTATAAAATATATTTTTTTATTTATTTTATTTTAATATTTTTCTAATTAGCGCTGTATAAGCCCTGAAAACATCAAATTAAACAAGGCTCAAACATAAATGTAGTTTTTTGTGTGCTTCTCGAATTTGGTACCAATTTATATCATATTAATTCGGACAAGGACTACCCGAACTTGGGACGTAAGCTGAAATGTTTGCTGTTAATAAGGGGCTTACTTAATCCCTTAATAGGATTTATGCATTTTTTTTTAACAGTTTTGGCTTCCGGTGCTGACAGCAGTTTTAGCCGCATAATCGTCGAGTTTTTATTTTCAATTTTTAAATTTTTCTGCACTCTTTTTCCGACTCCTCGTACGCATTTCCACAGCAACTTTTCATCTCATCGCATTTATCACTATTTCCCCTCTGCTCCTCAACATGGGTATTCCCGCAACTATTTCCCTTTGAAAATTTTATAAATCCACATAATTAGTGTTGTAATTTGTTCGTTGCTGAAGTTAGCCAATGACCCCGCCCACTGGAGACCGAGCTACTGAAGTTAGGTGTTTGCCATCCATAGCCCATAGCCCACAGCCCATAGCCCACAGCTCAAAGCCCAAAGCCTTGGCCACATTCATTAACACGTTAGTTTGGCCCCTTTTGTGGTTCTTCTTCTTTGCTTCACATCTATTCTAGTTTTTATTTATTTTATTTTTGCTTTTTCAACTCTTCAGGTTTTCTAAATACTTGAAATACAAGCACATCACACACATCACGCACTCACACACTCACACACCCACACACTCACACACTCACGCACTCACACACTCACGCACTTAAACACTCACCCACCCTCCCGTCAGAGATGCTCATGTGATCCATTTCTGCAGCAATTTACGCAATTTCTCTCAGTCCTGCTATTCGCTACGTCCGTTCCGTCCGCTCCGTCCGCTCCGACCACTCGTATCATTTGGGGAGCAAACACTATGCTACAAAAGGCAACAAAGCATTTTAAATACGAAGTTTCACATAATTTTGCTTTCTATCAACTTTTCGCTCGTTTGGTTTGTTACTTTGGATCTAAGATCTGAAAATATTTGCTTGAATATAAATTAAAAAATATATGAAATATATATATCTATATATATTAAATATATCTATATATATTATATATATATATATTAAATTTTAATATGTTAAATTATAATGACGGTATCATTTGTGATTGGAGTTTGTATATATAATGCAGGTAGAGGTTTAATTATTTGGGTTATCTGGAAGATCCAGGGGGTTAAACGTATGTATATATGAGTATGTGAACTTTATGATAAGATATGATGATAAGTTCTAACTATTATGTTACTATACATTAAAAATTAATTAATTTAATTTTTAAGGGTATTAATATATATCTTTAAATTAATTTATATATTTATTTTCTAATTTTAATTATATTAATTTGAAATTTTTAACAATTGCTTTAAACTTTTTTTTTTTAAATTCAAATACAGTAGAATCCGTTTATAACGACTCTGCTTACAGTGTCCGTCCGGTTATTGCGACTAAAACTCGATGGCTTGGTTGGTCCCCATACAAACTTAAATGAAAGGTCCTCCGCTTAGTACGTTTCCGCTTTTAGCGACGAACCGCTTATAACGACGAGATTTTTCACAAATCAACCGGATATTGCGACGTGTCGAAAAAAAATTACAGCAAAATAATGCCAAAAAATTTAAGCAGTAGCCTATTCCATATGATGTCCCGTTATATTTCTAGTTTCTCCTGCTTTTTTTCAAGGAAATCTGAATGCGTAAATTCGCCAATGTGAGTTAATGCGAAAATGCTTATTCATTCATACGACATATTATGAAAAACCCATGTTATTGAATTAAATTTATTAAATTTTTTGTTTTGATTAAAAAATTAATTTGTTTTATCTTAAAACCTATTATGAACATGGCAACCATAAAATAAACAAAAAAAAATTTTTTTTGCTCCTTTCGGTTAGTGCGTCTTCCGGGTATAACGACGTAAAATCGCCGGTCCCTTGAAAGTCGATATAACCGGATTCTACTGTATTTATTCTACTATAGTATAATAAAATATATTAAATATAATAGATAATAACATAATATGTGTCTTTTCTGTTTCTGTTCCAAAGGATTTTTATTTCTAAGCGCTGTAAGTATTTACTATGTTAGCCAGTGTAAATTAATGTGATATATGAAATAAATTATTGACTGTGGAATACTCTGCAATTGTGGTTATATCTTGTATTTTAAAATGTAAAATGCTGTCGATTAATCTGAAAAGACTTAGCGGTCAAGAAAATTAAATTAATAAATTTATCAATAATTTAAAAATTTAAATTATAATAGCTTTCGTTTCCATTACAAATTTCAATTGAATCGAGTATTCAACTGCGAGAGCTTGTTACAAATTTCCAGAGCTCTGGAAATAATAGTTCTTTATAATTCTTTTTAAGTGCTATACAAATATGCTCAGCTGTAGCATATCCTTTGCAGGGCAGTCTGATGGGGGCTCAGGGTATGCGAAAGGGAAGATTTAATAAATGACTGCACACTTGTTTATTTATCATTTACACAGAATTGCATAAAAGTTGCCAATCCTACGCAGGCACTTACCATTTATCTATTTCAGTTGCTTCTCGTCCTTCTCGTCATCTTCCACCACACCCGCCTCTGCCACTCCTTCACACAGATGTCCATGTGTCGGTCTGTCCCTGCTCTTGGTGCTTGACCACGTAATGGGAAACTTTCGGTGCGTCCAGTAGGAAACTTTTTGTTCACATAAATCCTGCTAATCGCTTTTGCACTACAAAAAGCTGACTGCTCTGAAACTCTCGCTGTAACTCCAAAACTCATTTGCATTTATCTGCTGTCTGTTTTGGCCCCTCTGCTCGCCTTTCCCACCCCATCCAGGCGGCCATCCCTTCCCCACTCTGCCCCACTCTGCCCCACTCTGCCCCACTCTGCCCCACTCTGCCCCACTCTGCCCCACTCTGCCCCACTCTGCCCCACTGTTGTCGCTGGCTAATTGCTGTGCCTGTTGCTAATTGTTTTTGTTGACTGTCTGTTTGGACCCTTCGCTGCACCTTTTTCATGTACTTTTAACACTGTTTTTCTTTTCGCATTCGCATTCGCATTCGATTTGCTTTATGTTTTTGTATTTTTATTCTTGCCTCAGTCATTTTTGGCTTAATGACAAAATTTGACCAACCTTTGGCACACTCCTGCTGACTCTCAAAAGTAATAACTTTTGCAAGTCTGTAACTAATTTTTATTTCGTAACAGTTACTCACACCCACACACACCCACACACACTCACACACTCTAAAGCAGAGACCAGGCAAGTATATAAATGATATAACAATAATAAACCAGAGGAACAACGAGAACAACAATTGCAATAACAATGGGAGCAACAACAACAGCAACAAAAACAGAAACAACAACAGCAACAACAACTGCAACAACAACTGCGATGACAGCAACAGCCTTCAAATCTTTTGGAGTTGTATGGGAAAAGAGGAATGGCACATAAAATAAAATAAAAGGGAAGATGCATTAAAATTACAAAAACAACAACAAATGAACAACAACAACAATATAAGCAGCCACAATAGCAGAAGTAACAGCAACAATTACAAAGCTGCTGCTGACACCAGCAACAATAGCATCATACCAACAACAGTTGCAACAACAACAACAAGCAGAAAACAACAACCACAACAACAACAACAACAAACAACAAACAACAAACACAACATGCACACTGACAACACGAAGATTTATGCGTTTTAGTTGAGTTTTGCTCGGAGTTCTTTTCGCTTTTGCGCTTTTTACACTCTGTCAGTTGTCGGACGCCTGCCACGCCCCTTCCCCAGTCCCCCATTTTTTATTTTCACACTCTGTGCTCTTTGCCCTGGAACGGGAAGGGCCAGATTTGGCGATGGTCATTCAAATGTGGATTATACAATAACAGTGAACTGAACAGTGAAAAAATTGACACTCGTGAGAGCTAACAAATTACCAGCTGCGAAAGGACAATAATTTTATTCGAGGGCCGCGACGATGGGCGGAATATTACTGCCAGGATCGGATTTGCGAGAAAGAGCCCGCTGATAGCTTAATCTTCTCCAAAAATAGGGTACTTTGGGAAAGAAAAAAAGGCGACTTAAAACACTTTTTATATTGAAGTTCAAAGCATGCAAGCTGGCGATATATTTAAATTGGCGATAATAAATCGATATTTTTTGTTCGTTTTCTTTATTAGTTAGATTAGAGGTGGCGGCCTTGGGTAGGATATTTCATATGAAGTTCTGTGTCACAAGTGTGTTGCGATTTAGTAGGAATTATTGCTGCAAGATCCAGCAAGATCTAACAGGACAACTGTTGCCAAACAGATTGATTGCTAAGCAGTTGGGGTGGCTGTGGGGCCGATTGACGAATCTCTTGCTGTACCTTTTAATAGAGGTTGCCAGTGCCCATGCTTCATGGAGCTTAAACTGGAAGCTTTCTTAGAAAGCGACTCCTAACCGCAGGATTATCCGCTACCAATGAAGTCGGTTGCAGGACAAGCTTCGTATCTATTCCAGATTTGGGGCCACAATCTGTCTTGGCTTATCCCTGACAATTTTTGGCCTATGGCTAATTTTTACCGCTCTTTGCGGAAGAGGTAAGAATAGGCCTCGCTCCTAATGTCCATGTGCATGGTGCAAACTGTTCCATCTGCAGTTTCTGCATTCTATTCATAACAGATGTGTTCATCCTGCTGTGGGCTGCCATCCCGGTACTGTCAGTGAGTACAAAATGGAAGTGCTTTTCATAGCGCGAGGTTTGACCAGAGACTTAAATCTGGTACCACGGGTAACCGGTGCCCGCGGAACTTCTGTTCCGTCCGGTTAATTTGGTTGCGGCCCTTCGGGGAGTTCCGTGGTGGCTGTGGTTCAACACCCATATGCGGGTAGGGTTTCATCCCAACGTGGAGTTGCGTTTTTCAACCGGTTGCTGTGATACCAGAGATCAGCAGAGGTTTAGATAGTCCTCGCTCCAACTCAAGGAGGATGCCATGACCTGACAGTAGTGGCATCGTTGGTACCTGAGGAAATTTTTCCAAGGGGAACGTTGGTTGGTGTCTTCCCAACCCGTGCTCGACACGGTGACTAAAAGTCTAATTAAGATTATGATAAACTCGGTTTTTAAAGACCTTAATACTTTAAATAATTTTAAAAGTAGCTGCCAGATTAATAATCTTTCCAAATTTTATATAATCAATCAGTTATGCGGTAAAAATAAACTATATCTCAGTTGATTTGCTGATTGATTAACCCTTAACGAGGGACCCATTTCCTTCCTTCGTTTTCCATAAATTATAAATATTATAATTATATTTGAATATATATTTTGAATTACATATGCAAAATAATTTAATGTGTAAATTGAAATAGGGCAATGTGAAACTGGGATATATTAAAATCTATCATCTACAGGCATACCCATGTCTAGACACATTTTGTATAGACAAAATCAATGCAAGTTATATTTTTTTTTACTTGGCTGCACTTTTGAATATTAATTTCACAATTTAAAATAAAATAATAAAAAATAATAAAAAATAAAATAATAAAAATAATAAAAATAATATTTCCTTTGTTTATACGTTCGATCTTCCAGTTCTTTGTACCCTTTTCTCTTCTCTCATTTAATCACACAGCCTCACCTCTCGGCACCCACCACCCACTATTCACCTATAACATATATATAGAAAACATACATCCCTCTCTTCTTATCCAACACCCTTGACCACACACCTAACACCTGAGTAGATACTCCTGTGTTTCACTGCCCCATATATAACGCATTAACAGCTTCCTGTTCCCTGCACTTGTCCGCCATTCGCAGGTCCACCTTGCTGTACGTTGCTGCTCCCACAGGCAGTGGCACGTGTCAAAAAGTTTATTTACAAACGCTTCGTCGCATACCCCCAATGCAAGCCATGCCCTACTTTGCATTCTTCTGCACTACACGTGGCCGACCTTTGCCACGGCCATTGCCATCCATAAGCGATTTTTTATTGGGAGGCGTGGCCAGTGGACCGCCTCATTGGCCGCCATATTTGATGCCAGTTGAGCATGAAAATGCCATTTAACAATGGCGAACGGCCGGAAAAACAAATAAATAACAGAGTAAAATATAAAAAAGGGAGGCCAAAATTAAAACAAACAAAAAAAAAGACAACAACAACAATAGCAGCATTCTGTTCGTTCGTGTGTGTTGGAAAATGTTTAAAACAATGCAATGGCCGTTACAGGAGCCGAAGCAGAAGCAGAAAAGACAACAACAAAATAAACAAAAACAATATCGAACGAAGAACAATGAGCGTCAGAGCTCCGATAGCAAAAACAATAACAATAAAAATGTCAGAAAAGAAACAACGTTTAAATCAAATTAATGTAAAGCTGACTCCAGGCTTTGCTTCACTTCTGTGCAACGTGTCCCTCTCCAAATGTTCACACTTAAAATTTCTCGTCTCCAGATTCTTAAATGGTTTAAAATAGAATTTCACAGTTATATCAAAAATTAAAATAAATATCTTTCTATCTTTCTATCTTTCTATCTTTCTATCTTTCTATCTTTCTATCTTTCTATCTTTCTATCCTTCTAATCCTTAAGGAATCCTTAAAAGTCCTCGTCATATTGCGGAGCAATTGGCGCATAGATGGTACATTTTTTAGCTCTTTTTCTTGAATATCCTTTTGATTTTAAAAAGGATATCCATTTTTATACTCCTGAGAAGCCGCTCTATCGAATGCTATTCAAGGATTTTCAGGATCTTTCAAAAATTTTTCGAAATTTTATTGTCAAGGGGGTAGCATACAAAATTGGTTATAAAAACACAAAAAGGACGATAACTTGGCCATTCTAAGAGCTTTCTTTAACTTCTTTGACACAAGGATGCGACTTAAGCTCTAAAATCTTATAGGACCGTTAAAAGGACGAAAAGTCATTTAGAACTCAAATTTTGTAGGATATTTCATTTATTTGAAAAGAAGACATATCTCAGGATCGTCAATGCGGATTCTGGCCAGTTATGTGTTAAACAAGTTGTATAAAAAAGGACTTAAGTTTGGCCAAAGGATATCGCGATCTGACTAATGGTTCTCGGTATTTCAACGATTTGGTAGCGTTTGATAGTTTTGAGCGCGAACCAGGACGAAAATTTTCCAAGTCCATGAAGTCTAGATAAGCGCATTATCCTTGAATGCCATTCGATAGAGTTGCTCCTTGCGATTCTAAAACACTGATTATTTTTTAAATCCGTAAGGATATAGCGGAGCAAGATCCCTTCTATTGTACAGTGCAGCCCTAGAAGGTAGGCAGCAGAGTTTTTTTTAGTTTCACATATTTATATGCTTATAACGCGCCCATTTGTTGAGCAATTTCTCTAAATTTTTTGACGAAAGGATAGTCGTCCTTTTCTTGATCCCTCAAAAGGACATTTTCTTTTTTGTATATATATATGATCATTCCAAGCGCTTAAGAATTTGTCCTTCAGATTTGTGAGCGACAAGTATATTTCGTTAACTTATTTATTTACTTTAAAATAACAAACTCATTACTTAACTTAATGTGACCAAGGTAGTTTTGATTTGACTATTTACACATGTCTTCGAGGACGAATATCCTGTTAAGGATAATTATTTTAAACGCTATTAAATAATGCCAAATTGATCGAATTCCGTCTTCATTTAGCCAAGATTTTGACAAAAATTGTTTTATATCTTAATGTCCTGGTAACATCCTGTCAGTTCGTATATCCTATCGGCTCTGATGTCATGTCGGCTCTGTTATCCTGTCAATAAAAACACTTGTAACATCTATTTAATTGTTGATCAATAGCTACTGCATGTTATTATTACACTCACAGTTTGACAGTCACTGAGTTTTTAATAGAAATTTGTTTTTTTTTTTTTTTTTTTTCTCTTTTTTAATTATATTTACAATCTGTCTGAGTGACAATGAATAAATGGTGTGGTGGGGGCCTTGGGTGGGATAATTCATTGAGAGGGATCACAATTGTGCTACCTAGTAATTAGGGACCACTATCCTGATAAATCTAGTGGGTGACGCTTCTTGAGGCGTCTAACTGCTTGGTTGTTGTTTATCAAATCAACTGCTAAGGAGTTGGGATGGTTGCGGAGACGATTGGCGTATCTGACGCTGTACCTTTCAACTTCCTCTTTCACCAGCGGGATGTTGAGGTATTGGTGTATTGCAGCATTCTCGTGATAAGGGTGGGCGTTGGCCAGTACTCGCAGGGTTTTGTTTTGGAATCTTTGGACAATCATTTGATTTGATTTGCATGCGGTTCCCCAAAGTTGTATGCCATACGTCCATATTGGCTTTATGATTGCTTTGTACACCAGGATTTTGTTTGGTAGGCTTAACTTCGAGTGTCTTCCAACAAGCCACATGTACTGCCTGAGTCTGCATTCGGCCTGTTTTCTTTTGATTTTTAGGTGTGCTTTCCAATTTAGCCTTCGGTCAAGGGTCATCCCCAGGTATTTTGGAGAGGCTACTGTTGGAATGACCGAGCCGTCAAGGGAGACCTCAGGGCAGTCACCTGGTCGAAGGGAGAAGGTGCTTTGGGTGGACTTGTCGGCATTGACCATAATGTTCCATCTCTTTAGCCAGGTGCTGAGCAAGTCTAGCTGCCTTTGGATGGTTCCAGCGGCTTCTTCTCGAGACGTTGAACAAGCCAGGAAGGCCGTATCATCTGCGTAGGTGGCGGTGGTCAGCTGTTGGTCGATTGTCTGTGGCATGTCCGACGTAAAAATGTTGTACAACACGGGCCCGAGTACACTGCCTTGGGGAACACCTGCTCTGACGGCCTTGGGTAAGGATCTTGCCTCGTCGCATCTCACGTAAAAGGTTCTCCTTGATAGGTATGAGCTTATAAAGTTGAACTGCCAGACGGGAAGTTTTTCTTTAACTTTATAGAGCAGGCCGGGATGCCAGACTCGGTCAAACGCCTGTTTAATATCTAGCATGACTGCGCAGCAATATTTTTTGTTCTCGAACGTGTCAAGAATGCACTCTACGATCCTATGGCATTGCTCGGGAGTACCATGACGGCGTCTGAAACCAAACTGGTGGTTAGGGATTGAACCAGCCTCGTCCAGCACTGGCAGCACTCTACGCAAAAATACTCTTTCGAGTATTTTGGAGAGTGCTGTCAGCAAACTTATGGGACGATAGGAGGTGAGGTTGGTTTCAGGTTTTCCAGGCTTGAGAATGAGGATTACCTCTGCTTCCTTCCAGCAAGTCGGAAAGTACCCAGCCGATAGGCATTTGCTAAATATTCTTGCTAGCAGTCTAATGCAGGGCGAGGGTAGCAATTTAAGCGCTCTTGCATCGATGCCATCAGAGCCAGGAGCTTTAGAATCTTTGAGCGAGGCAATTTCTTGCTCAATTTCGTCGGGACCAACTGGAGAGAGATCTGCACTGTTGGTGCTACTCGGCGCGTTAACGAATCTTTCTGTGGATTCCAACTCCTCAGAAGAGCATCTGTTGAAGGGGGTGAAGGTGGTGCAGAGGTGTTCGGCAAAGGCCTCGGCTCTGTCCTCACTGGTGCGGCACCAGGTTCCGTCACTCCGACGCACTGTGGCAGCTCTCCTTGCGGGCCTCCTGATGTTACGAGTAATCTGCCACAGGTTGTGTTCTGGGTCGCCGGGCTCAACACGTTCTATGAAATTTGCGAAGGATTCGTTGCGCATCAATTTAAGTTGCTCCTTCAATAGCTTTGTGGCTCTATTTAAAAGTTTTTTGTCACGTGGGTTTCTTGTTAAGAACCACACTCTTCTGAGACGTCGTTTCTCGGAAACCAGAGCAGCTATTTCCGGAGACCACAGGTACAGATCTCTTTTTGGTGTTATTGGTGCTGTAGAGACCCTTGGAGACGCAAAGTTGGCGGCGTTGCATATCTCTCGTGTTAAGTTCCGGATGACCCTATCAACATCAGCTGATGTGTTAATGACGTCGTGAGGGTCAATTTTATTGACAAGCCAGGAACGAAACACTTCGGAGTTGGTACGACTTCCAACGAGCCTTCTTTTTCTCAAAACCTTCTCTACGGGTGTGTTGAGAAATAGGGAGATGGCACTATGGTCCGAGAGTAGTCCATCATTGGCATTGCAGGTTATGTTGGAGGGCGTTAAACCCTTCGACACAGCAAAGTCGAGCAGATCTGGAGTCTTTTGGGGATCAGAGGGCCAGTAAGTAGGGGACCCAGTTGAGTGGCAGGTCATGTTGTTACGTGTGATGCTTTTTAGCATTGTTTGGCCCTTGGAGTTTATGACCCTAGAACCCCACCAAGAGTGCTTTGCATTGAAATCGCCTCCAGCTATAAACCTGCTACCAAGGCTGTCAAAAAGTGTGTCAAATCCGGTTTCGTTAACATGGTGCTTGGGCGGGATGTAGACAGCGGCAATTGACAGGTCTCCTGCCGGACTTATCAGTCTAACGTGGGCACATTGTACCCAGTCATTTCCCATTCCGGGTAACTCGACAAACTTGATCCCGCAACGTATCAGAACAGCAGCGCCACCCCGAGCGGTTCCGTTAGGGTGATTCACATTGACTATTTCATACCCAGGGATCCTGAAATATGAGCGTGTGGTGAAATGTGTTTCAGCAATGAGTAGGATGTCGATGTTGTTAGTTTTAAGGAATAACTCCACTTCCGGTCTGCTCTTGCACAAACCATTCGCATTCCAGATGGCTATATGTAGAGTTATTTGCAGGCCTTGGAAATGATGGTGCTCATCATCTGGGCCATGTGGCTAAACATTTTCTCCATCATTCTCTCCATCATGGACTCAATACGCCCGATCATGGTTTCTATGATGTTCTCCTGTGATGGGGCAGTGGCCGTGGGTATTGTTGGTCGATTAAATCCTCTTGCCATATCAGCAAAGGAGATGTTTTTTGTAACTGGAACACTGGCAGGTGCAGACGTATTGTTTTGTTTGATTGTATGCGCTCTCGGTGCCATTTGCGCTTTAGCTTTTTTATAAGCCGAGCATCCCTGGTAGGACGCAGGGTGATCTCCCTCGCAGTGAAGACAGAAAGCTGGTTCCTTTTTGCTTTTTGTGCATGCAGCGGAGTCATGCTTGCCTCCGCATTTGACGCATCCGTGTTCTAGCTGGCAATATCTTTGCGTGTGACCAAATCCTTGGCAGCGGAAGCATTGTACCACGTCGTTAAATTTTAACGGTGGCTCTATTTTAACGATTGAGCTGCAGAGCCGCTTGATTTTATAAATCTCAGCATTATTACTTGCTGGTTCGAGATTTATAAAAAAGATTGCCATTGGTGTCTTCGTTCGACGACTGACAGGGTTGTGTACGTCCCGTACCTGGTGTCCAGTTTCAGACAGTTCTCTGACTATATCATCCTTGGGTGTGGAGTGATGTAGTCCTTTTAAAACCACTTTGTAAGCCCTTTCATCTCTGGGCTGGAAGGTTTGGAAGCGCCGACCTTCAGCAGTTAGTTTGGCCTTAATTTGAGTAAAGGACTCCTTGTCTGGCATCATCAAGCGGACGCATCCATCTCTGCCCGCCTTGTAGGAGATAGCCTTGGATTTGCCAATTACCTCGGTGACCATGTTCAGAAGTCCCTTGATGTTTGACACATCCGGGATGAATATCGGTGGGGGCTTGATCGTTTTTCCCGGTGCAGACCCACTCTTATTTTTGAGGCGGTTGAGAACATCTTTGGACGTGGAGGGCTCTTCGTCCATAACCGTCTCCTCTGGCTCATCCTCATCACTGAGAATTTGGAAGCGATTTTCCGAGACAGGCTTAGTGGTGGGGCCAGGCTTCTTGCGGGCAACCTGCGGAGAGAGGACTGTGCCAACTCTTTTTTGTAGGACTTTTTTCCTGGGAGCCGCATTCTGCCAAGCAGCGGGACGGGAATTCGCTGCAGCACTGGGAGTTGCACTACCTTGGGTTGCAGTAGTAGTTTTAGTGCATAATTTGCCACTTTGTGTTGAAGTCACTTTATATGGCGTCACGATAGATGTAGTCGATGTTGTTGTCGTGGAAGTGGTGCTACATTGAGTGTGAGCCCAACTTGAGGTAGTAGTTTGGGTGTTCGTTGTTGTTGTGACCGTTTTTCGTTGGTTCGACGCAACTGAGGTGCGGAGGCTTTTGCGTAATTCCGCAGGTGAGCCAATCATGTTCCTCATTTTTTAAAATTTGGCTATCCTCTTGATGGGCAACGAGTTCGAAGACAATCCATTCATTTGGTTTGATCCTCCTAAAAGTATGCTACGAATTAATATCGGTCAGATCCGAAGACTCGAACCTGAGCTTTAAGTTTGCTGAGTGTGCTTTCGCGAGCTTTGAAAGCACGTGGATGGCCAGCGGAGCGCCAGCACCGCGCTGCAGTGCAAAAATTAATTCTGTTGTTTTTTATAATTTACACTGCACTGTTAGGTCCGATGAGCCTCGGTGACTATGGGAGTCACTGCAAATATGTATGCCACAATTTAGGGTGACTTGGCTTTGTTTAATAATTGATACTTGATTTATTTAAGTTCACTGTCCGCGCCCACGTCTGACTCTTGCAAGAGTTGCATCGCTAATGAACTATTAGTTAAGCTTAATCATTATTTATATCCATTAGGCACGATTCTATAACTAATTAACAATAATAATAATAATAATAATACTGATTCTAATAATTCTAATAATAACAAGTCCAAAGTTTATATAATCCTTATGCTAGATATACGGCTTATGAGGCTGTGGGGTCGACGTCTGTTAATACGTCGTCCTGGGCGTGTTGTTGTCAGCCTATTGGCCAACCTGTTGCTGTGATTCTTTAAACTCACAGCCTTATTAAAGGTTGTCAAAATTTGAAAAAATAAAAAACTTAGCAGGCTCACCTGCTGAACTGCGCAAAAGCCTTTTTGAGTCAGTTACGTTAGATCTGCGTAACCCGGTCTCAAAGGCACCAATTTTTGATACCACGAGCTCCAAATGGGCCCACACTCAGTGTAGTACGACCTTTACGGTGACGTCGCCAACTTCGCACAGCTCCGAATCTCCTAACTTCGACGATGAGTGGCAGTGTGTGTTCCACAACTATCAGTAGTACTCAATGCAGTACCAATCCTAGTGCCCCAAATAATTCTTCACCCGATGCTTCCTGGCAAAATGCAACTTTTACTCGAAAGAAAAAGGAGAACAATAAAAGAGAAAGCACAGTTCTCTCTTCCAAAGTTGCTGAAAAAAAGACTGGTTCTATTATTCAGACCACTTCCGAAAATCGCTTCCAACTCCTCAGCGATGAGGATGACCTGGAGGCGAGGATTGAGGATGATGAGCCCTGCACATCCAAAGACGCTCTCAACCGAGCCACTAAAAAGATTGGGTCAAGTCTGCAGAGTGCCTCAGCTGCCCCACTTTTACGTCGTTCCCCTAAAGTGCCTAGGATTTTGGTACCTGAAGTTCATAACTTTACTGGACTTTGTGAAGAACTCGACGCTCTGATTGGCGACTCATACACTTATTCAGTGCAGTTCTTCGGACGCCTACAGGCTTGTCGCTCGTCATTTCCGTGAAAAGGAAATTCTTTTTCATCATCACCAACTACCAGAAGATCGCCCTTTCCGTATTGTTTTAAGAAACATCCATCATCAAATCCCCTTGGACGAAATTATTACGTGCCTTCAGAAAGAAGGTCATATGGTAACTAGAATTTTTACGCCACGTAACAAGACAACTCTATGCCCGCTCAATATGAGATTTATCGATTTAAAGAAAGCAGACAACAACAATCTTATTAAAAATATTGCTTATGTCTGTAAGAGCGCTGTGAGTTGGGAAAAGCCTCGTAAGCAATTGGGGCCTGCCAATGTTACAGATGCCAGGAGTACGGGCACACAAAGTTTTACTGCACTCGTCATTATATATATAGGGAATGTGGAGACAACCACCCATCTCATGAATGTAAACTTGCAAAAAACGACGCAAGATGCTGCACTCACTGCAACAACCCCCACGCGGCCAACTTCAAAGGTTGTAAAAAGTATTTACAAGCCTGTTTTAATATGAAAAATCCCAAGAAGTCAGTGCTCCCAGAACCAAAAAACACAGCCTACCCTAGGCTAATTTCACAAACCGTTGGTATGCAATCTTGCGCGAATGTAGTCAAAACAACATCCCTTTTGACTACCCTAGTCATCCACGCAGAAAGGAAGCAAACCCTCCACCCCCTCCCGTCATCAGCTCAAGCAGTCCACTCGATGCCAAGTTAGAGCTACTTTTTTCAAAACTGGACAGTATGATGTCACTTGTTCAGACTCTCGTACAAGCTCTTGTCCAGACGCGTACCTCTTCGTCAGATTTCAATAATGGGGGTCCTTAAAATAGCTGCCTGGAACGCCAATGGGGTTTCTGCAAAAACTAACGAGATCCTCGCCTTCATCGAGCTTCACGACATCGATATCCTCCTGTTATCGGAAACCCATTTTTCCTCCCGAACTAGCTTTAGGATCCCTGGCTTCACCATTATCTCTGCCAATCACCCGGACGATAGATCGTATGGAGGCGCGGCGATCATTATAAAATCTTCCTTCGCCCATCAACCCTTCTCTACGCTTCAAGAAAATCACATCCGGGCAGTCACCATACAACTTTCTGCAACCAGAGGCTACTTCAACCTGGGTTCAATATACTGCCATCCAGCCTATAGATGGACTGAGTCGAACATGTCTCCACTACTTGCACATTTTGGTAATAAGTTCCTAGTAGCAGGTGACTGGAATGCCAAACACAGATGGTGGGGAAATCGCAAATCGTGTGCTAGAGGCAGAGTGCTTTTCAAAGCGCTCTTTGATGAGGGAGTCGATATTGTCGCTGCTGGAGAAGCCACTCACTTCCCATATCGACCAAGTGCCACCTCGAGTGCTATCGATTTTGGTATCTCAAAAGGCTTTGGCCAACAACAAATTAAAGTGCAAGTGCTTACTGAGCTGTCATCTGACCATCTGCCGCTGCTCTTTGAAATCGACGTTGATGCACAGCACTTTAAAGAAGTACCAAAATTGCTGCCACCAAACGCTAATATTGAGACCTATAAAGCACACATAGAAGCCTCAATCGAGCTCAACGCCCCTGTTGGTACTCCCAACGAGCTTGAAGCTTATGTAGATTCCCTCACATCGATTATTACTAAAGCGGCGCGTCAGGCTACACCATCTTTCCCACAAGCTGATCACGAAATTGTATGAAGGGCGCCCATACTGAGCTTGGAGGCACGTGCTCTTCTCAAACAGAAGAGACACTTCAGAAGGCAATATATTGCGACAGGCGATCTTGCTGTGAAGCAACTCCTTTCAAGCTAACTAACAAACTGCATCGGACGCTTGCTAAAAATCGGCAGAAAAATTTCGACACCTTGCTGGAAGGAGCTGGATCAGACAACAATAGCAACTTCTCAATATGGAAACTCACAAGGGGCATAAAAAGACAACCTCTGTCACAATCACCCATTATGAGCCACAGTGGCCTCTGGCTCAAAAAGGACAGTGACAAAGCAAATGCTTTCGCTGAACACCTGGCGTCCACTTTTATGCCCTTTGAGTTAACCGACGATACACATTGAGAAGAAATTTCAACCAGTCTAGTTCCAACACTTTAATTGGCTCGCCCCATTAAACATACCACGCCGCAAGAAGTGACTCTTCAATTGAACGCACTCAACAAAAAAAAAACACCTGGACAGGATGGTATCGATAATCGAGCGGCCAAACTCCTACCACACAA
Source organism: Zaprionus lineosus (assembly GCA_035044505.1). Classification (NCBI taxonomy): domain Eukaryota; kingdom Metazoa; phylum Arthropoda; class Insecta; order Diptera; family Drosophilidae; genus Zaprionus; species Zaprionus lineosus. Next base: position 303,308 of record JAWNNX010000379.1, read on the forward strand.
AGGAGTTATGGCTCTAGTTAACATCTATAACGCCATGCTTCGATTGGCCCACTTTCCAAAGCAGTAGAAGCGTGCGCAGATCATAATGATTCCCAAACCCGGAAAGCCACCCACGCAAATCGAATCATATCGCCCTATCAGCCTCCTAGCAACTTTCTCCAAGGTGTTTGAGCGCATCCTCCTTGCTCGACTGTTGAATCTGCCACAGATAGAAGGTCACGTGCCGCGACATCAGTTTGGCTTCAGAAAGTCACACGGCTGTCCTGAACAGGTGCATCGACTGGTCAAGCACATCACACATGGCTTCGAGCAAAAGCTGTACACCGTCGGCGTCTTTCTGGATGTCAAACAAGCTTTTGACAAAGTATGGCATGATGGCCTTCTATTCAAGCTAAAAAATCTCCTCCCTGCACCTCACTATGCTATTCTGCGGTCTTTCTTATCTGACCGGACGTTTGATGTGGCAGTCAGAGACGCACGATCCAACGTACTGGCAATCAACGCAGGGGTATAACTTGCACACTGCTGATATGCCAGTTCCCGTCAGCAACGCCGAAGACACCTCTGCTTCGAAACTGCCTTTGGCCACATATGCCGACGAAATTGCTATGCTAGCGTCCCACACATCGCTGCAAGCTGCCTCCAATTCAGCACAGGAACGGCTACAGAAAATGGAGCACTGGTCCTCCAAATGGAACATAGCCATTAACTCGATAAAATGTGCGGCCATGACCTTCTCCCTCCGACGAGGTACATGCTCTGGTCTCAACTTCAACAGTGGGACCATTAGCAATGTTACCTCCCATTGCTATTTGGGAGTCCACTTGGACAGGACACTTTCATGGCGGGCCCATATCACGGCAGTCAAAGCCAAGTGCCTTAATAAATTGCGAAAGCTCGACTGGCTCTTGCGGTCAAGAAAGCTTGAAATAAAAACCAAGGCTCTCTTGATTAAAGCCATAATTACGCCTACTTGGACTTACGC